>BSBK01001064.1:1567500-1896558 GCA_027943335.1 Chamaecyparis obtusa
CTCATCTCTAATTACAATAGATGTAATCTCTTCTTCATTCTTCATTAGTTACAACCTCACTAGCATAATAACATTTCTTATGATATTTAGGCTGAAATTTTCTAGGCTTATGCTTCAGTACTCTCTCAAGACATCTAGAAGAAAAATGACTAATATTATTACATGAAAAACATTTCAAAGGTAGCTTCCCTTCATACTTACCTTCTCCCTTAGAGACTCTCTTTGCAATTAGGGCTTCTAGCTCTTCCATCTTTCTCTTCTTCAATTTCTTCTGATTCCTTAACATATCTAGATCCATACTTAGAAGAACTTGAAGAACTCTCATCAAAGTCATATTTTTTCTTTTCCTTGGAAATAGTGGCTTTAAATGCAATTTTAACTTTAGGTAAACTATCACCAAATGTAGTCTTTTAAAAAGAAGATAACTTACCAACCAATGCATCCCTTGTCACAATAGTCATGGTTCTGATTTCTCCAATAGCAGCAACTTTATTATCATAACTAGGAGGAAAGGATCTTAGTATATTTGAGATAATTCTATCTTCCTCTAGCGTTGCACAATCACATATGATTCCACAAACAAGTTTGGTCACTTTCTATACATAGATACTGATATTCTCATATTTTCTCATCCTCAAGGTTTCAAGATTTCCTTTTAAACTTTGTAGCTTCGCTTTCTTCACACATGTATCTCCTTCATGTAAGGTCTTCAATTTTTTTCATACCTCATGTGCAGTCTCCAATTCCATGATATTGGTATACTTTGAATCTGATAAGGTGCTTAATAGTGCTTCTTTTTCCCTCATGCTACATTCAAATTCCTTATTTTCATTAGGGGTAGTAGTAGATAGAACTACAAGAGGCTTTCAATATTTCTTTATAACTACCCAATAGTCTTCTCTGATGCATCTTGTTGGTGTAATTAAATATCCCTAATTACACTTTACTTAATCTTACTTAGGTTAATGCATTGCATAGTAGTTTGTGATTGAGACACCTAGGAGTTTGCACCTCAATTAAGCACATGGTGTAGGATAAATTCCACTTTTGGTGTGAGATCCACCTTTAGTGCTCTTATCACATTATCATCCTAATTCTATTGTACATACTTCATTTCATAATGGAGGATGATCCACATTTGGTCGACATGTGATTACACCTAGCATAGGTGATAGCTTATCAACTCCTTATCATTCTCTCTTATTTCCTTTCCTATATAAGAAGGCCTATTATGTAATCATGTATCAAGGTGAATTCATTGGATCAATTCAATATCAATCATTGCATTCATATAATCTCTCTTGTGCTTTTCTTTAGCCTCTAGATCCTTGGTTCAATGTTTTCTATTTTAAAATTCTTACATGGTATCAAAGTCATTAGAGCATATTGATTTGCTAATTTGAAGAGATCTTGGTACAAGCTTTGAAGGTCCAAATCTCAGATCTAAAGACCAGTGTGCTTTAGAAGTGTCTTGGGGGAGATCTGACCTCACCATTGCATCTGAGAGGCTGTTTCGGTTAAAATCGACTATAAACTCACCCATATCCAGTGAAAGTCCAAATCGAGGCAAATCTTTTTTGCAAATTGAGTCGTACGACCCGATCTACACCTTTGCGGTAAAATTTTGAAAAAAAATAAAAATTTATTCTATTTAATTCTCATGTTTTTTTTCCTGTAAAAAACTTTATGGGCTTGGTATGTGCCCTGTGCATTTATTGTCATAATATACCCTAGTATCTGCATAATGACATCACCAGTGATGTTAGCATCATCGATCATTATTACGTGACCGAGCTCAGACCCATGCTCCATCCCCAAAGAAAACATGAGCATGACTTAGATTTCTTACTCGCCTCATACCTGGACATTCTGGAATTCAACAACCCTTGATCTTCTTGTGTAGCCAATGTGGGGCTAAATCCCAAGAGGCACACAAAACTTTTGGAGAATGACCTTGGCTACAAAGACACAAGCTACATGACCTAATCTACATCAGATTTCTAGTGATCGGTAGTGCAAGTTGAGCTCCACAATCTAAGCTCCTAAAGAGAGATTGATTTACCTTCAACCGGTGCACCCACATATTTAAAATGGGAAAAACCCTATTTCCTCCTACATGTGGGATTAATCCCTACCACTAGGCCACCGCTCAGATCCACCACCAAGCAAGAGTTTTCACCACTACCACACAGCCCCTCTACCCCACCATGCGGCATCCCCACCTCCACGCTGCCCAAAAGCCTCAGTGCCACATGGCGTGCCACATAGCCCCACACGGTGTGCCACACAACACCACACAGCATGCCATGCAGTGCCATGCAGCTGCCCATAGGCTGACACCTCAGCTAATCAGGTCATGATACGTGGCCTCTTTCCATGTCACTTGACATGTCAAAAAGTATGAAAGTCCATGTCAGCTAGGGAGGGCCTTTTTGCTGATGTCACCATTTTCCTAAGTCTAAATTTGATGGCCATCTAGTTGTCAGAAAAGGCCAAATTGGGCTTTTGGTGACATCCATATGATGGTAAAATTTAACATAGTGTTTTTTTGACATCATCAGTGGTTGGAATATTTTTGCCTTCACCATTGGAGTTTTTCATTTTGCAGTCCAACTTTAGAGGGCCATATCTTGCTCATTTTTTCTCCTTTTTACGAGCAATTATTTTTGAAATTAGGTAGAATTTACTAAAGAATCTAGTGGTATATTATTTTTTATAATTTGGTGGCCAAATTTATTAGAAATTGAAGATTTTCATGACTGTTCTTGCATGTTCTTGATTTTTGCAACTTCCAAGGCTTCGTTTGGGCACATACGGTAACATTTTGAGGTGATTTTTTTTTTTGAAATTGCATGATTTTTTGTCTACTTTCTAGATCTGCAATCAGATTTTAGTGATTTTGGGTGGACATATCACTTTAAAAAATATGTCATTTTGGAGATATATTTGCACTTGGTTAATCCTTGGATTTCAGTTTTCTAATTTGCATCAGTCATTTGAAGGAGTTATCAGTTGTTATCAGTCATTATTTATTTGCATTATGGATAATTCAAAGGTCAAAATCCTCACTCCATATAACTACCATGAATGGAAAGTATATTTAAGTGATCATTTGTTGAGTATTGGATTGCTTAGAATGACTCTTGGGAAGGATCAAGAACTTGGCTCTCTTAGATCATCCATCTCTCATGATTTGCACTTCCATATTGCATCTTACACACATCCTCATGATACTTGGGTCATATTGGAAGGACTCTTTGGTAAACCTGATAGAATGAGAAAATTCATATTGGAGAATGAGCTCATAGGTCTAAATCCTAGTGATTTTGACAATATTTAAGACTTTTTCTCTAAGTTCAATTTTGTTATATTGGAGCATTCTACTTGTCATGGAATTGTTAAAGGGGATGAACAATTGATCTTTTCTATTCTTTCGAAGCTTGGTCCTGATTATTCTATCTTTGTTTCTACATTCTATGCTACTATGGATGCTCTTGGTAGTGCATACAAATTGCCTTCTCTTGATGAGTTTACATCTCAACTCACAAGGGAACAAGAAAAGTTGGCACACATGGGTCAATTGAAGCCTTCCACACATCAAGCATTGGTTGCAAGTGAGTCCACATCAAAGGATTCTAATGGAAAAGGAAAGAAACAACATAAGGATCCTAAGCCTCATCACAAAGGTAATGAATCTCCTTGACACACTAGTACTGAATCCAAGTCCTCTTTAAGAGAGAAATCATCTAGAAGAAAGAGGGATACATGTGCATATTGTAAAAAGCTAGGACATGATGAGCATAAGTATTTTCAAAAGAAGATTGATGAGCTAACTCACATTATTCAGAAGCACAACATTAAGTTGCCCTCATCAATGTCTAGTCCTTCTTCTACACATTTGTCAGCTTCTACATCTCCATCGTCATCTAAAGATAAAGGTAAAGGACAAGAACTTTTGGCTTCCACACATCCTGAGAAAGGTAAATGGATTCTTGATTCAGGAGCATCACATCATATGGCATCTTCTATGGATATGTTTTCTTCTATTGAGCCTTGTAATTCTCCTAATATTTTGATGGGTAACAACACATTCATGAGAGTTTGTGGGAAAGGTTCTATTCTTGTGGGAGAGGAGACATTTAATGATGTTCTTTGATTACCATCCTTGACCACTAATCTCCTTTCTATTTACCAAATTACACATGGGGCACAAGGTAAAATTGTTGAGTTCACTCATGATTTGGTCTACATTAGGGACATGGAGACTAGAGATGTCATAGACATGGGAGTTTTTGATCATACATCACGCTTGTATTTTTTTCATATTTTTTTGATGATGATGATGATATTCATGATGTAAACATCCCTTTTCCAAGGGATAATTATGAGGAGAAATTTGGACACTTGAATCATTTTTTTGTTGAGACAAGTGTTGATCTTCCTACTCCTCGACCTCATGCTTCTTCAAACATGAGCTCGACTATTCAACAGGATGATCATAGTGTTTCAGATCTTGCAGAATGTGATGACTTCTTGGATGCCTCTTTAGCATTTGTTGATTCTCATGATGCAGATTTGGTAGACATATATGAGGGGATTTCTCTTTCCTTTGATGATAGAATCATAGTTGGGGATACTTCTTCACCTTCTTTGGAGATTGGAATTCTTAATTCTTCTCCTTATTTACTTGATTTGTCACATGAGGTGATAGATTCTTTGAGCTTGGAGATTCCTATTCAGTCTTTAGAGATTCATACATGGAGAACTTTGTCTTCTTCTTCATTCCATTTTCACAAGGATTGGCTTCTTCATCATTTTATGTATCTATTTCTTCCCAAGGGGAGACATGTTTCTTGTAAGCATTGGCTTATCTATTATTTGTAGGTACTCTTCATCAACATGGGAGCTTCATCATTATGGGGGGATATCATGTCTCCAACTATCCTTCTTATGGGGGGATTATTCTTTGTATATACATGATGTATGTAGTTCTTGGGGGTCTTGAGCACTCCATCTATCCATGCATCTTGTTTTCTTTCCTCTTTTGTGGGGAGGGTTTTTCCCATGAGGTTTTCCCTCTTTCTCTACTTTATGAGAGTTATTGCATTTCATGTATTGCATTTTGTACATGTGTACCTAACATGGCCTAGTATTCAGGACCCATCTTGCATTGTGAGTTTAAGTGCATTCCCCTAAGTTTCACTTAAGGGAGGTGTTGGTGTAATTAAATATTCATAATTACACTTTACTTAATCTTACTTAGGTTAATGCATTGCATAGTAGTTTTTGATTGAGACACCTAGGAGTTTGCACCTCAATTAAGCACATGGTGTAGGAGAAATTCCACTTTTAGTGTGAGATCCACCTTTAGTGCTCTTATCACATTATCATCTTAATTCCATTGCACATACTTCATTTCATAATGGAGGACGATCCACATTTCATGGATATGTGATTACACCTAGCATAGGTGATAGCTTATCAACTCCTATCATTCTCTCTTATTGCATTTCCTATATAAGGAGGCCTATTATGTAATCATGTATCAAGGTAAATTCATTGGATCAATTCAATATCAATCATTGCATTTGTATAATCTCTCTTGTTCTTTTCTTTAACCTCTAGATCCTTGGTTTAATCATTTCTATTTGTAAATTCTTACACATCTCAAATGTGTAATCAATCTACCCCTCCATATAGCATAGTTGGTTCCATCAAATCTTGGACTATCCTTCTTAAAGTTTCCATCACAGATCTCCTCAAGTGTTCAAGCTTCAAAAAGAGAACCAAGATCTGATACCAATTGTTAGGAATAATAAAACACACACAACTAAGAAGGGGGGTGAATCATTTGTATTTTAAAACTTAATACTAAATATCCAAAACTTAAACTTTAGAACTCAAATATGAAAGATAAATAATTAAGAACGGAAGTAAACAACACCACATCACATAGCACCAAAAATAATTGTATAGAAAATTGGTTAAGGAAAAAACCATGGTGGGGATCAAACCCACTATATATGTAGTAGTACAATAACCCTATTAAAGGTACAAAGGGAATGCACATGCATTTAGGCACACTTCTTGGAGCTCATTTCTCCAATACAAAGGGAAAAAATCTTGAGGGAAGAAATCCTAAGATTAGAACAAGAGAAATAAACCAAGGTGGACTACAATCCATTGAATCATGAACTGATTGATATCATCTCTGATATGCCTTTATAGATTTGATTAAGTACAATAAATCTATACCTCAATTATAGATTCCACTCATACCTCTTCACATAATCAATGATACAACATGTTCACACATTTGCATACACTCACACACCTTTTCTCATACAAATGATTACATCTTTATACGCATTACATAAAATCAACTATACAAGGTCATCCTTAGCCACTTTTATTATAATCATTCAATAGATTACATAACAATTTATCATAATTTTCCTAAGGCAAAGAATGAAAATACCAAGATTTAGAAGCTTAATTTATAACACAATAAAGATAGGCAAAATGATATGATCAATTGATTGATTCAATAATGATCAAAATAATAATAGATAAATTTGATAAATAAAAAAATTAGACATGCCTGAATATATAGGCAATGTATGATAACTAGGAGATATGCAAATGATAACCTATCAACCATACTAGGTGTACAATCACATGTCCACCAAAGGTGGATCATCCTCCATTTTACAATGAAGTATGTGCAAACATGTGTAACAATGAGATGATGATAATTTGATAGGAGTATTGAAGGTGGATCCTACACATAAAGTGGAATGAGAAAACTACTAATTGAACCTCAAGTGGATTTCTCTTACACCATATGCTAAAATGAAATGAAAACTCATGTGTCTACATGACAACTAATATGTAAATGTGCTATCCTAAGTAAAATTAAGTAAATCATAATTAGGAATATTTGATTACACTAACACAATCATCAATGTGATCCAATACATGTTAGAAAAGACATAGCTAGGATCCAAATCATCAACCTCAAACGTGTTCCAGATCCATAAAACATGCCAAGATCCTTCACAACATGCTACACTACCAAGTAAGCCAAGAACAATAAAAATATCAACACATCATAGGAAAATCACTAAATATGATCTCATATCTCAAAGTGGTCTAGAAACATGAATACGACACAATCTAGAAACATCAACAAGCAATTTGAAATGACACACCAACAACATAAACAACTCTTGTCTCATAATTCACAAGTATCTCTGCATTGTTCATCAAGAACACTAATTAGAAACCTCTAATACTCAAGAAAAATAACTTTCTAGAATCCAAATCACAAACTATTTGAGATAAGGACACACATCCATGTCCTAAGCTCACTACCATGTTAGCAACCAAAAATATTTCATAATCGATCCACACTAATCTAAATACTGCAACATTGTCACTTCTTGAACAACCAAAAAAATAGTGTGTGATAAATCACTTATAACTCACTCAATCATAATGCAATCCTATGAAACTTAAACAAGATCAAGTACATACATCCCTCAACATATCTACAACTACACAACATCTAATCCTCAATATAGTAGCCAAACTGATCAAAACACTTTATTGACCAAACGAGGAACACTTTCCAAAGTAATGAAATATGTTGACATCAATAACAAAACATCAATGTTAGAACATATATGTATTATATCTCAACACCATCTTCAATCCGTCTGCTAAAATTACAAATCCCAAATATAGTATCTCTTCTTTCATAAAAGAACATTTCTTGATATTTACCAACAACTATTCTTTCCTTAACCACTGCAATACTTGTCTCAGATGCAACAAATGACCCTCTTTACTCTTACTGATAATCATAATGTCATCTTGGTAAACAATCACAAACTTACCCAAGAATTTCTTTAATACCTCATTCATCAACCTCATAAAAGTACTTAGTGCATTTGTCAAACCAAAAGGCATTACCAACCACTCAGACAAACCTTCATCTATCTTGAATGTAGTCTTCCACTCATCTCCTTCTCTGATTCTAATCTAATGATAACCACTCTTCAAATAAATCTTTGTAAGATACTTAGCTCCACTTTAAAAGTTCTTGATATTTATCAACAACTTTTCTTCCCTTAATCACTGCAATACTTGTCTCAGATACATCAAATAACCCTCTTTACTCTTACTAAGAATCATAATGTCATCTAGGTAAATGATCATGAACTTACCCAATAATTTCTTCAATACATCATTCATCAACCACATGAAAGTACTAGGTGCATTTTTCAAACCAAAATGCATTACCAACCACTCACACAAACCTTCATTTGTCTTGAATGTTGTCTTCCACTCATCTCCTTCTCTAATTCTAATCTGATGATAACCACTTTATAAATCTTTGTAAAATACTTAGCTCCACTTAAACAACCTATTATATCATCCATCATAGGAAAAGAAAACATATACTTCATGGTGATCCTATTAATGACTCTTGAATCGGTACACATCCTCCACTCTCCATTCTTCTTAGGTGCTAATACTGCCAGCACTACACATGGACTCAGACTTTCTCTAATCAAATCTTTCCTCAATGATTCTCACACTTGTCTATTCAACTCCTCATTCTTTGTAGGTTTCATTCAATGTGCAACTTTTTTTAGAAAATTATCTCTAGAGATTAGATCCATGCAGTGACTAATACTTCTCATAGGTGGTAATCCATTAGACACATTATCTAAGATTATGTCTTCATACTCTATTAGTAATTCTTTATCTCCTTTATTTGTTCTTCCTTTGATCCTAAATTAGACTCCTTAGGAATCAAATCATAACACATACTATCACTTTTCAAGCCATCCAATAATTGCCTTCCTTCAATCAAGAAAACCCAAACACTAGTACAAATTTCACTATTAGCTTTATCTATCAAAGGAAACAATACTTGTTTCTTCCCATTTGTAACAACGGTATACCTATTCCTTCTTCCATCATTCAAGGCTTTTCTATCATATTGCCATGGTCTATCCAAAAAATTATGACATGCATCCATAGGCATAATATCACAAAGAAATTCATCATAATAATATCATATCTACAATTTTACCAAACATTGTTCACTTACTAGTACCTTATCATCATCCTTTATCCATGCTATCTAATAGGGATTCGGGTGCTTCAATCTTTGCAACTATAATTTTTTCACCAACTCCTCAAAGGCTAGATTATCTAAACTACCACTATCAATGATTACCTTGCAACATTTTCCTTCCACTTTGCATCTTGTCTTGAAAAAACTCTTCCTTAGCAATTACTCTTCATCTATCTCTTCATGACATAGGGATCTTCTAACCATCAGTTCTTCACCATCCTCAGGTTGATTCAAGGATTCAATGGATTCTTCCTTAGAAAATGCATTCCTTCCACTATGTTTTGTCTTATTTCTTGAATTTTGTTGTGTACATTCAAAGGCTTAGTGAGCTTCTCAACCACATTTGAAACAGGTTCCTCTAAACATCCTTCTATCATCTCTTCTATAGCTACAAGATCCTCCACCTCTATAGAAATTTCCATCATCTCTTCAATATGAGTTCTCTTCCTTAGATTCTTCATTTCCTTTACTTTGATCTATAGAATTTCTTCCTCCACCACAGAATGTTCTTCCTCTCTAAAATCTTCCGCCTCTTCCTATTTGTCTTTTCTCATGTCTCTTGTTCAATTTCTCTTCAGCTTTCAGGACATATTGATAGGATTCTTTAACACTCTACAACTTCACCAAACTAATCTTATATTTAATAGATGTCCTCAATCCATTAAGATACCTCTCATTCCTTTCAATATTATCATTTGTATGACCAATCTAATATCCAACCTATAGAAATCATCAGTGTGCTCCTTCAGGCTATGATATTTTTGCTTCAAAATCTACAACTTCCTAAACAATCTTACTTGGTAGTCAGCAAGTAATAAGTCCACCTTTAATTTTTTCACCATCATATCCCATGATTTGATCTTTTCTTTGCCTCTTCTATGTTTATCCATTTGCCAATATTCCCACCATAAAGATGCATATCATTTCAACTTTTTAAAATCATACTTCACTTTCTTATCCTCATTAGTACCTTAAAAATCAAAATACTTCTCCATCTTTGTGATCCAATCTAGAAATTCAAAAAATTACTACTTACCATCATAATCATGTGGATTGAAATGTGGTCTAGCATTAATCCTAGTTAGGGCTCTCAAAAATCTATCATCTCCTTGGTCAAGTTTAGGTTTCTCTTCACCTCCTTTGGCTACTTCTTTATCTCTTTCATCTTCTTCATCACTTACATCCTCAATGTGTCAAGCTCTTCTCTAGGTTTTTTTAATAACATCTAATCTAGTATAAATTTGTCTCAACATATCTTGAACGGTAGGATCTACATCTCTCCTTCCACCTCTAGCATTTCCTTTTTGATTCATCCTGCGTGTATCCTCAACAATTTTGGGTCAGATCTTCACCCTGGCACCCCAAAACAACCAATTTAGAACTTTACAAACATATGAACCATGATCTTCCTCAAAAGAATTGAAAATCTCTTTGATACCACTTGGCATAGACAAGGGAAGGAGGGACCACAATGAGATGGATCCTATCCTTGAAGCAAGAGTCACACAATAGAAGAAACAAGGAACAAAAAAGAGATATGCAATATCCACCTTCACATTAACTAAAAATTCAATTACAAATCATATGTAAAATGTAGTCCTACATGCCCGACATATAGGTTTGATTATACATTGAAATCCTATCTGATAACCTTCAAGAGGTTAAATTTTTATTATTTTGTTCTAGATCTATGATGAGCTAACTATTCAAAAGATCAATTACAACAATATATAAATCCTTCACAAGCATCAAGTCATCCTGGAAAAGAAATACATTCCCCAAGAATTGGAAAATTGTAGCAAAATATAGGTCAGGACCCAAATCATAAGGATCTCCCTCAAAATGATGAAACATGAAATGTGATCCAAAGGATAAATCATCCATAAGTGTGGGAACATTTTGAAATGAGTCGCAAATATTCTCTAATCAGGAAATGCCTTTGTAAAATTAGAAAAATTCAACTGACCATTTGTACATAAAGAACATATAGAACCCACCAAGAATCCACGAGAACTCATTCATGATGTAAGGGATTAAGGTGTGAACTTAGAAAAAGGTGAAACATGGTGACAGGAACACTCTATGAGGTGTGCAACAATAACTAATCCTAACTACAGGAAAGCTGAAAGAAACTCAAAGACTATACAAACAAGAAAAAATAATTTTTGTTTGAACCAAGATTACCAATAACCCAAGATGGTCCTATATCAGATTTTGGAAGAGTTACAAGGTGTCTCAATAGATTGAGAGTGTCTATATAAGATGAGATCAGCTTGGTCAAGTTGTGGAGTGTGGAAGAGGCTTACCAATATTCCCTAAAGGCTGAAGAAAAGTTGAACAAAAGGCATGAACAAAGACAAAGAGGAAGAGGTGGAAGATTTTGAAGAGAAAGAAACTTTGGAGGAGGAAGATATTATGTAGATCAAAACAAGGATAATGTTGTAAGAAAACATGAAATTTCACACTGAAGGGATGATAGAAAATTCCATAGGAATGGTGGAAAAAATTGCTATAAGAGAGATGATAGAAGAATATTTAGAGGTACATGTTTTAAGTATGGTGGAGAAGGTCATAGAGCCTTTGAATGTACTCAAGGGAATTCCAATAGGAGGATAGAGAACAATGGTAGAAATTCTTTTGTTGAAGAGGACCCTAGTAAATATTTCAATCAACCTAAATATGGAGAAGCATTGATGATAGTGAGAGCCCTATATCAGAATGAGATAGATCAATAACCCTTGAAGAGGAAGAGTTTATTCAAGACAAGATGAAAAATTGATGGAAAATGTTGCAAAGTGATCAATGAAAATGGTAGTTTAGACAACCTAGGTTCATAGGAGTTTGTGAATAGATTGAAGTTGAAAATATTGAAGCATCCCATACCTATCAGATATCATGGATCCGAGATGATCACAAGGTACTAGTAAGTGAATAATGTTTGGAAAAATTTAAGTTTGGATCTTATCATGATAAAGTTCTATGTGATATTATGCGTATGGATGTATTTCATATCTTGTTGGGTAGACCATGGCAATATGATAGATAATAATTTCATGATGGTAAGAAGAACACATATATTATTGTTGCTAATAGAATAAAACAAGTATTGTTTCCTTTGGAAGATACTCCTAAGGGTTATATTTGTACTAGTGTTATAATTTGTTTGGTTGAAGGAAGTTCTTGGATGGTTTGAAGAGTGAAAGTATGTGGTATGCTTTGATCCATAAGAATTTTGATTTAGGACCAGAAGAAGGAAAACTAGAGGAAGTTAATGTTGGTTTGTGGTGGCTAATCAAGAAATTACTACACACTTTTCATTTATCACGGGGTTCAGGGCAATGACCTGAAAAAACAAAATTGAGGTTAACTCATCAAGCATTTTTGAGTTGACACATCAAGAATTTCCCTAGGTTGACT
This sequence comes from Chamaecyparis obtusa, assembly GCA_027943335.1. Classification (NCBI taxonomy): domain Eukaryota; kingdom Viridiplantae; phylum Streptophyta; class Pinopsida; order Cupressales; family Cupressaceae; genus Chamaecyparis; species Chamaecyparis obtusa. The sequence continues at coordinate 1,580,066 of BSBK01001064.1, forward strand.
TGTTAAGCTTTTCCCTAGGTTGACTCATCAAGTTTTTTTAGGTTAACTTGTTAACCAACATTATTATTTTTATAATGGCTTAGGATTAAGGTTTTCTCAATATATGAGAATTTCATAGCTTCTTTCAGTGGTATTGAGTTGCAAGGGATTGAAGATTGTAACAGGCTGAAATTACTGCATAATAAGATTGGAATCTCTATTTGGTGGGCATAGCCCAAGATTGGGTGAACCACGTTAAATCTTTGTGTCTTCTTGTTCCACTTATGTGTTCTTTATTTCTTTGCATTATTGATTATATTTGCATGTAACTGTTAAATTTTTGTCTGCTAATCCTAATAGTTAAAGAGTTATTGATAGAATATGAAGACATAATCTTAAATAATGTACCTAATAGATTACCACCTATGAGGAGTATCATTCATTGCATGGATTTGATTCATGGAGAAATTTTTCCAAACAAAGAAGCACATCAAATGATACCCACAAATAATGAGGAGTTTAATAGACAAGTGCAAGATTAGTTGAAGAAGGGTTTGATCAAAGAAATTTTGAGTCCTTGTGCAATACCTACAATATTAGAACCTAAGAAGAATGGAGAGTGGATAATGTGTACTTATTCTAGAGAAATTAACTAGATCATGGTGAAGTATAGGTTTTCTTTACCTAGGATGGATGGCATAATGGATTGTTTGAGTGGAGCTAGATATTTCACAAAGATAGAAATGAAGAGTGAATATCATCATATCAAAATCAGAGAACGTGATGAGTGGATGATTGCACTAAAGACAAATGAAGGATTATATGAATGGTTGGTGATGCCTTTTGGAATGAATAATGCACCAAGTATTTTCATGAGATTTATGATTGAGGTATTGAAGAAATTCTTGGGTAAGTATGTGATTGTATTTTTGGATGGAACTCTAATTTTTAGTAAATCAAAATAGGATCATTTGTTGCATTTGAGACAAGTATTGCAAAGGTTGAGAGAAGAGAAGTTGTTGACAAACATCAAGAAGTGTAGTTTCATGAAGGAAGACATAGTATACTTTGGATTTTTGATATTTGTATATGGATTAAAAATGGATCCTAAGAAACTAAAAGAAATTGTTGAATGGCCTACAACTAAAAGTGTTGGAGAGGTAATTTCATTACATGGATTGGTTAGTTTCTACCAAAATTTCATTATGAATTTTAGTTCATTTTGTAGTCCTATGACTAAGACAATGAGTGGTGTCTGAAAGGATTTCAAGTGGATAAATGGATCACATAAAAGTTTTGAGTTGTTGAAACAAAATGTGACTGAACAACCTATGTTAGCACTACATGATTTCAATAAGGTATTTCAAGTTAATTTTGATGCAAGTGGGAATGCAATTGGAGAAGTTTTGAGCCAAGAAGGAAGACTTGTTGCTTATTTCAGTGAGAATTTGAATTATGAAAAGATGATATATCAAGTATATGATGAGTTCTATGTCATAGTTCAATCCTTGAAGAAGTGGAGACATAACTTGTTTCTTAAGGATTTTTTGTTGTGTACCGATCATCAAGCATTGAAATATTTTAACAATTAAGGTAAGTTAAATTAGATAAATATGAGATGGATTGAATTCTTGCAGAGCTATACTTTGTTCTGAAACATAGAAGTGGTATGAGATGGATTGAATTATTGCAAAGCTATACTTTGTTTTGAAACATAGAAGTGGTAAATCAAATAGAGTTGTTGATGCTTTGATTAGGAGAAGGAATTTGTTGACTAAGATGAGAGTTGAAGTGTTGGGATTTGATGAATTAAACACCTTATATGAGGATGACCCTGATTTTGCCAAACCTTGGAAAGCTTGTAAGGAAGCTATTGTAGTGGACTGAACCAAGTGGTTAGATTATTTCATTCAAGGGGATATGTTATTCAAGGGAAATCAGTTGTGTGTGCCTAAAAGTTCAATGCGAGACAATCTGATCAGAGAGAAACATTGTGGAGGATTAGTAGGACACTTTGGCATTGACAAGACAATAACTTTGGTAAGTGAGAATTACTTTTGGCCCCAAATTAATAAGAAGGTAAGGAATTTTGTTCAGAGTTACATATTTTGTCAAGTTGCAAATGGGAGTATCAAAATGTGGGATTATATACACCTTTGACATTACCAAATAGACCTTGGGAAGACCTTAGCATGCACTTTATACTTGGATTTCCATAGAAATAGAGAGGTAATGATTCTATATTTGTGCTTGTGGATCAATTTTTAAAAATATATCATTTCATACCTTGTAAGAAGACATCAGATGTATTACACGTAGAAAACCTATTTTTTAGGGAAGTGATATTGCATGGATTACATAAGAGCATTGTTTCAAATAGAGATACTAAGTTTATTGGTTATTTTTGGTAGAAACTTTGGAAGAAGATGAATAATGATTTGAAGCTTAGTTCTACATTTCACCCATAGATTGATGGACAAATAGGGGTAGTAAATAGGAGTTTAGGTAATTTACTAAGATGTTTGGTTGGAGAGAAGATTGGAAATTGGGATTTAGTCATTGCTCGAGCAAAGTTTGCATATAATGATTTGGTGAATAAGAATACAAGGAAAAAACCATTTGAGATTGTTATAGGCATGAATCCTAAAGGAGTATCAGAATTGAGAGACATCATTCATGGAGAAAAAACAAGTGTTGAAGAAGAGGAATTTGTAGAACACATGGATGTATTGCATAATTAGGTTAGACAACATTTAGAAGACATGAATCATAAGTATAAGGAGAAGGAAGATGAGAAGAGGAGACATAAGGAATTTCAAGTGGGAGATGAAGTGATGATATATTTTAGGAAGGGAAGATTTCCAGCTAGAACATACAATAAGTTGAAGATGAGGAAGTTTGGACCTTGTAAGATCTTGAGAAAATTTGATTTAGGGAATGCATATGAAGTTGAGTTACCAAAGATTATGGATATATCACCTATATTCAATATTTTATATCTATATGAATACCATGAGACAAAATTCGATGGTGATGACAATGGATCAGAGTTCAAGCATCAATTTCCTAAAAGGAAATTGGATTAGATTGAAGATATTTTGGATTGCAGAGTTGGTAGAAGCACTAGAGGCAAATAGTACTTTGAGTATCTTGTAAAGTGGAAGAAAAAACTAGTTGAGGATTATTCATGGATTTCTCAGGCTGAGGTAGACCATCTTGGTTTTCCTTTAGAATCAAAGTGAGAGGCTCACTTTTCAAAAAACCCTAGGTGTCTAATGCAGGAGCATCCTTTCTGGTTTATGGAAATTGTGCATCAACCAATAATATTTATTTTTAGTTTGTTCCTATTTTGTCAATTCTTGTGTTTATTGTGGCGTTCCTTCAAGTTGGCTCATTTTCTATTGCAAACCTCTTGACATTTTCCAGACATCATGTTTTCCCTTTGTTTGGGTTTGCACCTCGATATGTTACTTTGCAGTGGAGATATCTTTGATTCTTTCTTGGACATGTGTGTTCTTCATGTCAAATGGCTATGTTGGAGGTTTCTGATCATGCAAAGCAATTCCATGATTCGTGAAGCTTTTTAGTGCATTGTTCGATGTTCTTGAGCTTGTGGCCAACATACCTATGGGTGTGTACTGTATTTATTAATGTGTTGGTTGATTTCCTTATGATTTGGGTCCTGGCCTATTTTTCACATTATGTTTTCCTTACCTAGGAAAATGTGATCTTTCTTGGCTGACATGTTTCTTGCAAAGGCTCTATATATTGATGTAATTGTTCATTGCTTAGGAGATTTTAGATAAATAACCTCTTGAAGGTTAGCATTAAAGAATATTCTAGATTTCATTGAGGATAGAAACAAATTATGGAAGCATATCTCAATCCCTCATCTTATCTTGAAAGCCAACAATTTCTAGTGGATCTTAGCAAATGGGAATGTGTTGACCATTGACAACTCAAACAGGAGAGGATTCTCTATGGCTAATAGATGCACTTTATGTCTCTTTGCTAGTGAGAGTACCAACCATTTATTCTTACATTTCTCTTATGCTTCTGAGTTATGGCACCATATTCACTCTTTACTTCAAGTGTCCTAGGTCACCTCGATGTCCATGAGGAGTCTAGTGGTTCAATGGAATTCTTTTCCTTTCAACCATTCGATTATTAGAAACCTATGGATGCAAATCTCGTTGATTCTAACATAGAATATTTGGAAGGAATGCAACAATAGGATATTTAGAGACCAATCAAAGACTAGTCTTGTGTTTTCTCGTATCATAAAAAGCAAATCAAGGAGAATCTAAATGCTACTTCTTTTGGAAAATGGAAGGTTATCCCTAACCTGCAAGAAACTAGAGTTAAACAAGTTTGGGGAATATCTCAGGACCTCTTTAATATCAACTAGATAAGTATTTTAACAAAAAAAAGGCCACTAGTTGGATCTTGCCTAAGGAAGGGTGGACTAAATGTAATATCGATGGATGTGCTAAAGGGAACCTTGGTATCTTTTCTACCAAAGGTGTGATCAAAGATTGGAAAGGGACATTCATAGAAGGATACTGCAAGAATTTAGGATTCATATCAAATAACAAAGCTGAGCCCATGGCTACTTGGTAGGGAATCAAGCATTTGAAGGAGTTGAACTGTCGAAAAATTATTATTGAGGCGAACTCAAACTAATTATTGTTCATTTGAAAGGAGAGGTAGGCTTCCCTTGGGACTTGAGAAGTCTTATGGAGGATTGTAACAGAATGCTAACAAGTTTTTGCATGTATGAAGTCTGCCATACTCTTAGAGGAGGAAATAAAATTGTGAGTTTTAATGCTAATATGGGTTTAAATTCTCAAAAATGGTGCTTCATTATCTTCAACCAACACCCTCAAGGGCTAAAGGAGATCTTAGCTAATGAAAGAAAATAGAAGTTTTCTCATGAGTCCTAATTACTACAAAAATATGGGGAAAAGGGCAGTTATTTTAAGAAGCCCAAAGATACTTGATTAAGAAGCGAAAATGGATAAGATGGGGAGAAAGTATTAGCTTAGGACTATTTTTTCAATCTAATAATAACAAATAAGAAAAAGGTTTTACGTTTTCAAATTTTTTTAAAAAAGGCACCAAACAAAGAATAATTAAAAAATGAAAAATAACATTAATAACACTAACCATTTAGAACAACTATTTGCCTCTAGTGCTTCGAATGCTAACCTTAAGGAACAACTAAGAGGTAAGAACGAAGATTCTAAGTCTGTTGAAGTTGAGAAAAATAATAACCCCTGGATTGAAGTCAAGGAACGTAAAAAATCTCCTGGCTAGAAAGGATCAGGACCCCAACCCAGAATGGAACCTCAAAAAGACCAGACTCCTTTCTCAGGAAAAATTATCTCAAAAGTCTCTCTAGGATGTTTTGCATCTAAATCAAGAAAAAAGAGTGGACAATTCAAACAAGGTGTTGTCCAAACTAGAGTCCAACAACAAAAAGCAGACACTAGTACCCCTAAGAGAGAAAGAGGAAGAATATCTAAAAAAGACTAGAGGGAGCTGGAAGCTAAACAGAACATAGCAGATGGAAGACAGCTTACCATCGATTAGGTTTATTCCCCAATCATTAAATGAAGCTTTTATCATGGAACATAAGAGGTCTTAATGGACCTCATAAGCAAGATATAGTTAGGAATTTAGTTAGAGATACCAAACCTGATATCCTTTTGATTCAAGAAACTAAGATGTTGAAAGATAAGGTTGGTAAAATTAACCTGCTTAAAAAAGGGAAGAATTTTGGTAGTGATTTTGACGGTGCTTCAGGAGGTTTGGTTACTTTTTGGAATATTAATTGTTATAATTGCTACTTGTTGAGAGAGGAGAAGAATTTCCTAGCAGTAAAAGTTTACATCATTAAGGATAACTTCTCGTGGACCTTGATCAATGTGTATGCTCCTAATATGAAGTCAGGAAAACTTAAACTTTGGAAAAGGCTACATGACTTCAGGATATCTAGGAACATAAATGGATAAAAGAGGTGGGAACATAACTCAAGTAGAAAGCAGGGTTGATTTGATGGAATTCATAAGTAATGAAGGTTTGCTGGACGTTGATCTTGAAGGAATAAGCTACACCTGGTCTAATAGGAGAGTGGGAGATGATCTTATTCAGGTTAAGCTTGACAGGGTTCTTTTATCTCCAGAGTGGTATGCGAAATTCTCTTGTTCACTCTCATCCCTCAACTGTATTGGGTCAGATCACTATCCTATCTCTTTTTCTGCTAATTCTTTCAGTGGTAAAAGAAATGCTCCCTTTAGATTTGAAAAGATGTGGCTTGCTCACCCCGACCTTGAAAACAAAATAAGGGACTGGTGGAATATTAAAGTGGAAGGAAAAGCTATGTTTCAAGTGGAAAAAAAATGGAAAATGTTAAAGCCAAAGTAAGACAATGGAATAAGGATGTCTATGGAGACATCTTCCAATCCAAAATCAAGATTCAAATTGATTTAAAAGAAATGCAGGATAAGATCCAAAGTATAGGACTAACCGAGGACCTGAAAAAAGAGCAAATCCTGGCAGATTACCACAACATCATTTTGAAAGAAGATACCTTTTGGAGGCAGAGATCTAGGTCTTTATGGTTGAAAGCGGGAGACAAAAACACAAGATTTTTTCATCTTACTGCCATGAAGCATAAAGCTATGAATAGAATTAATTCCTTAGCTACTACTAGGGGAACTATATCAAAAGAAGAGGAAATAAGGGAAGAAATGATGGCTATTTTGCCTCTCTTCTTTCTAAAGAGCCGAATCTAAACCAGGAGAATCAAAACACTTTATTGCATTCCATTCCTAGAATTTTGGAGTCTAAGGACAATGAATTCCTCAAATCTATTCCCAAGGAAGAAGAAATCAAAAGGGTGATTTTCTCTTTTGAAGGAGAAAAATCTCCAAGACCGGATGGGTTCCAAATGTTCTTTTTTCAATCTTTCTGGAGCATTATTGGGAAAGACGTGCTATGTGGTGAAAGAGTTCTTTGACTCTAAGCCTATCCTAAAAGAACTAAATTCCACATTTATAGCTCTTATACTGAAAATATCAGGAGCCAACGCTGCTGATAGCTTCAGGCCTACGAGTCTTTGTAACTCCTTGTACAAGATTATGTCAAAGGTCCTTACTTCCAGACTCTTAAAATTTCTTCCTAATCTTATTTCTCCTCAACAGAATGGCTTTGTCCGGGGGAGATAGATTTTGGACTCCATAATAGTTGCTAATGAGAATATCCATTCATTGGAGAAATCTAGGAAACAGGGTTTCTTGATGAAGCTGAATCTGTCGAAAGCCTATGATAGAGTGGATTGGGAGCTGTTATCTAAAATTCTTCAGGCCTTTGGTTTTGATCTGGGGGTGGTCATACTTATCATGCAACTAGTAACTACGGTCTCCTTTTTTTCCATTGTGAATGGGGGTTCCTCTCCCTTCTTCAGACCCTCTAGAGGTTTAAGACAAGGAGATCGTATCTCTCCTATCCTCTTTTCTATTATGGTTGAATGTCTTGGGAGATTTATTAATAGTATGGTCACTAACAGGCAGATTTTTGGCCTCCAACCTTCTTCCTCTGGTCTTAAGTGTTCTCATGAACAATTTGTTGATGACACGATTCTTATGGGGGAATCCTTTGTCAAAGAAGCGAGGAACTTGAAAAAGGCCCTCAATGTTTATTCTAATGCTACCAGTCAACTTATCAACTGGGAGAAAAGTTTTATGTACTTTAGTAATACTCCTGAAGAAAGAAAGAATAAAATTTCTACTATTTTAGGCTATAAGATAGGGACGCTTCCTGCTCCTTGGGTTTTCCTTTGTGCCTAAAACCTGAAGCCTATTTGTGGAATGAAATTATTTACAAATTCCACCATAAACTTGATGGTTGGAAAGGAGCCACTCTAAGCCAAGCTGGAAAAGTTCAATTGCTGAAGGAAACTCTTCAAAATCTTCCAGTCTATGCTCTCAGTTTGTTTAAAATACCTCAAAAGTATGCTGACCAGATTAAAAAAATCCAAAAAATATTCCTTTGGACTGGGGTTGAGGAGAAAAAAAGATTCAACCTGGTTGCCTGGGAGAAGGTTTGTAAACCTAATAAATTTGGGGGGTTGGGCATTAGAAATATTACTAATACAAATAAAGCTTTGTTAGCAAAGCAATGATAGAGGATCTTTGAAGAAGAAAAAGAATGGAACTCTATCATTAAAATAAAATACCATCTTACTTCTTTAGAAGACACTCTACACTTTCAAATTGACATCTAAGGATCCTATGTCTGGAATAGTATCAGCAAGGGTAAGAAACTGGTCAGAAAAGGTGTTAGATGGAAGCTGGGAAATGGCAGGAAGATTTAGTTTTGGAATGATAAATGGCTGATGGGAAGGTCTCTAATTGATAACCAGGAATGGCAAATTGTGATCCAGGAATATAAAGAGATTATCGGGGAAATGGTGAGTGATTACTAGATTAACGATGAATGTATAGATCTTGGATTGAAGGATGAAAAATTCAAGGAGGTGAATAAACAACTTAATAATTGGTTTATCAAAGAAAATGTGTCTGATGAACTGATTTGGGGCCCTGAAAACAATGGCAAGTTCTTGGTTGCCTTTGCCTCGGCCCTCCTCATCCCTCAAGATGACCAACCCCTCTGCTCTCAGGTATGGAACACAGATCTCATCCCAAAAATTAATATATTTTTTTGGTTGCTTGTTCAGAATAAAATCCTCACTGTGGAAAACCTCACTAGAAGAGGATTCCAAATGCAAAATAGATGCATCCTATGCTGTGAAGAGGCTGAATCCTATAATCACTTAATGATCCATTGTTCCTTTGCTAGAGAGGTGTGGGCTTCTATCCTCATGACTTTGTGCTTGAAGTGGGTTAAGCCTCAAAACCTCCAGGATTTTGTTCAGTAATGGTAGTGCCCTTTTCATGACAAAAATGCTAAGGATCTTTGGAAACTTGTTCTCCCTCACTTCACTTGGAAAATATGGAAGGAGAGGAACAATAGAGTCTTTAGAGAAAAAATTGCGCCCTCTCATAAGGTTGCTAATTCTGTGTGCAGAAGCCTTATGGAAACTTTTAGGAGCATAGGCAAGAAAGACTCTATCTTATGGAATCCTAATCTCAATAATGACAATACCATATCTTGGGACAACTTGAAGAGTAGGACATATCCGAATCCTAGAGACAATATTATGTGGACTACTCCTTCTATGGGATGGCTAAAAGGGAACTTTGATGGCTCTACTAGAGGAAACCCTGGAAGGGCTGGAGGGGGAGGCCTAATAAGAGACTAGGCTAGTAATTGTCTGGGAGCTATAGCGGCTCCGCTGAAAATTCAAACTAACCATGTTGCGGAAGCTGAGGCGGAGCTCTATGTGGTGAAGCTGGCTAAAGATATGGGATGCTTGAAGCTTTTGCTGGAAGGTGATTCCCTCAACATAATTAATTGTATTAAAGGTAAAAATGAGAGCTCATGGACTATAGCTCACATAATTGATAAAATCAAGATTATAATCCAAACTTTTGAGGAAAGCCACATCACCCATATATACTGTGAAGGTAATAAGTTGGTGGACAGGTTGGCAAATGAGGGGGCCCAGAATGATGTCACAAAAACATGGATAGGGGAAGAAAATCTAAAAACAAAGATCATAAGTCTAATCACTTATGATAAAATTAATCACAAGGAGGGAAAAACCACTCAAATTAATGATGACAAGGATGAAGCAATTATCGAGGAGTGCTACATGTAAGGTAATGTGTGTGTTCATCATTTCGGACTTAATGAGACACAGATTCTGGGTAATTTTAAGAGTTCTGAATAGAAAGAGAAAGCCGAGTCATGAGTCTTGGAAAATTGGTAAGATTTCGAGCCAGAACAGTAACAACATTCAGAAAATGGGAGGAGGTTTGAGAAGGGAGGAGCCTTTTGACTGTGAGAAATGGAGACAAGAGAAGAAGGTCTGGAAGAAGTTGAAGAAAGGAGGGGTCACACCGTATATTGAAAAGCTTCATGGTTATGATAAACAGGTAACTACTAAGTTTGTTGAGGGCTAGGTTAACAGAAAAGTTAATTTATGGGGCAAATCTTTCCCCCTTACTCTTACCTTTATTTCTGAAATTACTGGTTTATCCATGGAGGGAATGCACTTTTATAGGGACAATAAGCGTATAGGTTCTAAAGCCATTAAGCTTTTTCCAAAAACTGTAGATGAAGAAGCCTTGATAACCAAAAGCAAAGGGGATTATGTAGATATTACGACAATCAAGGAGTTTTGGGCTAAAATGCTTAAAGTGTTGATTGAGTACTTCATGCTAGATGGTCGTTACTATAAAATTTATAATATGCACTTTGTTCTGGCTAACCACTTTAGGCATGACAAAAAGGTCTCTTTCCTGTACTTCCTATTGAGTTCTTTGAACAACAGTATTACTGAGCACAGGAAGAAAGCGAGAAATTTGGTGTTGCATGAGGGATTGATCCTCCTCATTGTAGACTATGCTAGGGATATTATCCCAGAACCTATTTCTAAAAGGGTTACTAGAAAAAGAAAGGAAAATAGAGAGGAAGAGAGTAAGGTTGAAACCCACAAGAAGGGAAGAAAAAACAAGAAAAAGGCCATTGACATAGGTGATGATGTTGGAGACAAAAGCCACAAAAAAAAAAGTCAATGTCGGCGATGACGATGCTGGAGACAAAAGCCCTTTGTCTCAGGGAAAGGGAAGCACTTAGGAGGATAATGCTGAAGAGGACTCTGGAAAAGAGGAGGAATCACAGAAAAAAGAGGTCCTAAATCCTGAAGAAAATGAGCAGGAGGAGGCCATGAAGGAAAAAGAGAACATGGAAGAAGATGATGATGAGGAAGAAGGGGGTAAAGAAGAAGAAATTGAAGAGGAAGAAATTGAAGAACAAGAAATAGAAGAGGAGGAGGAAGATGGTCTAGAAGACCCAAGACCAAAAGAGAAAGAAGAAGATTTAACTGAAAAAAAGAGGAAGGGAAGGGCCAGTCGAGCTATGAGGAAGGTGATAGCCAAAAGGAGGCTACCTTAGGCTTCAAGATGGATGCTACTATTCTGGAGGAGGTTAAGAAGACCGATGGCCATGAAATTCATTTGGAAAAGTGGATATCACAAGAGATGCAGGAAATGAAACATCACCTTGAGGCCATGGAAGACACGATGAATACTCTGAAAACAAAGTTGGAAAATAAGTTTTTGGATAAGATAAAAAACAATAACCCGAATGAGGATATTACTGCTGAAATTAAAATAATGGTTGACAAAAAGCTTAAAGAACTAACTGAAAAAATTAGTTACAATGGGTACATAATAAATGAGGTCCTCAAGCACAACAATGAAGGCCTTAGTGCCTCTGTTATGAACCTGAAAATGTTGTACAACTATCTGGAAAAAAGTATGTTGAAAAATACTACCATAATGATTGATGATGATGCTGGGAACTCTGGACCGGGAACTAGAACAAGGGGTCACATCAAGAGGAAGGTCCCTGATACTCCAAAGGAGCTGAAAGATTTAAAAGAAGTCATTCAGAAGATGGAGGACCTACAGAAGAAGGCGGAGAAGACTATTAATAACAAGTAGTCTATTCTGGTTGGTAGCTGGTAGTTGTGCTAGTAACTATTTCTTTTTGTTTTTGTTGTCTTGTCTCGGGTTGGTTTGGGTCCTTTTTTCTTCGTAGCTGGCGTCTCTTTTTGTAAAGTTGAAATGTAAAATCTTTTTGATATTATGTAAATGGTTTCAGGTTCCATTCAAAACCTATTTTTACCTTAATAAAAAACACTAACCATTTGGTTAGTATTAAAACGTGAAAAACTCACAAAGGCTTAAATCTTGGGTCAAATAAGTATAAGTGCATTAATTATTATTACCCTCATAATCATGGAAAAGAAAGATATTACACTTCTGATAGAAGGCATAGTTGGCATCACATGCAAAGGATTTTATCAAGTGGGTTAAATCAAAATAAGGATGGGATTGAAAGATCAATTAACTCTAGCACGAATGGTGATGACATCATGATGGTCAAGTTGTATCGGAAATGTCCCTTCAATAATCTAGCGGATCAATTTAAAATTATAATTGGTAGGCATAACAATTAAAACATGCCAAAAATTGATGGAGGACATATGTTAAAGCAACATCTTTTTAAAATCTTTTTATAGAAGCATCAATAGATTTTTGCAAAAAGTGAGAAAGGGATTTTTTGAATTATAGTGCCATTGTGTGTCGTGGGCCTTACCAGATGAACACTTGTAATATTTAGTTCGCTAGCCTAACAACGATGGGTGGCCTTCTGAAAAGATTTGAATTGAATGACTGCAATGAACTTATGCAAATGAAGATCTTTGGAATTTGTTTACAAGGGCGGAGCTCACTCCCTACTTCCAGGCCATGAGAGGCTATAATAGAATTATGTTGACAAAATTTTGTAACTCTTGGTAAAAGGGTTTTGTCACAATTGGTAGCATAAAGTTCCAAGTCATGCTAGAGTTGAAGTGCAAAGGGGAGAAAGTTGAAAAACAAAGCTTAGGAGATTATAAGGCATACATGAAGAAATTATTTAAAAGGGGTGAGAAGCTAATGGTCGTCTCAAATGAAAATAGGTCTAAAAGATCCCTTCTCCCTCCTCTTTACGCTCGTCTACTGTCATGCAAAGAAATATTTTACTTTAGAAGGTTGATACATGACCTTCCATGGCTACCATTTCCCTATTTTGAATTACATTAGAAATGGGCAAAAGTTTAATATGTCATTTTTCCTATTTTTGTATCTAAGCAGTAGAATAACTAAAGGGCCTTCCCCCCCTCTACGCCAAGGGTTAATGTACATTCTATACCAGCATGAATTTGATAAATCCCCTTTGAGGAGTCGATTTATCTCCTACCATAAGGTTGAAGCTAACCTGTAAACTGAGCCCCCTTGTAGTTTTATCCGTATTGAACTCAATGAAAGCAATCCTTTATCAAAATACTCTAACCCTAAGAAGAAAGGAAAAACCACTAAGCCCCCTGTCAAAAAACCCCTTGAAGTCGATCTCTTAGATATTACCCTAGAAAAGCGTAAAGGCCCTATGAGTAAATTGAGCCCAACTAAGATGAGGAAAACTAGGAAGGGTACCAAATTTGTGACTTCACAAGTTAAAATTGAAGATATTGAAGAGCAGATAGAGGAAATGGAGACTCGAAAGGATACCAAATAGGATATGAGCTCTAAAGAGAGAAGGTCAGCTAGGTTGTTAAAAAAGAAACTAAAAGGAAAGAAATTTTCAGAGGAAATCATCCTTGAGACTGATTTTGAATACAAGCCAGAGGAGGAGACTTTGAATAACTCTAATGATGAAGATTATGGGGGGGGGGGGGGGGAAAGCTTCTAAAGAGGATAGTAAAAATAAATTTGTGGACATCACAATTAATTTGGTTGACTATAAAGAGTTAATGAACATAGCTTGTTCCTACCCTGCCCCCCATTAAGGCTGATATTGGTGATGAGGTTCCCCTATCCCTAGATGTTCTCAAAGAAAAAGATATTCCAATTAATTTCAATGAACAAATAGAGAATTTACCAAGCAAAGTGACTGCCCCAGAAGATAATGTTGCTTCCTTAAATCATACCAAACATCTATTTGATCAGGCTATTTCCGCCTTTTGTGTGATAACTGATGGTATAATGAAGAAAGTTGTGTTTGTTGTGGTTTATGGTCAGGGAAGAATTAAGAGGAGAGACAAGAGGAATAGAAAAGAGGAAGGCAACAAGAAAGGGGACGATCATGAGGAGAATGAAAATTGGAATGTGAACTTGAAAATCTCTTAAAGAATTGGGAGATTATATCTAAAAATAATGATACTAAAGATATCAATAGCTAAGGCCTTTGGCCTTTGGTTCATGATATGCAAGGCGTTAACTTTAGGAATGTTTATGGTTTTTACTATTAAGAACTGTTTACTTTTATTTTTTGCTACTTATGGCCTGTGGGCTAAGACTGTCTTGTTAGTTATGTGGATGGTTAAAAACTCTCGTAGTCATATGTGTTTTGATTATGATTATAACTCTAAAGATTACAACGATAGCAGTAGGTATGTTAATATGTTAATATGTTGTTGATTTTGTTGTGTTATGGGTTTTTGGTTGATTTTTGTTGTTGTAGGGTTATTAGTCCTCATACTGTAATGGTCTAAGGTATGGTTGTAATGTGCTAACTTGTGTTCTCTAGGATGAGGTCCCTTTCCCTGGTAATTCAATCAAAAACATCCCATAATAGTTCTAAAAGGCTAAAAATTAAAATTTTAAACATAGTTCCACAAAGTTTCCTCATGGAGGACACAGGAATGCATGGACAGGTTTCATGGATAAGGGGACCAAGGGCCTAAATTTGGGTATGGTGAAGAGACAACCAAGAGAGGACAATGGAGCAGTGGTTGGAGGGTGGTGTTGATATACAAATTGAGGTGAATTGAAATCTTTAGGACAAAATTTGCAAGATAACATATTTGTGAGTGCCCCATGAAAGGCAAACTAATTTTCACAAAGTTAAAGCTTACAATCAATATGTAATGGCATGTCATATAGCAAACCACTGGGTGGTGTCCCTAACGAAGGTGGCAAAGGTGGTAGTGTTGTGGAGGGACATTTCTCCAAGTCTTGGAACCACCTCCTCATAGGAGATCTGTGGTTCTTTGGGAGAGACACATATTCATAGAACACTGAATTTAAATACCACACACACACATGCATGTATATGTATACATAGACTGTTGAGATAGATAGATGTCCCCACAAGATGGTCAAAGAACATCCCTTGCTCATTGCAAGCATTTCTAGGCATACCTAGAACTCATAGGAAATGGAGAAATGTCTTAGAATGCAAGGATTGATATTCCAGAACCATAAACACCACAAAATCCTCATTGACTAATATCATTTATCATATATAATTTGGTACATATTTTTTAGAGGCTCATGAGGGAGACCTCTCATGGTAAAAGTAGCTAAAGTAATCCAAAGAGAAAGCCCTATCCAACATAGAACTAATCGTAACAACCCTTCTCTTTTATTTTCCTTTCTTCCAACTCCACCTCCAGTTGTTTGGTCCAGGTATGTCCAGGCTTTCTAAAATAATCAGCTTGATGTCATGATTCTTTTTAACCTATAGAGTTGCAGGGACAAGGGATGCGTTGCGACAGGGATTTTTGAGGTCATTTTTGGGGATGGCAGGGGATGACTATATAAAAATATATATACATTATACAATCATTCATCATGATGATATATACATTGTAGAATCCTTTAAACAATCTTCATTGTATCAAACATTGGATGCATTCTTGTGGATAGTTAGTCTATATACTTTCAGTGAAACGCCAATAAATTGTTCAAAACCAGTATTGTTTACAATGTCAGACTTGAGGAAACATCCCACAGCTGTCCCCATCCCCGGTACAGGGACATGGGCAGAAAATCTCAGGGGCGCATCCCTGTGTATCACAGCTTCTATAAGATAACTTACCAGTTTATCTAGGGACTCATCCATTATATAGATGTTCCTTTATCCATTATATAAAATATAGAGCCATCAAAATCATGGTCTAGCTCACAAACATTCAAATAGCTTTTTTATTTCAGAAACTGAGTATACAACATGCTATGGTGCAATCCCATGTTTATAACTTGTTTCACCTGACATCACCAATAATCTCCACAAGAACATTGTCCATGTTTAAAATGATGGAAACGGTTCATGTCCCTCACGACAATTTCTCTTGCAACAATCTTGGAGATAAACTTGGATGCAGTGTGACAGTCACGACATACTCGAAGATTCTTGACAACTCTAATAGTCGTTCCAGGGGAAGTGTTCAATAACCCAAATACAATTGCCAGCTTCTCACTATGGTGGCAAATGAGTATTTCCTTCTCTTCTTCCTCCACATCATTCAATACAGGTATTGTATCTGGAACATAACCTACTGCCTTCATCTCACAAGATAAACTCTCTAACTTTGCATAGATCTCCTGTGTTTGTGGATGTGATCTGTCTCCTACAAAAAATGTATGTACCATTTTATGAATTTCTATCCAACTACATCCAGGTTTCTTTTTAATTCCTCTGTCTTTCATCAATTTCCTTACCTTTTGAATGTCACGCCACCTTCCCACTTCTGCATAAATGTTTGACAGAATAACATAAGGTGCCTCTCTTTTAGATTCCAACTCAAAAAGGTGTTTTGCCACAAATTCTCCTAACCCTACATTCTTATGTGATCTGCAACCAGCAATCAGACACATCCAAACAACCAAATCAGGTTTTATTGACATTTTGATGATAAAGTTAAGGGTTTCATCGAGATAGCCAGCGCGTCCAAGAAGGTCAACCATGCAGACATAATGATTCATTTGTTGCATGTTCATGCCATTGAAATACCGACAGCCTTCATCTACTAGACCTGCATGACAGCATGCAAATAAAACACAAGTGAAGCTTACATGGTTAGGGTTGGTTCCAGAGTGCTTCATCAGTTCAAACAGCTTGATGGATTCCTTGCTGTAACCATGCATTGCATATCCTGCAATCATCGCATTCCATGCAGCCACATCTGGATTCTGCATTTTATCAAACAAATCACGTGCCTTTTGTATGCTTCCACATTTTGCATACATGTCTATCAGGGCAGTCACAATTATAACATCTGAAAGAACTCTTTGCTCAATTATTTTTTGATGGATTTCCCTACCGTGTTCCAAAATTCCATGTTTCGCACAAGCGGGCAAGATACTAGCAAACGTTGAGGAGTTTGGATTTACACCTGCCAATTGCATTTCTCTAAATATTTCCAAGGCTTTATCAACAAGCCCATTTTGTACATATCCACCAATGATTACAGTCCATGAGATCACATCACATTGAGGCATTTTTTTGAAAAGTCTCAAAGCCTCATCAAGAGTACCGTTTTGTGTATATCCTGTAATGATTGCAGTCCAAGAGACCACATTCGGATTTTCCATTTTGTCAAACAATCTTCGTGCCTTCTGTATGCTTCCACATTTCACATACATGTCTATTAGGGCTGTCACAACTACACTATCTGAGAAAAGTCCTCTCTCAGTTATTTTGTGGTGGATTTCCGTACCCTGTTCCAAAGCTCCCATTTTGGTACACGTTGGGAGGATTCTAGCGAAGGTTGAAGAATCTGCCCTCACACCAGCCAATTGCATTTGCTTGAACATCTCCAAGGCTTTTTCAACCAGCCCATTTTGACCATATCCAGCAATGATTGCAGTCCATGAGACCACATTCCGCTGAGGCATATTGTCAAACAACTTGTGAGCATTCTGTATGCTTCCAAATTTTGTATACATGTCAATGAGGGCAGTCCCAACTACAACATCTAACAGAAAACCGTTTTCCATTATTTTTCGATGGATTTCCATAATCTGTTCCAAATCACATATTTTGCCGCATGATGGCAGGATGCTGGCAAATGTTACCGAGTTCGGATTCACACCTGCCAACTGCATTTGCTTAAAAGTCATCAAGGCTTTGTTAGCAAGCCTGTTTTGCGCATATCCTACAATCAACACATTCCATGAGATGACATTTCGTTGAGGCAATTTGTCAAACAATCCCTCTGCCTTCTCTATACTTCCACATTTCACATACATGTCTGTCAGGGCAGTCACAACTACCACATCTGACAAAAGGCCACTTTCTACTACACTTTTATGGATTTCCATACCCTGTTCTACAGCTCCCCTGTTGGCACAGACTGGAAGGATGCTAGCAAAGATTGCAGAGCTCAGCTTTACACCTGCTAACTCCATATGATTTAAAATCTCCAAGGCTTTGTCAAAGAACCCATTTTGTGTATACCCAGCTATGATTGAAGACCACGAGACCACATCTCGCTGGGGCATTTGGTCGAACAGTTCCCGCGCGGCCTTTACACTTCCACATTTCCCGTACATGTCTATTAGGGTATTCATCACAAAGACATTGAATCGAAATCCACATCTTAAAGTCTTCCCATGGACCTGCAAACCATGTTTCAGGGATGTTATTTTGGCACATACAGTGATAACAATGCAGTAGGTGAACTGATCCAGACGAACACCTGTTCGTTGCATTTGGTGAACCAATACCAATGCCTGCCGAGGAAATCCATTTCTTCTGTAAGCTGCAATAATCATATTCCATGTGAAGATGTCTCGTTCGGTTAAGTGATCAAACACTTGTCGAGCATTAACCAAACTTCCACATTTGTCATACATGCTGATAAGCCTATTTTGCAAAAAAGTGTCCCTGGCAAATGCAAATCCCCTGTCATCGATGTGTGAATGGATTTGCTTGCCCTCTGAAAGC
Organism: Chamaecyparis obtusa; assembly: GCA_027943335.1. Lineage (NCBI taxonomy): Eukaryota > Viridiplantae > Streptophyta > Pinopsida > Cupressales > Cupressaceae > Chamaecyparis > Chamaecyparis obtusa. Next base: position 1,598,450 of record BSBK01001064.1, read on the forward strand.
GCATTCTTATCAATGCAAGTTTGCAATAGTTGAAGATATGTACCAGAATTTACAGAAGGGTTGTGGGTATTAAGCAGAATCTGCAGTGCCTCCTTCAACCGACCGTCTTTGCATAACGCTCTCAGATTTTGATTGACATGTATTACAGATGACATTGTGGGAATCAAGCGTGGAGAATATTAGTAATCCCTTTATCAAGTTGAAACTAAAACAAAATGGCCAAGTTTGTAAGCATTCTGAGAAAGTTGCAGCTGATGATGAATAGGCAAGAGCCATAACTTGCAGAGCTGCTGAGCAATCTTTTTACCTCTGCTATCCGAGTTATAAAACCTCGCCTCAAACACAAGATTAAACTTGCAGAATTTATGCTGTTAAAAGTGCTCAAATCAAGCCTATTGCTGCTCCAAATAACATTCATGTTTTAGGAACATTACGAGCTTGTTCTCCCAAATCCGCGAATATGATTTCTGCTGAAGAGCACCCTTTTGAATTTATTAGAACATTATAAAACATATCATTGATCCTAATTCAATGTGTTATTAAAAGGAATAAAAACATAACCTTTCAAATTATCTAGAATAAATAAAGAAAAGAAAACATAATCAATAATTATCTTAGAAAATAATTGAAATGGTAACAAAATTAATACAATTTTTGATACGATAAAGGAGGGAATAAGGGTTTTGATTCAATTGTAGAAATGGACTCCTTAGTTAAAGATTGTGTAGTATATTTAATATATTGTTATGATAATGATGTCAATTGATGATGCAATGATTGACTAAGATGTTTCTTAACTCATTATGTGAATGTTATATTGATCGTAGAGAAGTTGGATGCTTCACAAGTAAATTAGGATTTTGTTGTTTTATCCTAGTACACAAGTTTGAATATTTTATGCTTAATTTGGTAAGTGATGACTATGAGAAAATGTGATATAGATCTAAACTAAATTCATTTTAGCGGCTATGGATTGACCTAGTAAAGGAATGGATAAGCTATAGATCATTTCCAAACCATTAAGATGTGTGAGGTCAAAATCAATCAATAATTATCATTTCCACTTTTTACACAAAAATACATCACTTGTACACTATCAATACACTCAATACAATGGTCAGTGCATAAATGATGAAGGGCCACACCACCCTTACAAACTCACACACAAACAAATAACGACATAGAGACAAAGAAGGAGAAAAATGCTTCATAAAGCATAGATTTACAATGCCTGAAAAATGCTCCCAAATGCTTGAGGATGAGATCCTTACAACTTCTCGAGGATGAGATCCTTATCCTTATGAATTCTTGAGGATGAGATAATTACAAATGCTCACATGCCTTTCTTATATAGGAAGTTGTCACCTAAGAGACTAAAACACAACCAATCTATATAGCCAAAAAACCCTATTTATTTTATTTTTATTTTCAAAAACCACCCTTTTTGCTTTTTCCCTTTTTGTGGGGGAATTTCTTTTCTTCCCATTTTTTATTTTGGATGATGCAAGATTGCTCTTACACTCTAGATGCTCCTACAACAAACACCCTAAGTAAGAAGAAATATTTCATCAGGGAAACTCGTGAACATTTGAAACTATATGCTAATGTCAAATCCAACATTCTTTTATGTTTGCTTCCACATTCTTCTTTACCTTAGTCTTCACTTGCATGACTCTTCCTTCTTTTATCCTTCATCTCTTTCTTCCCCTTTGGATGTAATCTAGCTTGAACAATGTTGCACTATCAAACTCTAGGAAGTCATAGGCATTCTCTTATTCAACAAGAATGTCATGGATTACCTTTCTTACAATTACAACATCTTTTCCTTTATCATCCTCAATTGCAACATAGTGTTTTTTATTTTCATTATTTTCAAAAAATATGTTTCTTCTACAAAGTCATTCTTCTCTACATTATAGGTGCAGAGCGAACCTAACCTGTTCGGAATAGGCATAGACATTCAAACATTAGTTAATCAAAGTATAACATCATATTCCTAAACATATAGAAAAAACTATTCGCAAAGATATTTAGATAGAGCTAAAACGAGAGCACCTTGTCATCGTTTGATTTGTTCTTGACTTAGGGATGTGGGTGGGCTCTCGAATCACTTGGAGCATATTCCTAATGTAGATTAGGGAGGGTAGGAATGATTAGGGACTAAGAGAACCCCATATTGGCACAAAACCAAGTATAGAAGACCTATTTTGCCCCTAAGGACTCAAAGAGACTAACAATGCTCAAATTTAGATTATGCTATAAATGACGAAAATGAAGTGTGCCGATGACATGCAATGCAAAAAGAAATGAAAATAAACTAGTTTAATCCATTATGTTATGCTAATGTGACTTAGAAAGCATGAAAATGAAGTAAATTAACAATTATATGATTAAGCTTTGAATCTAGGAGTAATCTAGCATTATAACTCTACTATGAAATGAAAGATTAATTGATTATTTACTCTTGGAAGAGGAGGGTATTTATAGGGTTTTCCTAAGGGCTTGGGTTAGGAAGAGGAGTTAGGGTTTGGGGTAGAGTCTGAGTTATGGTTAGGGTAAGGTTAGATGGGCAAGGGTTAAGGTTCCTCACATATGTGTGAGCAACACTAGGGAAGTGTGCCTAGGGAACAAAGGTGGAAAAAGACAAATGGGTCTCATTTATGGCTTGTAAGAAGCCTTAATGAGGATGTATGAGGCTATTAATGAGTGTGTAAGCCTCATTAATGAAGGGGTTTGACCAAAGGTCAAAGGATGAGGGTTAGGCTAAGAAAGGGTAGGAGTCACCTTTTAAACAAGTCTAGGAAAGGTTTAGGAAAGTCTAGAAAGGTTTAGGAATGTCTAGAAGATTCTAGGTTTTTGAGGGTTTAAATAAATATAAAATTTATTTAAGGATTGTGACATCATTTACCAAATATTGATTCAATAAATGGGGGAAAATCACTCAAATTTGATTTAAATGATTTGGGGAGGGATTCTTTAATTAAATGTGTTTAATTAAAATAGGAGGAATTAATGACATAAAATAAATTAATTAGTTAATTAACAAATGATGATGTCATCAAGGATTTTCGAAAAATAAATATAATTTTATTTACCAAAGGATTTTTAGGTGTCTACATTTTGCCCCTCTTTGATGTGATGCCGCAAGTGGCATGGCATCAAAGACAAGAAAATAAGATGCCCCAGGCTAGAATTTAGAGGAATAAGGGGTTGTGCCCCCTCAAGAAAATAATGCAAAGAGTAAACATTGTGGAATTTTCTCGAAAAGGACACAATGCGGGAAGGAAAATGAAGAAGGGGGGATAAATAACCAAGCTTTCAAGAGCAAAGATAGAGGAATGCAAGATGGTGTGAAATAAAGGATGCATGATGCAACTACATGAAAGATGCAAGATGCAAGATTAATCTATATGATGCAGGGTGCATGGGATTTTGGGGAGCTCCAAGTGTAAATGTGGAGAGCACAACCTAGTTTGATATAGCAACATTAGAGACCTCCCAAGGATATTGGGATCACAAGGCCTTGTCACAAGCATTGCATAGGAATGACGCAAAAAAGATACACAAGGTTGCCCTAGCATCACACATGAACTAAAGAGGCAGCATGGTAGAAATGATGCTGGAGAAACCACAAATAAATGACATTTCCCAAGTGCACCATGTAACCTAGAAGATCACATGTGAACCGTGCAAGGGTCATGTCTAACTGACACACATGTAGAAGCAAGAAAGAAAAAGACCTTGCCCCATATTTACCTCGTTCGTAGTGCACCGTGATATAAAGGATCATGACGACTTTAAGGAGAGGAACAACGAGAAGCTGTAAAGATTAACAAGATCCAAAGGACCAAATCCAAGACCAAAATGGTAACTCCAAAAGACATCCTTTGCCAAGGAGAGAGATTGATTTGATTGATGGGGGGAAGATTTGGTCTGAATGTGAAGAAGGATACATTGACATGAACTTGGTGTGATTGGTGGAAAATTAGGTTTGACAAGAGGAAGGATACATCCTCAAAGACCTGTGTGATTGATGAGGAGAATGTGTATTTTTCACTAGCAAAAGATGAGTCAAGGATAACCATTGTGATCAAGGATAGTCAACAATTGATGTTGCTGAAGTACAAGGCTGGATGGGAGAAGATATCTGATCAAATGCTGCTACAGGACTGATAAGGATATGGATAACAAGACACAATGATATGTACAAGGGATGGGAAGAGATTTACAATGGATATGTACAAAAGCTTAGGATTTGGGACAGGATGATCTCGCTATATAGGATATTTATAGGATATGTACAGGATTGGGGAGAGGATCTATATTGGATAGGCTTGAGGATAGAACACCTTGGGATGGAATGGGATGGTGGTGGGGATGGGGATTGGATAAAGAAGACTAGGTCGTCGGATGGGTGGGGGATTGATAGATAATGACTCAATCCATTATGTATGGTGCATTTTTCCATGTTTTCACCAACATACTTGTGTAAGGCACTTAAATTGCCAAGTTTTCACCATTGGACGATTATTTTTCTTTGCTTTTTGCTTTTTTTATTTTTTTGTATTTTCTATTTTTTTCCAATTTTTATGGATTTTTTGGATTTATGTAGGATTTGGTTCAGGAATAGAACCTCTTCAGATGTATGATGTTAATACGATCATTCAAGGGCTCACCTTCTGGTGTTGATAGCTGATAGGCCCCGAAGCCAAAGCATGTTGTGACCACATAAGGCCCCAACCAGGTAGGCTCAAACTTACCTTTCTTCTCTCTATGTGCTTGGACTTTTTTATTTTCCTTTAGGACCATGTCACCCACTTGGAATTTTCTATGATGGACCTTCTTGTTATAACTCCTTTTGAGTCTATTCTGGTATGCAACTAGGTGATCATATGCTTGCTGCCTCTTTTCATCTAGTAGATCAAGCTTTGTGAGGCGTGCTACTCGATAGTCTTCATTTGTAGTAAAGTTTTTCATGGAGACTTGCAATGATGGGAGCTCGACCTCGATTGGAAAAATGGTTTCGGCACCATATACAAGGGAATATGGGGGATGCATGTGGGAGTGCGGAAGGAAGTCCGGTAGGCCTAGAGGGTGGGATTTATTTGGAGGTTCTAGTCATGACCAGAATCATTGACAACCTTTTTGAGGATTTTCAGGATGGTTTTGTTAGTTTCCTCAACTTGGCCATTTCCTTGGAGGAAATATGGACTAGAGAAATGGTGATGGATGCAGAGTCAAGTAAATAAATCATCCACATGCTAGTTTTAAAAAGGTGTGCCATGGTCTATGAATATGGTAGATGGTACACTAAAGTAGAAAATGATGTGGTACAAGATGAACTTGGATATTTGGATTCCAGTAGTGAGGGTGAGCGGAATTGCTTCAACCCACTTTGTGAAGTACTCTATGGCTGTGATTATATACTTATGTCCATTTGAGGAAAGGGGGGTGATTAAGCCAATGAGGTCGAAGCCCCAACATGAAAATGGCCAAGGTGGCGCAATAGGCTGCAAGTCCTATGCTGGTGAATGAATCAAATTTGCATGCTGCTGACATGAGAGACATTTCCTGAAAAATTCACAAGCATCATGTTCCATTTTTGGCCAATAGTACTCGAGTCAAAGAAACTACTTTTCTAGAACCATGCCACTTGTGTGGGCACCACAAATTCTAGCATGGACCTCTTGTAAAGCCAGGATGGCCTCGTTTGAATCTAAGCACCTAGAGAGGGTGTTATGATATCATCGATGATAAAGGGTGTTGGCTACAAGAGTGTAGCGGTAAGCTCTGCAAATTAGGTTTTGGTGTTGGTTGTTGGTGAGATATGATACCATTTTTAAGATATGCATGGATGTCGTGGTACCATGGGGACTGAGGACCAACCAAGATACACAACATTTTTGCATCAGTGTTCGCATAAGTAGGCATGTGAAGCTTCTTGACTAAGAATTCATATTGAGTTGAGTCACATGGGATTTCCAATAGGATCCGATGGTTGCCATTGCGTTGGTAGCTTTATTCTGAAGCCTTGGGATTTGCATGAACTATAGATTCAAGAAATGCTCTTTCAGTTTGTCCATCGGTTCCTTGTAGGGTAGAAACTTATCATCCTTTTTTTGAAATTCATTTAGGACCTACTTGATAATTAGCTGTGAATCTCTAAACACTTGCAGTTCTATTGTGTTCCAATGAATAGTGGTTTTGAGGCCTGAGATGAGTGCCTCATATTTTGCAATGTTGTTGATACATGGGAATCCCAATTTGAATAATTTTGGAATGTAATCACTTGAGGAGTGACAAAGAGGATTCCTACCTCTAATCCATGTGATGTATAGGAGCCATCAAAGTATAGCTTCCATATGGGTTGTTCTTCGATCATAAATAGGTGCTCATCAGGGAATTCCATGATTAGGGGATATGCATCCACTAGTGGTGCTTCTGCTAGCTGATTGGAAATTACTTGCCCTTTGATTTATTTCTGATCTATGTACTGGATGTCAAACTTGCTAAGTAACATGACCCATTTTTCCATACGGCCTATAATGCCCACCCTAGTATCTACATATTTTTGGATGGATAGGATTATTACTTTGGTACTTTGGATTATATATTTGGACTATGTTATTTAATGATGGGACATTTGATTTCATATTTTTTTTGGTTAATAGAGTTTATTATGAAATATTAAATAATTTGAAACAAAATGATGAATGATTAGAAATAAACTCTCTAAAATGTTTTACATTTCATTTATATTATGATGGATCTAACCCTGCTAACCCCTTATGTTCGGATGATTACACTATTTGATGTGAGTGTAGGATGAGGAGAGGCAGTCGTAGTTACTCCTACAAGAGGTCCACATGATGTCACACTCTCCCTCCTTGTTTTCCATTGTTTGTGTATATATATGTATATGCATGTCAGTAGGTGATGCAGGATGCAGGTACCAGACATCATCTCCACCTGGCTACACAGGTCTAAGCGTGCCTTCAAAATCCTCGAACTGTTGTTGTGTGAAAATTTAACCAAGCTACTCTTGAGGTTACCCATGGAATTAGATATCTATTAGGTTGATACCCTAGTTGGTAAAGTAGAATGTAGTTTATGTTGTGGTCTTGTGTTTCAATCTTGTTCTGAGTTTATGTTATGAGTTAGAATTAACCTTGTTTATATGTATAATAATTATTCTATAATTATGTTATAATTGTTTGTATATGTTATATAGGTATGTGTATATGTGGGTGCGCACACATATACCCATGCTTATATAAATAATAATATTTGTATGTTTTTATTGATTGAGTAAAGGGTATGTTCTTTATGATAATTAAATAAAGTGTATAAATAAATAAAGAGTGAAAATGATATTAATAATAGTAATAATAAAAGTAAATGCTTTTTTGTAGTAAAACTAGCTATCTAGGAGGGAGTTGAACTCGAGACCTCCTAGGAGTTAAGCTAGTTGGTTTCCATGTGTGCTATGTGTTTTTCTTGAGAGTTATTTGTTTGACTTTCTTGTTATAGTTTTATTTTAAAGCTATTTTAATTAAATTTATTAAAACTTTGTTAAGTCATTTACGGGAATAATTTGGTTGTTCTTCCAACCAACTATGGAAGTTGGAGAAGTTGCTTCCTGTAAAGCAACTCCTCCAACTAAATAGTTGAAGGATAAATATTTCTATTTTGGGGATTGAGGGGGAGTTGGAGTTTTTCGAAGGTTTTTAAAGTTTTTTACATTGATATTTTTCCGAAAGTTATTTGTAATTTTCTGTGAGATTGAGAGTGTTTTAGTTTGGAGGGCAAGTGCGTGGATTGCTTGGATTTTGATTTCCAAAGGAATCTTTCTAGGAGGCTACGATCTCACTCAAGGTTTGGAGGACTTGCAGAGGTGTGCTCTAGACATTGTGAAGTTTCTCCTCAGTACTCCAGGGAGGATCTGGATCCAAGAAGAATCACCTTCTTGCCTGTGTATATTTGTGGGTGTTTGTGTGTATTCTGGAAATCAATAGTGTGTTCTTATGATATTTCAATTTTTTTTTGGTTATATATGTTATGAATTAAATATTGTTAAAAAAACATACTGTGTGCAGGAAGTTTAATGACATAGTTTATTTTCTTTGTCAAAACTCTTCCTAGAGGTCTATAATTAATTTTATGATTATAATTTGGTATATTTATTTGTGCATATGGGGGAGTATTCTTAAATATATATATTATTCTTATGATCTACAAATTTTATGTTGTGAAATGATTTGTAAATAGGATGATAATAAAAAATATATTAATAGGAATTAGACAAAGTATTCTAGTTTTTTTATATACCCGTACTATGTTATAAATAACTTTTGAACTAGATATTATTTAGAAAATCCCTCTAGTGAGAATGGGTGTAATTAGGTTTTGTCAAACATATATCAAAATTAGGAAGATCCAATGGTTCACAATATAGTTATGCTTACCGCACTGAGACTGTATTTTTTATGACAGTCATATAAATGTTTCTAGAAATAGTCAATGCATAGATCCCTCCAGGTTCATTAGTTTATAGTACAATCTTCTACCGATCAATATTTATTGATTTATAATTTATATTACTTTTATTTTCTCTTTGGACCTAATGTGGAAACTTTAGAGTCATGGATTTTAGTGTTGGATAATTGTTTGGCTTAGGGGTTTGGTTTGTATCTTCCAACCTTGATCATGGTCTTTGTCTGCATCTTTTTACTTCTCTGAATGATTTATTTTATTGTTTTAAGTTGATCATAATATTTTACTTAAGGTGTATTGATTATGTGACATCCTTTTACTATTCTTATGTTGTTAATGGTTAAGGTTAGGGCTCGTCCTGGTGGTCTAAGTACACATGAGAGATTCCTAAACCTTTGAAATAAAGCATTTGAAATATTGCAATTCTTTTGTCATGTTTTGGGTAGGGGACTAGGTACCCTAGGTGAGTGGCTCACCATAGGAGTTGGAACCCTAAAGTGGTTACTAGATGATCCTATGGGTGGGTAAGTTAAAGAGTGATAACCTAATAATGAATATGGGAAGGAGGGAAATAAAAGATAATGAAAGAAAACATGTTAATGGCCACATAGTCTTGTTGGAGTACCGGGACCATGGGTAACTACCAGGGTGGATCCCTATTCATAAAGGGGGGATCAGGGTTACATGGTTGCCAAGGTGGATCCCAATACATAGGTTGTGTGATGACACTCACTTAGGCGATATCCTAGAACCTTGACCTCTGTGCTATAGTATGATAATATTTTATGCTCTTTTTGAATCTTGGATTTCTTTATCTTTTGAGCCTTAGATTTCTTAGGGCCTTGTGAGTATCTTGGTTCTATCTCCTAGCATGGGGGGTGGAACTTCACCAGTTTCACATGGTTGGGTGGAAAAAAATCTTTCAAGGTCTTGTTTGTGGTTCGTGACTTGGATGCATTCAAATTTATGCATTGATGCAGCTATTTGTATTTTGTATTGTATTATTCAAAGGAAAGATGAAAATATATGTTTGTAATGCCTTTGGGCCATTCATGTACTTGTTATTGTAATGAGATCTATTATCAAAAAGATGTAATTGAAAAGCAAAGCCATGTAATTGGGAGGGATAGTTTTAGGCTTTGTTTCAAGGGTTGTTATTTGAAAGATCAAAGTTGGAAATATATTATGTCATGTTGAAATTATTTTTTCTATCTCTCCTATGTTGCAATGAAAGAAAATTTTTATTATTCTAAGGTTAAAATGTAGTGGTAAGGAATAGTTATTCAATGTGTAGGAAGGAGAAGTGAAATTAGTATATAAAGTAAGGAATATAATTGTAAATGAAATGTTATTTTCTCACCCTATCTCTTAAGTTCTAAAATGTGAAAGTAAAGAATGGAAATGAAATTCAATTTGGATAAGTAATGTAAATATGTTAGCAAATAAATTCATTAAGGGAACCTTAAGGAATGTAAATGTGAAGTAGTCATGATGTAATATTAGGAAAAAATAAAAATTGTTAGTTGCAATTTTTGGTCATACGACCTAATTCCTTATGGGTTCGCTGGCGGGGACATTACATTTGGTATCAGAGCCTTGGTTTCTACATTGGGAGCTCAGGGTCTACTTACATTTGAAACTCAAAACTTTTCAACATGTTGAATGCTACTTTTAAACTTGCATGTAAAATTAATATTGCACCACTCTCTTAGGATGCCTCCCATTACTCATGGAAGAGCTAAGGATAGAGCTCAAGATTCTTCCTCTAGATCTCACCCAAAGAGTTCCCATGGGGAGCATGAGGGAGAAAAAAATCAAGATAACCATAGGAATGAGAGTCAGAGTAATGACTCAAAGGGAGCCCAACTTAGACAACTTATGAAACAACTTCTGCAGAGACTTGACAACCTTGAAAATAGAGTCAATGTTGAAGAAGGAAACCAAGCTCAACATCAAGATAGGGAAAGAGAGAGAAGCCCTAGAAGAAGGCAGGTTAGGCAAGAATCTAAAGATAGGGATACTGCTCATATGAGGGACTTGATCAAAGTCAAGGTACCCCTCTTCTATGGCAATGAAGGAGGATCTACAGTAGAAACTTGGTTGTTTGACCTTGAGAGGTTTTTTTCTATGCACCCTTTTAGTAGCAATGTCAAGGCTAGATGCACTATTATGAATTTGAGGAAGTTTGCATCTACATGGTGGTGAATGGAAGAAGACAAGCTGCAAGTCACCATCAACACTATTTCATGGGAATTGTTCCTAGAAAGCTTTAAGGATCAGTTCATGTCTGATCAGTGGAGGTAGGGAAGGGTAGAAGAATTCTACCACCTAAAGCAAGCAACATGTTGGTGGAAGAGTATGAAAGAAAGTTCTATGAACTTAAGCCTTTCTCAGGCTTTAGAGATGATGGACCCATACTTCTCCAACATTTCATCAGAGGTCTAAATGATCGAATATTAGGAGAGGTAGTGGTCTTAGAACCCTAGAATCTCTGGGATTCCATCACTAAGGCATACCTTATCAAAAGAAAGGTCAAAGGAAGAGGTTGCTATGATAGTGGCCAAACATTCAATGTTGGATTAGGTTCTAAGGGGAACTTTGACCAAGGAAATTCCAACTCTAAGAACCAACAGTCAGCTTTCAAAGGTGGACAAAACTTCTCTAAGAAAAAGTTTCAGAATAATAACAAAAATAATGGTAAGTTTCAACAACCCTAGAACCAAGGGAATTATCAGACTCAACAAAATTTTCCTCCTCCACAATCCTAGAATTCTCAAAATTTCAACAGAGGAGGTTATCAACAATCCAGCACACATCCTGCAAAGAACTTGGGAAGAAATATTGGGTGTTATTCTTATGGACAACAAGGACATATTACAGTTTGTTTCCCTCAATGCATGAATCTCACTAATCAAAATCAAGTAGTTTTAGAACCATCAATAGGAGATGTCGGTCGATCTCACAGGGTGTTCGCCACAGTGGAACACAGACAAGTGAATTACTAAAACATTGTCATAGAAACTTCAGGTTTGTTAAAGGGTAAAACTATTTCTATTCTCTTTGACTCAGGAGCAATTGACTCCTTCATATCTTCTTCTTTGATAGAAAAGTGCGGGTTAGCGGTAGTAGGGAAAGGAGTTAAGTGGCAGGTAGAGCTAGCCTCAGGGGCTAAAATGACCACAGATTTGTGTGTTCAAGGTTGCAACTTGGGATTAGGACCTTTTTCTACCAATGTTGATCTTCAATTTATTCCTCTTGGATCGTGTGGTGTTGTCCTAGGAATGGATTGGTTGACACCACATGAAGCTAAGATAGATTGCAGAAAAAAGCTCATTCATTGCTTAGATGATTTAGGTAAGCCCAACACAATTTTGGGAATTCAATGATCTATTTCACTTCGGATGATATCGGCTATGCAACTTAAGAAATGCATGAGGAAAGGATGCCAACTTCTTGTAGTCTCAGTTAATGATTTGACAGAAAATGAAGATAGAGAAATTATACTCGAGCACCCTTTGCTTCAAGAGTTTGCAGATGTATATCCAACTGAGATTCTGGGAATGCCTCCCAAAAGGGATATTGATTTCTGCATAGAACTGGTGCTAGGAGCTGAGCCTATCTCTAAAGCTCCCTATCACATGACCACTCGGGAGTTGAGTGAATTAAAAGTTCAACTAGAAGAACTCTTAGAAAAAGGCTTTATTAGACCAAGTGTGTTGCCTTGGGGAGCTCCAGTTATCTTTGTTAAAAAGAAGGATGGTTCACTGTGGTTGTGTATTGACTATCATCAACTCAATAAAGTAACCATTAAGAATCAGTACCCTTTGCCAAGAATTGATGACCTGTTTGATTAGATGAAATGAGCTAAGGTGTTTTCCAAGATTGATCTAAAGTCAGGTTATCATCAGTTAAGGATTGATGAAGCTGACATTCATCGTACAACTTTTCATACTCGGTATGGACACTATGAATTTAATGTAGTACCTTTTAGTCTTACAAATGCACCATCAGTATTCATGAGTCTTATGAATGGGGTATTCAGGACCTTCTTGGATAAATTTGTCATAATTTTCCTAGATGATATTTTGGTGTATTCTAAGATAGTGGAAGAACATGAGCAACATCTTTGACAAGTGTTACAATGCCTTCGTCAGGATCAGTTATTTGCAAACTTGGAGAAGTGTGATTTATTTCAAACTAAAGTTAAGTATCTTGGTCATGTTATCTCAGGAGAAGGTATAGAAGTTGATCTTGCCAAGATACAAGCTATAGTTGAATGGCCAATCCCCACCAACGTCTTAGAGGTTCGTAGTTTCAGGGGTTTAGTTGGATACTATAGATGCTTCATCCAAGGATTCTCCAGAATAGCTCATCCCATGACTTCCTTTCAAAGGAAAGGGAAGAAGTTCATTTGGACTAAGAAATGTTCAGAATCTTTTCAAATCCTAAAGGATAAGTTGACCAGCGCCCCAATTTTGGTGGTACCTGACCCTGCTGAAATTTTTTTAGTTTGTACTGATGCCTCCTTGGAAGGCATAGGGGCAGTATTGATGTAAGAGGGAAGAGTTATTGCTTATGAGTCTAGAAAGCTTAAGGACCATGAGCTTAACTATCCCAGCCATGATTTCGAGTTAGCAGTTGTAGTTCATGCCTTGAATCATTGGAGACACTTCTTATTGGGACATTGGTTTGAGTTACACACTAATCACTGAAGCCTTCAATATATATTTACTCAACCTAATCTCAATTCCAGATAACATTGATAGATGGAGTTCCTGTATGAGTATGACTTTGAGGTCAGATATATCCAAGGTAAGGAAAATATGGTGGTAGATGCTTTGAGTAGAAGGAGACATGAGATATCCATGCTCTCCCTTTCAACTAATTTGAGAGGTTAGATTTTGCAATCACTCTCTTCAAATACTTTGTATCAAGAAGTTAAGGTTGAAATTGAGATAGGAAGGGCCTTAGAAGGAAGGTTTTTAGGGTATTCCTTAGAGTCAGATGGACTGCTGAGACATTAAGGCAGAATTTACGTTCCGCTTTCAGGTGATCTTTGGAGAGTCATCATGGTGGAAGCACACTATGCTCCCTATTCAGCTCATCCAGGTGTTAAGAAGATGTATTCAGATCTAAGACAACTATATTTCTGGTTGAGCATGAAGAGGGATATAGCCGATTTTGTGGCTAGGTGTCTGGAATGTCAGAGCATCAAGGCCAAGCATCATCACCCAACATGCCTCCTTCAACCACATTTGATTCTTGAATGGAAATCAAATATAATATCTATGGATTTCATTGTGGGACTACCAGTCATGTATTGGAGACATGATGCTATCATGGTCACTATGGATAAGTTAACTAAGGTAGCACATTTCTCACCTATGCAGTCATCCTATACTGCTACCTCAGTAGCCAGAGTCTTCATGAAGGATATAGTCAGATTACATGGTGTTCCTAGAAAGGTTATCTCTGATAGAGATCCATTATTCACTTTAGAGTTCTAGACCTCTTTGCAGAATGCTTTAGGGACTCAGCTAAATTTTAGTTTGGCATATCATCAGAAACTGATGGTCAGACAGAGTGAGTTAACCAAGTGCTTGAGGATATGCTTAGAATTTATGTGATGGATAGACAGACCCACCGGGAAGATTATCTGTACTTAGTAGAGTTTTCATACAACAATGGCTATCATAGTTCAATAGGAATGTTTCCATTTCAGGCTCTTTATGGTTGTCCTTGTCATACCCCTCTGAGTTGGGATCGCTTAGAGGATAGAGTATTACTTGACCCTGAGATGTTACAAGATATGGAGCAATAGGTTCAAAGGATTAAAGAACATCTTTTGACAGCTCAGGATAGGTAGAAGAAGTATGCTGATGCTCACAGGATTGATAGACAGTTCTTTGTTGGAGATAAGGTGTTTTTGAGAGTCCGCCCATGTAAGAGCCCTATCTATTATGGAAAAGGTTCTAAGTTAGCACCAAGATTTGTAGGTCCATTTGAGATCCTTGAGAGGATAGGACCAGTTGCTTACCGACTCACCCTACTGTCTAGCCTAGCACGTGTGCATGATGTGTTTCATGTATCCTTACTTAGATAGTATATTCCTAATTTGACACATGTTTTGGATTGGAACACTTTATAGGTAGAGGACAGGCAGCTGGCTTTGGAGCCAGTACATATACTCTAGCAGCAGACTTTGACCCTCAGGGGTCATAGCATAGAGTAGGTAAGGGTCCAATGGGATGCCAATGATGAGACCTCCACCACTTAGGAGGATGCTAGAAGACTCAGATCTACATATCCATACTTGTTTGTAGGCTTCCAATAGTAAGCCTAATCCTAGGGGGAGAGGATGTAATGCCCACCCTAATATCTACATATTTTTGGATGGATAGGATTATTACTTTGGTACTTCGGATTATATATATGGACTATGTTATTTAATGATGGGACATTTGATTTCATATTTTTTTTGGTTAATAGAGTTTATTATGAAATATTAAATAATTTGAAATAAAATGATGAATGATTAGAAATAAACTATCTCTAAAATGTTTTACATTTCATTTATATTATGATGGATCTAACCCTGCTAACCCCTTATGCTTGGATGATTACAGTGTTTGATGTGAGTGTAGGATGAGGAGAGGCAGTCATAGTTACTCCTATGAGAGGTCCACATGATGTCGCACTGTCCCTCCTTATTTTCCATTGTTTGTGTATATATATGTATATGCATGTTAGTTGGTGATGCAAGATGCAGGTACAAGGCATCGTCTCCACCTGGCTACACAGGTCTGAGCGTGCCTTCAAAATCCTCAAACTATTGTTGTGTGGAGATTTAACCAAGCTACTCTTGAGGTTACCCATGGAATTAGATATCTGTTAGGCTGATACCCTAGTTGGTAAAGTAGAATGCAATTTATGTTGTGGTCTTGTGTTTCAATCTTGGTTTGAGTTTATGTTATGAGTTAGAATTAACCTTGTTTATATGTATAATAATTATTCTATAATTATGTTATAATTGTTTGTATATGTTATATAGGTATGTGTATATGTGGGTGCACACACATGTACCCATGCTTATATAAATAATAATATTTGTATATTTTTATTGATTGAGTAAAGGGTATGTTCTTTATGATAATTAAATAAAGAGAATTAAATAAAGTGTATAAATAAATAAAGAGTGAAAATGATATTAATAATAGTAATAATAAAAGTAAATGCTTTTTTGTAGTAAAACTAGCTATCTAGGAGGGAGTTGAACTCAAGACCTCCTAGGAGTTAAGCTAGTTGGTTTCCATGTGTGCTATGTGTTTTTCTTGAGAGTTATTTGTTTGACTTTCTTGTTATAGTTTTATTTTAAAGCTATTTTAATTAAATTTATTAAAACTTTGTTAAGTCATTTACGGGAATAATTTGGTTGTTCTTCCAACCAACTATGGAAGTTGGAGAAGTTGCTTCCCGTAAAGCAACTCCTCCAACTAAATAGTTGAAGGATAAATATTTCTATTTTGGGGATTGAGGGGGTGTTGGAGTTTTTTGAAGGTTTTTAAAGTTTTCTACATTGATATTTTTCTGGATGTTATTTGTAATTTTCTGTGAGATTGAGAGTGTTTTAGTTTGGAGGGCAAGTGTGTGGATTGCTTGGATTTTGATTTTTAGTGGAATCTTTCCAGGAGGCTATGATCTCACTCAAGGTTTGGAGGACTTGTAGAGGTGTGCTCCAGACATTGTGAAGTTTCTCCTCAGTACTCCAGGTAGGATCTGGGTCCAAGAAGAATCACCTTCTTGCCTGTGTATATTTGTGGGTGTTTGTGTGTATTCTGGAAATCAATAGTGTGTTCTTATGATATTTCAATATTTTTTTGGTTATATATGTTATGAATTAAATATTGTTAAAAAAACATACTATGTGCAGGAAGTTTAATGACATAGTTTATTTTCTTTGTCAAAACTCTTCCTAGAAGTCTATAATTAATTTTATGATTATAATTTGGTATATTTATTTGTGCATATGGGGGTGTATTCTTAAATATATATATTATTCTTATGATCTACAAATTTTATGTTGTGAAATGATTTGTAAATAGGATGAAAATAAAAAATATATTAATAGGAATTAGACAAAGTATTCTAGTTTTTTTTATTTTTATATATACCCGTACTATGTTATAAATAACTTTTGAACCGGATATTATTTAGAAAATCACTCCAGTGAGAATGGGAATAATTTGGTTTTGTCCAACATATATCAAAATTAGGAAGATCCAATGGTTCAAAACAAAAGTTATGATTACTGCACTGAGACTGTATTTTTTATGACAGTCATATAAATGTTTCTAGAAATAGTCAATGCATAGATCCCTGCAGGTTCATTAGTTTATAGTACAATCTTCTACGCATCAATATTTATTGATTTATAATTTATATTACTTTTATTTTCTCTTTGGACCTAATGTGGAAACTTTAGAGTCATGGATTTCAGTGTTGGATAATTGTTTGGCTTAGGGGTTTGGTTTGTATCTTCCAACCTTGATCATGGTCTTTGTTTGCATCTTTTTACTTCTCTGAATGATTTATTTTATTGTTTTAAGTTGATCATAATATTTTACTTAAGGTGTATTGATTGTGTGACATCCTTTTACTATTCTTATGTTGTTAATGGTTAAGGTTATGGCTCGTCTTGGTGGTCTGAGTACACAGGAGAGATGCATTGATGTAGATATTTGTATTTTGTATTATGTATTATTCAAAGGAAAGATGAAAATATATGTTTGTAATTCCTTTGGGCCATTCATGTACTTGTTATTGTAATGAGATCTATTATCAGAAAGATGTAATTGAAAAGAAAAGCCATGTAATTGGGAGGGATAGTTTTAGGCTTTGTTTCAAGGGTTGTTATTTGAAAGGTCAAAGTTGGAAATATATTATGTCATGTTGAAATTATCTTTTCTATCTCTCCTATGTTGCAATGAAAGAAAATGTTTAGTATGCTAAGGTTAAAATGTAGTGGTAATAAATAGTTATTCAATGTGTAGGAAGGAGAAGTGAAATTAGTATATAAAGTAAGGAATATAATTGTAAATGAAATGTTATTTTCTCACCCTATCTCTTAAGTTCTAAAATGTGAAAGTAAAGAATGGAAATGAAATTCAATTTGGATAAGTAATGTAAATATGTTAGAAAATAAATTCAGTAAGGGAACCTTAAGGAATGTAAATGTGAAGTAGTAATGATGTAATATTAGGAAATTTTTTTTTTGTTAGTTGCAATTTTTGGTCATCAGACTTGATTCCTTATGGGTTCCCTGGTGGGGACATTACATGGTCTGTGAAATTTGTCTTGGATAGGAGATACTTGAGTGATTCCACCTTTGAAATGAGCTTGATTGTGTGGCTAAGCATGTAATGTCTTTAAGATTTTGAGTGGCAAAGACCATTGCAAGGCATGCTTTCTCCATAGGTGAGTAGTTAAGCTCATAGCTGACAAGAGTTCGGCTGATATAGTAAATTACTCTCTCTTTATTGTTTCCATCATGCTGTTCTAAGAGTGCCCTAGTGCTGTAGTGGTCATCGAGATGTAGAGTATGAGAGGGTGTCCTGAAACTAGTGGTACATGGATTAGAGAGTTGGCTAGATATTCCTTCAGCTTCTCAAATCTTCTCTGATAGATGGGATCCCATTTGAAGCTGGTGTCTTTGCAAAGTAGATGCATGAATGGTTGACACTTATCTGCCAGTTGTTAAATAAACTATCACACCGATTGGAGCTTTCCTTGCAAGCTTTTGAGTTGTTTGAGTGTTCTTGGAGGAGGAATTTATGTTATAGCTTTGACCTTCTTGGGGTCGATCTCTATACCCCATTGGGATATAATGAAGACCAATAGCTTTTTAGATGTAACCTCGAAGACACATTTCTTTGGATTGAGCTTCAAGCCATAATGATGAAGGTGATCAAACACACACTCAAGGATGTCGAGGTGTTATAGCATTGTCTTAGATTTTTCCAAGATATCATCCACATTGTCCTCTAGTATCTTGTGTATCATGTCATGGAAGATTCTTGTCATTGCTCGTTGATAGGTGGCTCTTGCACTCTTTAGCCCAAATGACATCATATTATAGCAGAAGGTGCTCCATGGAGTTTTGAACATTATTTTATGTTGATCTTCCTCTGCTATTCAGATCTGATTATACCCTAAGAAGCTATCCATGAGGGACAACATCTCATGGCCCGTTCTAAGGTCTACTATCATGTCTATGCTAGGCAGGGGGAAATCATCCTTTGGACATGCCTTGTTTAGATCCCTGAAATATATATAGATTCTGATATCATCTAAAGGTTTTTTGACTAGAACCTTGTTGGAAATTCATTTAGAATAGTCTATTGCTCTGATGATCTTAGCCTGAAGGAGCTTTTCTAGTTCTACTTTAATTAACAAGTTTGGATGCATTTTTCTTAGCTTTTGCTTGATTGGTTGGGCATTTGGATCCACAGCTAGATGATGGATGACAAGATTAGGATCAAGCCCTATCATGTTGTGATATGACCATGTGAAGTTCCCAATGGCTTCTTGGAGAAGTGCAGTGAAAGCCATTTCTTTAACTTCTGTTAAAGATGTTGCAATGTAAGTGATTCTTGGACATTATTTTGAGCCCAAGTTGTTTGGCTTGGTTTCCTCTATGATGATAGGTGAGTACTTGGGTCTGTAATCCTTGATGAGAGGAAGAGGCAAGTCTTCATCTTCTAGTGCCTCAGAGAGGTTTTCACTAGAAGACATGCCCTTTATTTTATCTTTTTTGGAATCGAAATGCGCCCTAGAGGGGTTTTCACATAAGGACTTGTTCTTTTCTTTTTCTTTTTCAATTTTGTGACTAAAGCTTACCTCTCCCCAAAAATATCCTTTAGGGTCAACCTTGCAGACATGAGATGATTCTTGTTCTTGATCTAATTGTTGGCCTATTTCTCCCGTGAATCTTAGGAGCACTTATGTGCTTTGGAACACATCAATATGTGTGACTCTTGGTTGGTCCCAATCTATGAGTTTGGGGTGGATGAGGGGAAGTTCTATGATGTTAATGGTGAGTTGATGGAGGAAAAAAGTGCCTAGAAGGGTATCATCATCAAAGATGTCATTATAGGATTTCTTTTCTTCCTCTTCGAGGATATCTGCTATCTCTATAAGGTCATCCTAGCTATTCAATAGGGGAACGGTGGTCATGTTAGTGCCCCCAATTGCATTATTGGCCTCTTGTATGTGCAGGTAAGGGGTATAAAATCTAAGACCTTGATGCTTTGGATTCTTGGATGTTGTGATTAGGTCTTTGCTTCTGCCTTCTTGTGGTCCTAGACCACCACCTTGATATTTCCATTGTCCCGTGGTGTATTTGTGGGATGATGGATATTTCTCTTTGAATTAGCCAAGGAGTTTAGTGTCAAATGGTGGGGGATCTCTGTACAACCATCGGTTGATGTCAAGGTACATCTCTTGACTATCTATATTTCCATGGGAGACAAAATTTAATGGCCCCATTTGCTTAATTTCATGATTGGCTTCAGTGGGCTTTCTTTGGTGACTGGGGCACCCTTGTGTATGTGGATCAAGTGGGAGGGGCCCTACTGAAAATGCATCATTTAGGCTATATTCACCACAACCCTAGTTATTGATCTTGATAAAGGAGAGAGTGGAGGCTAAGATGGTCTCTGGATCACTATGGGATCAGGAAGAGTTGGCAATAGAAGTTCCAATTTCAATTCCAAGATAATGGGTGGAATGAGGGAATGATGCTTCCATTGCATGACAGTATGCAAAGTGTTGCGGGTCTGTATGGATGGTAACCTCAATGCCTTGATGTAGAAATTTGATGCACTAATGATAAGTGGATGGTACAACCTTAATGGAATGGATCCATGGTCGGCCGAGTAGGATGTAAAATGGTAGGTTAAGATCAACAACATGGCAGATGGTGTCTTGATTTGTTGGGTCTAGATGGATAGGAAAAATAATGGTACCTTCAAAGGTACGCTCCAAGTTATCATATGCCTTGATAGTGATTAATTCATGTGATATGTCAGCCTCTGTGAACCCTATCTTTTGAATGAATTTTAGAGTACACAAGTTTAGGGCCAACCCATTATCTATCATGACTCTTTTAATAAAAAATCTCTGACCATAACGGTGATGCAGAGAGGGATATTATGGTCAGGATCAACAGATGCTATGTCAAATGGATTGAAGGATAGAGTACAGGATGTTGATAAATGTCCCACAAGATTCTTGAATTGGATGCTATTAATGTCTATGAGGACATGTCCTTCATGAAGGGCTCGGTTGAGGATTTCTTGATGGATGGGTGAAGTGCGGAGAAGGTTGAGGATGGAGATTTTGGTAGGTGTATTCCCAAGATGTTCTATAAGGTTGTATTGTGCATTGTGTGCTGGCCTTGGAGTGGTGTTGGCAATAGATATCTAGCCTATGCATGTGGTGACTACACACTGACTATCAACTCAAACATGGATGACATTGACTGTAGGTTCAACTTGGGTTATGCATCTGAAAAACTTGTCATAGATGATATGAGTTGTTGTATATTCTTTATGGTCAACATGGTCTCCTTGCTTGCCTTTGCCTTGATTTAGGAGTGGAGGATTAGCATTGGCCTAGTTCTTCCTAGTGTTGTGTTGAGGGAACACATTTTGATAGATTTACAGATTTGCATTAGGTGAGGTTTGTGGAGGTGTTTCCTCTTGGATCTCCTTTCTGTCACTGAGATCTTGGATGTAATGCTTTAGTTTCATATACCTTAGGGTTGTGTATCCTTTAACATGATGATAATCAAAATATTTGTGATCCTTTTACCAGTTAGGCTTGGGAGTTGCATCATTGAATTGTTGAGTTGGTGGGTAAGTAATGAGATTGGCCTTAGCCATTCGATGAAAGATCACATCCAGAGGTTCACCAAGAGAGGTGAAGGTTCATTTATGATGGGTCTGGGCTTGAGGTCAGTTTTGATTAGTAGTAGTGGATATGGAATTAGCTTGATAGGTTGGATTTAGGTGCTAGTTTTGAGCATGCAACATGGGTTGCCGATTGTTTTGAGGTTGACATTGTTGCATAGGTTGCTGATTGATTTGGGGTTGTTGCTGGTGATGTGTAGGAGTTGGTGTAGGACTGACCACAATGCTTTTCACATTCTTGGTGTTTATGGCTCCATCAGTGACAACATTTTTGTTTTGATTCCAGTAACGAAATTTATCATTGTTAGGCTTGCTGTGGGAATCGTCTTTGTAATGTTGGATTGTGCCTTCATCTAGGAGGCCTCTCTCAATATCTATCCCTTTGCCTTTGATATCTTGGTAAGTTTGGATGTAGTTCATCCTCATGAAGTGGGATAGTTTGCGATGAAGGTTATCGATAAAGATTTTGGTGAGATGCTTCTCAGGGGGTTAAATTTGATAACCTGGTAGTGAGGTTACCATCATTGCAAGTAATTGGCTATGCTTTCCCCTCCTTTCTACTTTGTGTTACAAAGGTCTATTAAAGACAACTCATTTTCTACATTATGGGTATACTGAGCAACAAACTTCTTAGAGAGTTCAGCAAAGGTTGTGACTATGCCATAAGGTATCTTATAGAACCACTCAATAGTAGTTCCTCCCAAGCTCTTGGAGAATAGGCGCATAAGGTAGTTGTCACTATAGGCCACTTCTTGAAATGCCATATAGAACTCTTTGACATGGCTGATGGGGTTTCCTTTCCCTCGATATTTGTCAAACTTTGGTGTCTTAAATTGTTTGGGAAAGGGAATGGCAGTGATTGATCTATTAAAGGGATAAGGATAGACCTCGTCAAATTTAAAGGCCTTGCTCTTTGTTTTGGCCTTGAGCTCCCTAACGGTGTTCTTCATTTCCTCCCACTCGATGTTGATCAGCATTGGAGTGGGTACTCCCATGGGAAAGGGATCTAATGGTGCTAGTGAATATAGATGATTTTATGGTAGATATTGCAGAGTGGGATAAGGAGATTATCCAGTAAGATAGGTAGATTGGAATGGATGTTGGGGTGATGTTTATTGGGGAAGATATTGCTGTTGAAGTATGAGAGCATATTGCTATGGAGGATATGAAATAGCTTGCTGCTATTGAGGGATGATGGAATGTTGTTGTTGTTGCACTAGGTAGGATGAAGCTTGTTGCTGCTGTGGGATAATGGAATGTTGTTGTTGCTACACTGAAAAGTATTGTTACGATGGAGGAGGCTGATGGAATGGTGCAACTTGTTGTTAAGATGGTGCTTGATGCATGTGGCTTTGTGCTTGACTAATGTAGGTTGGGTCCATG
The DNA here is from genome assembly GCA_027943335.1 of Chamaecyparis obtusa. NCBI lineage: Eukaryota > Viridiplantae > Streptophyta > Pinopsida > Cupressales > Cupressaceae > Chamaecyparis > Chamaecyparis obtusa. The sequence continues at coordinate 1,621,294 of BSBK01001064.1, forward strand.
CCTGCATTGCTTAGGGGTGGAACTAATGTTGGGAAAATGGTTATATGAGGTGGTTGAGCAAGATAGCTTGTGAGATGAGATAAACTCTATTGTTGGGGTGGTGGAACTATTTGAGATGCGGCAGGTGGTGCAGATAGATAGTTAGTGTATGGAGGGAAGGATGAAGCTAGTGGAGGTTGTGATGCTTGTTGTTGCACTACTTGTGAGAAAGTGTCTTGTTGATTTGCAGGCATGGACATGTGAGATTGGGTAGGTATACCCAAGGCTTGCATTTCTGCTTGGGTAAGGCCCCAATGAGAGCCTATTCATGGTGAGAGCTGTGATGCGGAAGATGTTGGAAATGCAAATATGATGGTGGGAGCTTGAGATGCAAATAGGGGATTTTGAGGCCCCATAAGAGGCATGACTATTGTGAAGGTGTTATGTTAGGCTTGTGCTTTGGTAAATGCTTGTTGGGGAGTGGAAGAAGATGCTTGTGTTTCCCATGAGAAGGGTGATGCTGATGTGGAAGCTTGCTAGGAGAAGGAGGGAAATGATTGTGTTACCCTAAAAAATGATGGCATGGATGCAGAAGCTTGTTGAGTGAAGAGGGGGAATGATTGTGTTATCCTCAGAAAGGGTGATGCTACTTGACTCATGGAAGATGGAAGAAATTGTGTTGTGATTTGTGTGGGAGGTGGCGGTTGGTTTTGTGTAAGGCTTTGGTCCTAATTGATGGCTTGATATGCCATATAAGATGATGATTATGTTCCCATGATGGAAAATGGAGTGGACTGCACTGATACTTGTGTTGTGGGACTTGTGAAGCTACTTTGCAAGAGAGGGGGGATGGTTGAAGCTACCTGAGATATGCACGGGTTAGGATCAGGGATTTGTTGGATGATGGGGGTGTAGACTTCTGCTGGGATTTGGATGGTGTTTATGGGGATGCAAGGTTGGAGATGGGGTCGAATGGAAGTACCCTCTTGTGTGAATTTTTCCATTATAGCCTACCTATTCTAGTCAATAATTGCACTCACAATTTGGGCATGGCCTGAATGGTTCATGAAAGTCTCCATAAAAAATGAAGTAGGGGGTCCATTTGGGTCTTCCCACACATTCTCAGTTTGTGGGATTTGGGGATTGTAGGTTACCATCATGCTTGTAGGATTGTTAGGATCAGATGAACTAGAGGCCAAGTTGGGATCCATGTTCCTTCACCTCTTGGATCACGTCTCAGAAGGCATGGAATGCAGATCTAAGGATGAAGATGGAGATACTAGATGGATGAAAGGTGGTTTCTAAAGACTCTAAAGATGATGTATGCAAATCTAAATAAACTATAAGGATGGTGGATTTATATAAGATATGATGTGAGGATTTGGAACAACTAAAGGATGGTAGGATGATGAAGGATTGGTGGGATGCTCTGATTTAGGTCGAGGATGATGGAGGATTGGAGGAGGATGGTGGAAGAACTAAGTGTCAGTCAATGAGTTGTTTCTTCCTGATGTAGGATCAATGAGGATTTTTGACCTAAGATAGACTAATGATCTTCAGAAGACTAGATTCTTATCAATGCATGCCAATCTCTTGTTGGAGATGATGAGGCTAACAAGGACAAGTAGGATTCCCTAGAAAATGCTTAGTCCAAGTAAGATGAATGAACTAGTCCAAGTTCAAATCACTTTATGTCACTTATGTTTAGCAAGGTTTTGCAGAATTAAATCTCCTAGAAAACACAACAAGAAAAAGTTCCTTCCCAAATTGATTAGTGAATTTGAATTTGAAAGCTGTCAAACATAAATGTTTAAGTTTTTATTTTTTATTTTTCCTTTGAAAACAAGAATTTTTTTAGAGAGATTCATGCAACTTGGGCATTCAAGATTAGTTTCTACTTTCACTTTAGAAACCTGATTCAGAATTCTGAAATGGAAAGGACTTGCTTTGTTTTCACCTTAAGTCATTCAAGATTGTGTTGTTTTTCTTTTGAGATTTTAAAGTAAATGACTTTGGATTTTGATTCATTCCCTTAGTTTCACTCAAGATTTTGATATTTTAGATTGCATTTTAAAGCCCAAAATGAGGTTCCTAGATTGATTTTATGCATGAAAACTTTGAAAAATTTCAAGATTTTGCAATATGACATCAATATCAAAGATTTAGGAATTAACTAGGAATATTTAGGAAATACTATAACTATTTATGAACTGAATAGGAATAATTTGCAGTTTAAGTTCCTAGATTGCCAAAAAAAATTGAAAGAAACTTGAGATTTTTGTAAATGATATTTTCTTTTTCTTAGGAAAATATTTCAATTTGACTTAGGACCACTTAGAATGTATTTAGGAATGCTTTGAAACCAACCAGAAATGATATGCAAATTTTGAAGTTCTTTTTATGCACCAAAAACAAAGTTTTCCTAGTTTGCATGAATGCACCTTAAAACCTTAGATTTGCAAGTTTGATGTTCTTTTTAGCCAACTGAAAGACTTTAGGGATGATTTTGATTTCTTTAGGAAAAAATATGAAGGTTTTGATTTGATTAGGACTGATTAGGAAACAAATAGGAAAGATTTGCATATTTCTTAGTTTTTTAGGCATTCAAGAGTGATTTGAGGTTCATTTGAAGCCCAAAAACAAGTTGTTTTAATTCCTAAACATATCAACTAATTGATTAGCCTTAGGGATTTATATTTTTGATTATTTTCATGCCTCCAAAGTGTACCTACATAAAATGATGTTAAAAATTGGAAAAAAGCAGTCAAAGAGCCTTAGAAACCCCCTAAAACCCTAAAATCCAACTTTGGCTTTGATCTTAGCCTTAAAAACCCCCTATTTACCATATGAGTAAAAAATATATGTTTATTTTGGTCTTTAATCATATGAGTATTGGGGAGGGCTAGTACGAGTCACCTTGACTCCTGGCACAAGCAAATAGGGCTAGTGAGCCAAAAAAGGGCCTAAAAGGCCTAGAAAGCTCCCATACCAGTACTAGGTGGTTCTAGTATGAGTCTAGGTCTTTTATCATATGAGTAAGTACACAAATGAGTTTAATTTTATGATTATCCTCATTATACAGGATGAGAATGCTAAAAAATGAGTTTTTTGCTTGGAAAACCCTAATAAATGCAGTTTAGAAGGCGTGTAGGGTCCCACCGGGCATTCCAAAATGTGTGCAAAGTGAACCTAACTTATTCAGAATAGGAATATACATTCAAAAATTAGTTAATCAAAGTCTAAAAACATATTCCTAAACATATAGAAAAAATTATTCGCAAAGACATTCAAATAGAGCTAAAACGGGAGCACCCTTTCACCGTTTGATTTGTTCTTGACTTAGGGATGTGGGTGTGCTCTCGAATCACTTGGATCATATACCTAATGAATATTATGGAGGGTAGGAATTATTAGGGACTAAGAGAACCCCATATTGGCACAAAACTAGGTATAGAAGACTTTGTTTTCCCTTAAGGCCTCAAAGAGCCTAACAATGCTCAAATTCAGATTATGTTATAAATGACTAATCTAGAGTTGATTTTAGACCAAAATGAAGTGTGATGATGAAATTCAATGAAAAAAGAAATGAAAAAAAACTATTTTAATCCATTATGCTATGCTAATGTGAGTTAGAAAGCATGAAAATGAAGTAAACTAACAATTATATGATTAAGCCTTGAATCTAGGAGTAATCTAGGATTATAAATTTATTATGAAATGAAAGATGAATTTATTATTTTCTCTTGGAAGAGGAGGGTATTTATAATATTTTCCTAAGGGCTTTGGTTAGGAAGAGGAGTTAGGGTCAGAGTCAAGGTTTGGGGTAGAGTATGAGGTATGGTTAGGGGTAAGGTTAGATGGGCAATGGTTAGGGGTAAGGTTAGATGGGAAAGGGTTAAGATTGCTCACACATGTGTGAGAAACACTAGGGAAGTGTTCCTAGGGAAAAAAGGTGGAAAAAGAGACATGGGTCTCATATATGGCTTGTAAGAAGCCTTAATGAGGATGTAAGAGGCTATTAATGAAGGTGTAAGGCTCATTAATGAAGGGGTTTGACCAAAGGTCAAAGGATGAGGTTTAGGCTAATAAAGGGTAGGAATAACCTTTTAAACAGGTTTAGGAAAGGTTTAGGAAAGTCTAGAAAGGTTTAGGAATGTCTAGAAGATTATAGGTTATTGAGGGTTTAAATAAATATAAAATTTATTTAAGGATTGTGACATAATTTACCAAATATTGATTCAATAAATGGGGGAAAATCACTCAAATTTGATTTAAATGATTTGGGGAGGGATTGTTTAATTAAATATGTTTAATTAAAATAGGAGGAATTAATGGCATAAAAATAAATAAATAAATAAATTAAATAATTAATTAACAAATGATGATGTCATAAGGGGCTTTCAAAAAATAAAAAAACTTTTATTTACCAAAGGATTTTTAGGTGTCTACACATTCAAATTATTGATAGCATAAACATCATGGGATTCATCATTTTCAATTTGCACCAAACTGTCAGTCTTTTGTATCTCTTCTTCCAACCTCTCTTTCTCCTATTCATTTTCTGATTCACTTCTAACTACACTCTTATCTTCCAAATTAGGATTTAGTATTGTATTATACTTTTCTATCCTAATATTATCCTTCTCATTACAAGAATTAGAATTTGTGTTATCCTTTTCTACTGGAGCTTTTGATATGTTTGTAAGTTGTATCTCTACAACTTGCATTAGTATATCATCTTCTTCGTCCTCATCTTATTTCACAAATTCTCATTCCATTTACCAAAAAAAGTCTTGTATTAATGCATACCTTTTCTTCTTCCTCCTTTGAGGGCTTCAACTAGTGGTGAACTCCATCCTTGTTCAATGAATAAGTGTTTACATATCCATCATGTACTACATGATGATAAAATTTCCATGTTGTCCCAAATAAAATGTGACAAACATCCATAGGCATGATGTCACAAAGTACCTCATCATAGTAGTTCCCAATTGTAAATTTTGTCATATATTACCCATTAACCAAAACCCTATGACCATCTTGCAACCATGTAATTTGATATGGATGTGGATGTCTCCTCCTCTCTAATTTTATCTTACTAACCATTTTTCTAACACAAGATTATTGGTTCTACCACCATCAATGATCACATTATAAACTTTTCCTTTGCATTGACATCTACTTCAAAAAAAATTCTTCCTCTAAATTGGATCCACCTTTTTATTCACCAAGACTCTCCTTGTGACAAGAGCCTCTCCTCCTTCCACATTTTTAAAATGTGACGACTTAACATCTTCATCTACATAGGAAAATATATAATTGCCCTCAAGTATTTTTTTAATCATCACTTGTTGTTGAGGATACTCAAAGGATTGATGACCTTCTCCACATTGGAAACATGTTCAAAAAGAGCCTCTTCTTCATGGTCCTTGTTGTATTCCTCTTCTTCTTTGATCTCCATTATTTTTATCACATGGATGATATAAATTATTTCCCCTATGATTATGACTTCTACTAGATTCATCATTCTTCTTTTGGTCTTCATTTCAACCTCCATAAGACTATCCAATTGTCCTTCCACTATGATCTCTTCCATTTTGTTTTCTCTCAAATTTATTGTTTAGATTATCTTCCACCTTCAAAGAAAATTGATATGTGTCTTCAATGGTAGACATTCTTACTATTATTAGCTCTTCTTGAATACTTATATTTAACCCATTTTTGTAATGGGAAACCTTCTTTTTGGTTTCAAAATGACTTGTTCCAATAAGGACTCGATACAATTATTCTATATACTCCTAGACAAATTTTCCTACTTACTTCAGCCCTTACATTTTCTTCAACAAATCAAGCTCATAGTTAAGAGGAACGAATTGTCTCTTCAATTTGTCCATCTTCTAATCTGATCTTATTATTATATTCTCCTTCCCTTTTCTATTTCTCTCTAACTGAACTTTTTTCCACCAAATTTTGGCATGACCTTTGCAAACCTAACCCTTTTAGGATCTTGTACTTCTTCATACTCAAAATACTCTTTCATATCAATGATTCAATGGAACAACTCTTTTGGATTAATATTTCTAGAAAAGGAAGAAACTTCAATGTTTGGCATCTTTCCACTATGGGAAATGGCCCTCATAAACCTTTCCACATTAGGATTTCTAGCTGCTTATTACTCTTCTTCAAATTGTCCTTCTTCATATTCATCCTTACTTTCATAGCTATCCCTAATATAAACTCCTCTATAGTTCTTCTTTCAGTGCTTTTACTTGTCTTTGGGGGGCTCTAAGACCTTCTTTATCACATCAAAAATTCCTCCACCACAATTCCTTCATGGAGGAATTTTCCTCACTTATCTCTCACACCCCAAATCATAGTCCTCGTACAAACTATCTCATGTTCAGTGATTTGATTACACACTCAAGAAATTATTCTCTACAAATTCTCTATGTAACTCCTCTTGCAACTTTCTCATACATCTACAACAAACTAACATTCATCTATCTTCTACCCAACATAGATTTCTAGAAGACAAACCTCTCTCTCTCTCTCTCTCTCTCTCTCACTTGAGGAGATATGTTGATCTTCTACCCAACTTAAATCTCTATTGTAGCACAACCAACATATTGTCTTGTTAGTAAATAGATTTTGTCCTTGATTCAATCTTCCTTAAGACTATTACTCTATCACCCTTTCAAAGACAAACCTCCACTAACAGTTGGGTAAGTGCTTAATATGAGTCACTTCCCTCTGAATATTAATCCAGGTACAACTCCCTAAATAGATTTTCAATGAATTTCTTTAACTAGATTTCTCAATTTAGCTTTTAACCTGAAAGCTTAAAACATCGCTATATCATTCTTCAGATGACTAGCACTCTTTACAACTCTTTCTGAAACAAAAACAAGATAACGAAAATAGAAAATCATAGTTTTCTAGTTTCTATACCTCTCTGAGATAATACAATAAAAGAATGAATCAAAGGAATATAAATCAAGCCATGATCAATGATATCATCAAGATACTAACAAAGATCTATTTCAGAAATAGAGAATGAATAAAAACATCACCATAGAACATATATTCACTCACTTCAAATTACATAGATCTGAAACATAGTACAATTGATATATTAACTATTTTTCCAGCACAGACAAAAAGCATGAAAAATATATATATGAGTTCTTCGACAGTAAACTTGATATATCAAATTGTCTTTTTTCAACTGAAAGAAACTTTAAAAAAAAAAATACTAATTTCCTTCCAAAATTTCTAACCCTTTCTTTTACGCAACTAAACTACTTATAGTTTTTGCAAAGCTGAGAGGTCTTCCAAAAAACCTGACCTCTTGGTTAGAATAGTTTAAGAGTAACCAAAGTAAAAGAGGACACATGTCCTTTAGAGTTTTCAAATAGTCAAAACATAACTAAATCTCAAGATCAACCTCCTTGTCAGCATCACGCTCCTCATCTCCTATGAGATTCTCTCCTTCAACTGTGGCGGATTGTGTCACCTCCCATTGCTTGTGTGCCTAAATCAATTCCTTCGTGAGCTACAAATGAGGAACCTTCATGTTCACTATCCTAGTCATCGCCACTTCCTTAGTCCACTTGGATTTCTTGATCTTCTCAATTGTTAAAGGGAGTTGATCTACGCAGAGATACAACATTGATTTAATCCTAGCCACTTGTGTAAAATTTGAAGGATTAGCATTGGCCTTTTCTTTAAGCTTCTTCATGGTATTTTCAAACATTGCGAGGGCTATTTTATGGTCTTGATCTCCATGATTGACCATGTATGTATGAGAAAAATTGATCACCTTTAGTTCAGTCATCATTATTTTCTATAACTGCCTAATTTCATTCTCACTATCTTTGTTCTCAGCAATAGTTCTCCTGATGGTGCTGAGACACCAACTAACATTCTTTTTGAGAACAAAGAAGGTAGCTTTATCAAGTGATTTCACATATTTCTCTATACAGAACTTTACAAACCCATTTTTTCTATCTCCAAGAACTTAGACATGGCTACAAACCATTTCTCTTTCTCTCTTTCCCACACCTACCTCTATGTTTATAACTCTCCTATCAAGGCTTCTGTATCATGTAGAACTTCCTGAGAATATTTGAGGTACCCAAGACCACTTTTAATAATTTCACTGATCCACTCATCTACTGAAGTCACTAGGGCTTGACCTCTCTTAACCTGACTCAATAAATTTTTGCTTTCAGTAGAATCTAGGTCAAAAATTTGAGGGGACTGCACTAAAGGAGTGGCGTCAAAGCTGCAGAAAGTATTGATAAAATGTGACAATGTTAAAATTGTCTATTTTAATTCTTTCTTCTCTTTTCCATCTTGCCAAGATGAATACAACATCTACTGCACTGTCTCCTTGAACAAATTATTCTTGCCAATGTGATCTATGGTACCTAACTCCACCTTGGTGACCTCAAAATATTCTGCCCTGACTTCTTGTTCTCCCTGCTTAGGTCTGTAGGTCGCCACTTCTGCAATCCATTTTCCAGTTTTCACATCTGTGAACATTTAGGCTGTGCTTTTTACCTTCTTCATTTTGGGAGTCTTCTATACATACTTGCTAACTATGTCTTTAATAGGAACAGATACATGAACCGGATTACATTTTTTACTCACCATGGAGACTAGCCATGGGGGTGTAAGTCCAGAACTAGTGGGTTTCTCAAGAGTCTTTTCTAGTGTACCAATTACTTCTAGCATGGCATCATCTAAGTCAAAAATATCCTTATCTGCCTGTTCATTTTTGGATATGTGGAAACTCATATCTTCTATCTTGTCTTCGTCCAGATTAATTGTTAGGACATTCTCCTGAGCCATGTTTTTCTTAGTCTTTAACCTAGTTTTGGACCTTGTAATCCTCTGTGAAGGAGAAACCGGGTGAGGATCAACTATAGCTTTCTTTCTTGTGTTTTTGGCCTATGATTGCTTAGTAGATCCCACATTTTCAATTTGGGTAGATGAATTAGAAATAGAAACAGGGGAATGTAAAGAAGTACATATAAATTCTTCTTTTTCTACTCTAGATTCTTTCTTCTTTCTTCTTTTTTTGCAGCCACTCATTAGTTAGCTCACTCATTAGTTAGCTAGATAACACAAAGTTATTTTTTCAATATTATCCTCTTCCTCCTTGGACTAGTCTATAATAGGGTCACTTTTCTCAACTGGTTTTTTGTAGCTAGGCTCAATCAAATTTGATCTATCATCACTTAGTCCATCTATGTTAATCTGAAGTCTCATTGATTGAATTTTGGATACACACAGTCTGATGTGTGCTCTTTCCTCTACTTTTGATTCATCACAATAGTCCTCCTAGAAATATTCCAGGTGGGGTACATGAAACATGTGTGATCTAAGTCCTAGACTGCCACTGACATAATTCTTGTTATCAAACCCCACTCTTTTAGTATAGTACTTGAAGTCAAAATGATAGATGTCAATTCCAATAATGATAGCATCCACCATGGTTTTACATGAAAAGTGTTATAGGAAAATCCTTATCCCACTCTTCTTCAGGAAGAAATCTTTTCAAAACTATAGCAAGCTATTGGAAAATCTCAACTAGGATAAAATATTCAAATGCATACCTAGGTAACCTCAGCGGTGGATCTTCAAAACCCCCAACCCTGACATAGGTAAATCTAGGAAATTGAATATAATAGCTCCCATACTTAGTTACCAGTTCTTGGTCTTTCAAACTAATCCTCTTATCAGCAACACCAACTAGTTCAAAACACAATTTACCCATGAATGTGTCATGCATCCTTCTATAATTCTCAACAATCTTGTTCTTCCGAAGAATTGGATAATATTCATATACACACATATCTGTAACCTAGGGTTCATGTGACAATCTGTGCCATTGTCTACTATAGGCTAAACAATACATGAGATAAGAAGACATGAAGAAACCGCTACCAGTCAATTTAGATGTGTTGAGATGTTCTCTTAGGGAACTGGCAATTAACTCAGCTCAATCTAGGAGTTGTGTTCCTTCTAGGATGATTTGAACATAGAAATAAATCTAGTCAGAAAAAAGATAAGCAACTTGAGACCCTCTTACTCTATGCAGCATCACCATCAGGTCACTAATGTAAGGGCAAACATGGGTTCTATTAAATTTTGGGCAAATGCAAACCCCCTCTTTGTGGGTTCAGCAACCAACTCTTAGCTATGGAGGTACAATTTACATCTTTATTTTCATTAAACTTTACAATGGATTGTGTGGGAGAAAAAGTAGAGAATTCTTTTTCTGGGATTTGCAGTGCTTGTGTCACCATTTTCCTATTAACAGGTATGAGGACGCTACCATCCTTCTTTTTTATTGACTTAGTTCATGTGTCATAAGTTTGTATGCATTCAAGAATTAGTTCCAGACACACAACAATGGGAGGAAAAGTCACTGCAGAACACAAACCACTATGTAGAATTTCCAGAGTTGGGGTACCCTCTAAAGTTCAAAAGATGGGAAGGCAAGTCCTTGATATTATAGTCTTCTAGGTCAATGTTTGATACTATGGGGCCATCACATACTAAACTTGTAGTATTCCAAAACATATTAAAAATTAACCTCATGACTGTAGAAATCTAATCCTTTATTCACCTTGCAGACTACTGAATTTTTGGAAATATCACAGGATTAACAACCAAACTCACCTTATTTCTGCAAAAGATTTTGATCACAAGAGCTCCCAAGTTTTACCTCCGTGCACTAACTTCTTAAAATACTTAGGCATTTGAATAAAAAGATACAACTTAAATAGAGTTGTGAGAACACATGAATTTATTACAAATCTTTCATGTATAATGCAACTTGGATTTGATTTGACATTTTGTACATGCAATCCATAATTACCATTTAAATAAATCCTGAGGTCATTAATAATAATGATTATTTTGTATTTCTAGGATGTACTTAACAAATTCTCACCATAATTAGCTTTAAACACCATCTCTCCTGTGGGCCCCACTTCTTAGCTATCAATAGGTCTTCCTTTCTTTTATTATCCTCTTGGATTCCCCCCCAAATAGGAAAGAACAAATTTCTTGTGTGTTTAATACTGTTCAAATACATTCAAGCTTGTTTAAAGTTGGTGAACTGGTTTAGCTCAACTGATAGTTTTGAATTCCTGGGTATATCATAAATCAATATCTAATGCGTTACAATCTCCTTATTCTCAATGGTAGGTGGATTTATTTACTTACTTTTTCAGCCTGTCATGCCTTCTTAAAAGATGAAAATTATGTGAACATCCTTGAACAAGTGTGAACACCATTCAAGGTTGTTCAAAGGTGTTCAAGAGTGTTCAAGAAAAACAAAGCTTGTAAAATTGCATGTGACTCAAGACAAAAATAAGATTTAAAAAATGATGACCAGGTTTGACGCATATTGATCAAAGGAAATACTGATCAGAAGACAAGGTTTTTAAATCAAAGCCATAATCAAAGAATTAAAGGACCAGACTCAAATTGGGACTAACATCGACTCTGACTGGTGACTTCTTTTTGACAAAAGGAAAAGAACTCAGAACTCTGGTTACGCAAAAATGAAAGGGAAAGACAACCAAACTATGCAAACACTTGAAAGGGAAACTAACTTAATATGTACAAGACAAAACTCTGAAGGGAGGGACTTACAACCTTACCAACTTTAAATCTTTCCCATTATAGGAATATGGCAAGATTGATCCATCTGGATAAGCTAACTTGAAACCACTGGATCCTAATTCTTTGACAATGAGAAAAGGTCCTTTCCATAATGATTCAAACTTACTATGGGCCCCCTTTGGTTCCTTCCTTTTGTCCCACAACAGTACTTCATCTCCTTTCATAAACTTCCTAGGTCGAGCTTTCCTATAAAAAATATTCTTAATTTTGAGCTAATGTTCTATGATTCTATCTACTAGTGCTTCCCTTTTAGCTTCAAGCTTCTATAAATACATGATTCTTTTTTCAAGGGAATCTTTGAAAGCTTGATCTTCAATAGCAGCTTAAAGTTTAATGGCTGATAATTCCAAAGGAAGAGATACCTGCGCCCCTACACCATATACCAGCTCAGATGGTGCCATGCCAATCACCCTTTTGGGTGTTATCCTGTCTGCCCAGAGAGCTTCAAAGAGCTCTTTGTGCCAATTCTTACCATTATCATCCACTAGCTTTTTCATAATGGCCACTAGATTCTTATTACTCGATTATGCCTGTCCATTCCCTTAAGGAAAATAATTGGATGAATGAGATAGGGAAATACTATGGTTGTAGCATAAAAGAGTCAACTCCTGAGATGAAAAATAAGTGGTATTATTTATCACAATCTTCTGAGGCACTCCAAAATGCACCAAAATATTATTTTTCAAAATCTCACACACCACCTAGGAATTGGCTTTCTTGGTTGGAATGGCCTCCACCCACTTAGTGAAATAGTCAGTTGTTGTCAAGATATAAACATCACCAGCATTGGAAAGAGGATTAATAAGACCTATAAAATCTAGTCCGCATTGCTTAAAAGGTTCATCCACTACAACAGGTTTCAAAGATAATGCAGCTAGCTGAGGTTTTCCAGTAAACAACTGGCACTTTTCACACCTTCCGAAAAATGCATAAGCATCTTTAAACATACCCGACTAGTAGAAACAATTATGGAGAATCTTGAAAGTAGTAACAGAAGAAGAAAAGTGACCCCCACAAGCTTCTTCATGAAAGGATTTTAAAAGTTGCATCTATTGCTCCTTATCAATGCACCTAAGGAAAGTCCCATCCACCCCTCTTTTGAACAAGGAACCCTGCCATATTACATATTTATCTTCTTGAAGCCTAAGGTTGCATCTTTCTTTTGGTGTTAATCAGGAAGGACATTCTCCATAGGTCAAATAATAGGCTATATCACCCAACCAAGGATCTGTCAAGCTTACCAATAGTGCATGTGATACTCCATTTCCAAGCTCCTCTTCTTGTTTTGGACTCTCAACTATAAATTTACATAATCCTCTCCCCCTAACAAGCTTAGTTGGTTTTATTTTTAGATCATATTCTTGTATCTTAGTCACCCAAGCTGCTCTCTTGTTCATTTCTATTTATTGTTGTGTGAGTAGACTTTTCACGGTAGAATCAGGAATAAAAACCATAGAGTGTGAATGGAGAATATAAAACCTGAACTGCTTTATAGCTTTGACAACCACGAAGGCTTGTTTTTCAATGATTGAGTACTTGAGTTCATGCTTTTTGAGGGAAGTACTCATGAAAGCAATTGGTGCTTCATTTTCTATCTCATTCTTTTGGGTAAGCATTGCAGATAAGGAATGGTCAGAAGCATAGCAATAAATAATAAAATCTTTTTTATAATCTAGGTGAACTAAAGAAGGAGCATTTGCTACATCATCTTTGATTTCATTAAAAGCTTCTCTACTAGCCTCGGTCCATTTGAAAGGTTATTTTTCACTCATCATCTCCACAATGTGTCTAGTCAACTCAGAAAAATTTGGCACAAAAGCTCGTAGAAAGTTAATCTGCCCAAAGAATGACTTTACACCAGTTCTAGTTGATGGAAGACTTAGTTGCCAAATGGCTTTTACTCTTTCAAGATCTATTCTTAACCCTCCCTTAGAAACTATATGGCCCAACAATTTACCCTCCATTACACAAAAGATAGATTTCTTGGGATTGAGGGAAATACCATGATCATGACACCTTTGGAGGACTAATTGAAGATCTCTGAGATGATACTTTTGCCTTCGAGAATAGACTGTCAAATCATCAAGGTATATAATAATAATTTTATTCTTCATATCAGAAAATGATGAGTCCATAGCCCTCTGGAAGGTTTCCCTAGTATTTATCAGACCAAAGGGCATTATATTATACACAAATGTTCCCCAAGGTGTGGTAAAAATAGTTTTATGCTTATCATTTTCCATCACACTGACCTGGTTATACCCTGAGAATCCATCAAGCATTGACATAATCTCAGATCTAGCCATAGTCTACAACACATGTTCCATCTTTGGTAGGGCGTAGTTGTCTTTTAGACTTGCTTGGTTCAAGTTGTGAAAGTCCACATAGATCCTTATTTCATCATTCTTCTTTCTTACCAGGACAATATTCACAATCTAGGTAGAGTGGTGGATCAGGCATATAATCCTTGCTTTCAACATTTTGTCTACCTCTCACAGTATAGCCTCTGACACTTTGGGATTATAACTACGTAGCTTTTGTTTGAAAGGCTTACATTCTAGTTTAAGGGGTATGTTGTGACTAAAACTTCCACCTCTGAAATCCTTTAGGTCGTCATAATTCCAGGCAAAAACATCTGAATAAGATGTCAACAAAAATTGAAGTCTTTCTTTTTCCTACGAAGAAAGAGTCTTTCCTAGAGATATCCATTTAGGTTGTGTTTCATCTCTAATGTTGATCTTATCATACTCTTTAAGTGTTTCAAGGCGAGGATTTCCTTTTCCTGAGATAAAACTATCATCTTTTCTAGAAAATAAATTTTCAAGTGCAACCAAGCCTTTTGGAATTTTATTACCTTTCAACTGTACTATTTCATTTGATGACTGGTCTTCAGAAACTAGTTCTTCATATGCCTCACTCGACCTTTCAAAATAAGTGGATGCAAAAACCTCCACAGAAGCCATAAAGTCTTTAATACTAGAATCATTTTCAAACACTTGCAAATGATCAACTTTGTCAGGAACTGCTGGCCTGTAAATCATTTCTATCTTATAAGTGTCTATTTTGAAATTAGGATGGTGAAGCAATAGGGAAGCTGAAATGGCTAAAGAGTCTACCCTTGAATTTAAACTTCTCGGAATAGCTTCTATGGAAAAAGTGTCAAAGGCTTCAATCTCCTTCTAGATCAAATCTCTATAATGTTTTAGTCATTCATTTTTCACCATGAACTAACCCTTTACTTGCTTAAATATTAGCTCAACATCCCCTCTTGCAATGAGGGTTTTAATTCCATGAGCTTTCGCTTCTTGCAGGCCTAACAACAAAGCTTTATATTTGGTAGTATTTTTAGTGTTCTTAAAATTCAACTTAAAGGAAAAAGTCAAACATTCTCCATTAGGACCTTTAAGAACTACCTCGGTTCCTGATCCAACATTCACATAGCTACCATCAAACTCAATTAACCAAATTTGAGCAACCTCATCTTGATCTTTTGAAATGGGAGAAAATTCATTAGCCATGATTAGGTAGTTTCCAAATTCACACTTCTGATATAAAATCTGAGCTTCTGGGTTATCCAAAGGAAAGACCGTGTACTTATTCTTTTCTTCCAATTCCAACTTAACCTTTTTCTTACCCACAGGAATGAATGCTTCAGACCAGTCCATCTTAATCTCTCCTCCCATGTCTTTGCATAAAGTCCTGCTCAAAAGCATCTCATAGCTTGTTGGAATATCGGCTACAAGAATTGTTAATTTTAACCTCTTATCTGGATGGGCAGCTAGGATAGCTTGGGCATCTTTCACTTGACCTATTAAAGGCACTTGTTTTCCATCCATTGAATAGCATCTCCCAAAAGTCTTTGTCAAGGTCAGGCCAAGGGCTTTAGCAATTGAGGACTGCATGATGTTATCAAATGCTCTCGAGTCTATGATACAATTGCTCAATTTAAGACCATTAAGGAGTAGGGAAATATAAAAAGGCTTAGGTTTTCTGGTTTCATGAATGTCACAATTAGCTTCTGAAGTGGATGTATTAGATGAATGAATCTGATTACTATTTGTAAGGGGAACCACTAAAGGAGGTTGGACAAAAGAATCAAATTGATTGGCTGTACACTGGTCAGCATGAGAGGAATCAAGGGTTTCACCCTTAACGTATTTAACCAACTTGTCAAGTTCTTTTGGGTTTAATCTTAAATATTTAGCGGGTGAATTTGGATAGAAGAAGATTGACAAAACTCAACTATGTCAAATGAGGGGACTCGTGCATCTTTTTGTAATATTTTAAATTCAGAAGGCTTTACACTTGAAAAGGGTAGATTACTTACAGGTTCTTTACTTTTGTTAGCAGCATTTGATGATGAAGGACTGTATTTAGGAGACTTCTGATTATGGGTGAGTATAGCACAAGTTGAATCTTCAAGAGTGACCAAAATATCTCCTCTTTCAGAATCTGATTCGTATTCTAGGTAAAATGAGCCAGAGTCACCAAGTCGCTCTTGAGCCATTTCTTCAACCTTCACTTCTCCTAATACATCTGGGGTTACCTTCATTTGCATATGTCTCATCATATCTAAACATGTATCACCATCATGACCTATTGTTAAATGGAAAGAACACATAACTCCCTCTCTAGAAGGTACCTCAATGGCTAGTCTAGGCTGAGTTGAAGGTGGAAAGGAAGTTTTATCGTGCCATTGACCAGGTTGTTTTTTGTTAGCATATTGATATGTAGGAGAGTAAGCAGATCCTTGTTTGGGTAGTTTCCTTTTCAATGCTATAACATCATTCATTAGCCTTTGAACTACTGGATTTGAGGAAGAAATAGAAGCTTGAGAATGTGGAGCTTGAAGATCTTTCTTCCACTTCCCCACTGTAATCAAATCAACTTCTAACTTAGTCACCTGACTTTGAGCTGCAACCAGGTCCGTTGGCCTACTTCTTCTGAGATGAAAAAAAATGTCCAGGGGCATGGAGTTAACAAAGAAACATTGTTGGTTTTTAGGGGTGGGTCTTTTATCAGTAGGAATCTTATGAACAACTTTATTATACTAGGCCACATAATCTCTCATAGGTTCATGAATTTATTTTTTCATTTATGTAAGTTGCGCCAATAAAGAATGCTCATCATAAGTGCTCTTGAAACACCCTTCAAAGGCAATTTTCATGGAGTTCCAGTCAGTTATAGATCCTACAGGTAGGCATCCAAACCACTCTGCCACTCTTTCTGTGAGAGTTTGAATGAACAGTCTAACTGCTACATCCTTAGTTTGCACTCCCAGAATGTTAGTGGCTACATTGAAAGCATTAAAATGTTCTTCTACAGATACTGTACCATCCTTGGTGAACTTTGGAAGGACATCTTTGGCCCCTTTTGGAAGAGCATGATGAGCAGCCAAAGCTAAAGGCCCCACTGCAACACCCCATGGTTGAGCCTTTATAACTGTCAGGAAGATAGTTTGGAGAGGAGGAGCTTGAATTCCTGAGAAGGTTAAGGCTTGCCAATCATAGGTCCCACAAGATGACCTAAAAGTTTCTCTTGGAGGAGAAGATGGTTTGCTTTGAGCCTTTTTCTTGGAGGGACAGTCTTTTGAGGTTTCAAGATTTCTTAATTCTTCAAAGATAATATCAAAGATACCCGCCTCTCTTTGAGACCTGGTGTAAGGTCTAGAATCCAATTTGGCAGTTTTATGGTCTTGGTATTTCTCTATCAACTATTGCAACTTCCTGGGCAACAGGGAGACCTCTCAACCACTCACCAATTTCTTCTTCCTCTTCTAATACTAACTAAACTTGTTGATACTATTGATTACTTGTTCATACTTTCCAAGCCAAGTTATTTGGGTCTGCAATAATATCCACTTGGGTATCATGGAAATCCAAACCATGTTGTAGGACTGGGGGAAATTTGGCTTGACCAGGTATTACATTAGTAGGTAACACCATGATTATACATTTAACCAAGCAAAGACACTAGTTTATTGGTTTCTCTCCCCAGTAGAGTTGTCAAAAATCTATTAGTAAACAGATTTTGTCCTTGATTCAATCTTCCTTAAGACTATTACTCTATCACTCTTTCAAAGAAAAACCTCCACTAACAGTTGGGTAAATGCTTAATATGAGTCACTTCCCTCTGAATTTTAATCTAGGTACAGCTCCCTAAATAGATTTTTAATAAATTTCTTTAACCAAATTTCTCAATTTAGCTTTTAACCTGAAAGCTTAAAAGGCTGCTATATCATTCTTCAGATGAATTGCACTCTTTACAACTCTTTCTAAAAGAAAAACAAGATATACGAAAACAAAAAATCATAGTTTTCTTCTTTCTATACCTCTCTGAGATAATACAATAAAAGAATAAATCAAAGAGATATAAGTCAAGCTATAATCAATGATATCATCAATATACTAACAAAGATCTATTGTAGAAATAGAGAATGAATAAAAATGTCCTATATATATATATATATATATATGAGTTCTTTGACAACAAACTTGATATATCAAATTGTCTTTTGCAACTGAAAGAAACTTTTTAAAAGAAAAATACTAATTTCCTTCCAAAATTTCTAACCCTTTCTTCTACGCAACTAAACTACTTATAGTTTTTGCAAAGCTGAGAGGTCTCCCAAAAAAACCAACCTCTCGGTTAGAACAGTTTTAGAGTAACCAAAGTAAAAGAGGACACATGTCCTTTAGAGTTTTCAAATAGTTAAAACATAACTAAATCTCAAGATCAGCCTCCTTGTCAATAGCACGCTCCTCATCTCGTGTGATATTTTCTCCTTTAGCTATGATGGATTGTGTCACCTCCCACTTCTTGTGTGCTTGAATCAATTCCTTCACGAGCTGTAGATGAGGAACCTTCATGTTCACTATCCTAGTCATCGCTGCTTCCTTAGTCCACTTGGATTTCTTGATCTTCTCAATTGTTGAAGGGACTTCATCTATGTAGAGATACAACATTGATTTAATCCTGGCCACCTGTGTAAAATCTGAAGGCTTAGGGTTGGCATTTTCTTTAAGCTTCTTCATGGTATTTTCAAACACTACGAGGGCTATTTTCTAGTCTTGATCTCCATGATTGACCGTCTATGTATGAGAAAAATTGATCACCTTTAGTTCAGTCATCATTGTTTTCTGTAACTACCTAATTTCATTCTCACTATCTTTGTTCTCAGCAATAGTACTCCTGATGGTGTTGAGATGCCAACTAACATTATTTCTGAGAACAAAGAAGGTAGCTTCATCAAGTGATTTCACAAATTTCTCTATACAGAACTTTACAAACCCATATATTTCTATCTCCAAGAACTTAGACATGGCTGCAAACTATTTCTCTTCCTCTCTTTGCCACACTTGCCTCTATGTTTGTAACTCTCCTATCAAGGCTTCTGTATCATGTAGAACTCCTTGATTATCTTTGAGGTACCTAGGACCACTTTTAACAATTTCACTGATCCAATCATCTACTGAAGTCACCATGGCTCGGCCTTGTTGAAGCTAACTCAAGAAATTTTTGCTTTCATCAGAATCTAGGTCAAAATTTTGAGGGGACTGGACTAAAGGAGTGGCGTCAAAGTTGCAGAAAGTATTGATAAACTGTGACAATGTTAAAATTGTTTGTTTTAATTCTTTCCTCTCTTTGCCATCTTTCCAAGATGAATACAACATCTTTTGCACTATCTCCTTGAACAAATTATTCTTTCCAACGTGATCCATGGTACCTAACTCCACCTTGGTGACCTTGAAATCTTCTGCCCTGACTTCTTGTTCTCCCTCCTTAGGTTTGTAGGTCACCACTTCTGCAATCCATTTTCTAGTTTTCACATCTATGAACATTTAGGTTGTGCTTTTTACCTTCTTAGTTTTGGGAGTCTTCTGGACATACTTGCTAACTATGTCTTTAACAGGAACAGATACAAGAATCAGATTGCATTTTTTACTCACCATGGAGACTAGCCATGGGGGTGTAAATCCATAACTAGTAGGTTTCTTAGGTGTCTTTACTGGTGTACCAATTACCTCTAGTGTGGCATTATCTAAGTCAAAAATATCCTTATCCACTTGTGTTGGCATTAAGCAGAATTGCCACTAGTGACAACACTTATTTACATTCTGAATGCAAACCGAGCAGACAAGTGCAAACCGAGCAGACAAGTGCAAACCGAGCAGACAGTGCAAACTGAGCAGACAGTGCAAACCGAGTAGACAATGCAAACCGAGCAAACAGTGCAAACCGAGCAGACAGTGCAAACCGAGCAGACAGTGCAAACCGAGCAGACAAGTGCAAACCGAGCAGACAGTGCAAACCGAGCAGACAGTGGAAACCGAGCAAGTTAGTACAAACCGATCAGGACAATGTAAACCGAGTAACATCTTGTCTACTGAGTCACCAATGCTTACCGAGTTCAATACCTACCGAGTGATCAGTATGAACCGTGCCTTCACTTCTACCGAGTGCATGACGATGCCGAGTAATGCAGTGGACGCCGAGTATCAGAAAGTCACCAAGTCAGTTTGAAGGAACCGAGGAACCATATTTGGGCCGACTTAGTAGCACTTATGTTTATTTGTCAAGGCGACTGTGTAATTGTAATTGTAATTAATTGTTTAAGACCTGTATATAAGCAATGTTGTAAAAAGATGAAATGTATGAAGGAGAAAAAAATATGTGAAAGAAAAAGAAAGGCAGAAATAAGTGAATTACAGAAGGCTTCAGAAGTTTAAGGTACAGCAAAGACAAACTCATCACAGAAGGTGATCAGTACATTAGCAAATCTCATTCAGCAATCCAGTTGCAAAGCAGAGATCTACTGTTTCATTCTAACAGGTGAATCAGTACTAAATCCTTTAACCGGGTAGACTTAACAGTCTTTGTAAAAATCTCTTTACCGAGTGCATACTTCACTGTATGTTTGTAAATCCTTTAAAAGGGTGGATTTAGCAATCCTTATTGCTCCTAACAGGGCAGATCATCAGAAGTGATCAAATTGTAAGCCTTAACCGGCCAACTTTATTCTGCAGTATTAAAGCTTTGTGGGTTTCATCCCCACCCCAGTTTTACTTTCTTTTGGAAGGTTTCTGGGTAACCAAATCTATGTGTCATCATTGTGAATGTTTGTAAGTTTCATGCTTTCTGTATGCAAAGGTTAAAAAGTAAAATACATGTTAAAATTAGAAGAAAATTTGGAGTTACTGATTCACCCCTCCCCTCTCAGTAACTCGGTTAATTCTTGAATATTTCCAACAATTGGTATCAGAGTTGCATTGGTTCTCAAGACAAAGCTTAACTAGCTTGAGCAAAGATCCAGGACAATGGAGGTATTCAAACTGAATAAGGTGATTGAAAATGAAAAGCTAGATCTGGAAATGGCCATAGCTAAACTCAAAGAAGCAAAAGAACATCTTTCCCAATCCCTAAGAAGAAGGAAGGAACTTGCAAATCAGATGAATGATCAGAATTACATTGAAGAAAAGATTGAAGATCTTCTTCCCTCAAATAACTCAGATGAAGCAAACAATGCTGTCAAAGAACTCCTAGAAAAGAATGGGTCTCTGCAGGAAGAAGTGAGAAAATTGAAAGGAGAACAAGAACTACACTCTACAAGATTCTGTGAGATCTTGGAACAGAGAAACAAGTTGAAAGATGAATTAGATGGAAGAAACATTGAAGTCCAAAACAAAACCCTTCAGCTAGAAAATCTAATTGATCAGATCTCTCATACAAATGAAGAAATTCTAAATCTAAGATCAGAAATAGAAAACACAAGAGAAGAACTAAGATCTGAAAAGGAAATCAATCTAAGATTGATGGATGACCTAAACGCTGAAAAACAAATCAATGAAGGAATGCTGAAAAGTCAAGAAGACTTGAATCAGCTGTATGAACGAAATCTTCATAGGCAAAAAGGAAAAGCAGGACTTGGATACAAAGAAGAAGGTGAATCCTCTAAGCAAGGTACTCAAAGAAATCAAAAACCTACTTGTAATCATTGTGGTAAAATAGGACATACTTCAAATAAATGTTGGAACAATGAAAAAGCAGAATTCAATGGAAAATGTTATAGCTGCAATCAACCTGGTCATAAAGCAAATGAATGCAGGGAAAAACCTAGATTCAGAGGTAATTGTCACAAGTGCAACAAACAAGGTCACAAGGCATCCGAGTGTAGATCCAAGACATTTAATCCAGCAAAACAAATTGTGAAAGCAATGTTTGGATGGGACTACAACACCTGGTGTAGATGTCATTACTGTGGAGAATATGGACACATTGGCATGAATTGCATAAAACATCATCTAAGGAAAAGAGATACTACAGTAAGATGTTTCAAATGCACTAAACTCGGTCACATAGCCAGAAACTGCATGAATGCTAATGGAATTGAAGAAGGAAAGAAGAATGAAGCAACTAAGGTCAGGAAACAGGTGAGACAAAAATGGATTCCTAAAGCTACCGAGCAATCCAGTCCAAGTAATGGAATGGATGGCTCTACCGACTCAAATTAAATTTCCAAGGAAGCACTGGAACTGTATTCTCATAGATCAATCTCAAGCAGTTCCAGAACCGAAATTAAAAGAAAAGTCTAAATCAGCATGCAAGATGCAGTGAGATCACAGGAAGGTCGGTATAGTCTTCACCGAGCAAGGTCAGTATAGTCTTCACCGAGCAAGGTCGGTATAGTCTTCACCGAGCAAGGTCGGTACCTATCTTTACCGAGCGAGGTCGGAGCATTATGAATTCTCGAGTTCACCGAGTTGCGAAGTCTTTTCCGAGCAATTAATTCTTAGTGGGTGACAGTCTGTTAGAATTCCTACCCTAATTTGAAATAAGCATTAATGACAGAATTGTAAACAAAAAGCAAGTAATCGAACTCATTCTTCACCGCGAATCTTTAAGCACTTTGAGAGCAAAAAATTTCAAGGGCAACCCGGCGATTTAATACTTTTGCGAAAGGAATTTTCTGTGAGCTACCATGGCATCATCCAGCACTTCAGCGAAGAAAGGATCTGATATGTTAGTTCAAGGGGAGTGGAAAGCACCAGATTTTAAGATCGTGCCCGCAATTGCAGCAGCCCTAGATCCGAACGGAGCTCAATCTCAGATTCCTCCTAAGGTACTGCTTATCAACGATATCCATAATCATTTTAATTGTTCAATTCAAGAAATGGGAAACCTAGAACTAGACATTGTGCGTGAGGAACTATGTGTGGATGGTATTTTGAAACCCGAGCACAAACATCTGGAAGATAAGGGTTTAGTTCACATTGCACATCTTCCTCGAAACTTTTGAGATAAATGGGTTAGGTACATTCTCAGCCGAGTACATGATGGCAAGATTTGGCTTGAGCAACCTATTGAGATCACAAAGAAAATGATTCAACAAGTCACTGGTCTTCCCATGTTGAACAAAGCTAAAACTACCAAAACCCTAGGTCGGACGGAACTAGAGAAGAAAACCCTAGCCGAGTGGGATGGTAGAGGCATGAAAGTTAGCAGCATTACCGATGCCGAACTGAATTTTGGTACACATATCATTGCCCACAAGATTTACAGTTCTAGTCGACAGAACAGTGTCTCCTATGAAGCTGTTGACCTAGCATACAAAGTGGTCAAAAACAACTTGACATTTGACCTAGCAGACTTATTGTTGAAACAGTTCAACAAGAACATGGAAAGCATCAAAAAACTTCCAAAAACAATCCATGTAAGTTTGGATCCTTGTTGGTCTGTTTATTCTTCTATGTTTAGAAATTCTTCCCTTCTAAAGGAAAAGTTGTATGGAGAAAAGATGTGCCAGTACTCTATGAAATAAATGAATACATCGCAGAAATGGGTGAAAACTTTGAAAGCATCATGGATAATTATTTTGAGTCTTTCAAAGAGAAAATGAATGACAGATTCTGGATTCCACAGAAGTTGGTGGAAGATTACAAAGATGACATCTGTTTTATGGTAGATTGTGATAATGTGTATATTCAAGCAGTTAAACTGAGAACTGTATATGTAAAACCTCTTCCTTATGAGGTAAATATTGATGAAACCAAGAACATCATTGAAGCACTTCTAAATCAGCCTGTCAATCCCAAAGCCCCATATTTTGGAACATATGATGAAGCTAAGGTGAGAATTGAACTAAGCATAAAGCTTCCACATGCGGTAAACAAAGGAAAGAAGAGGATAGCTAAAATGCAAATGATAACCGAGGATAAAGAAGAAATAGGTGAAAAAGAAGAGGAAAAGGATGAGAAAATAGAGGAACCAGAACCTGCAAAGAAGAAAGGAAAAGTTTTCATCACTAAGGCATCTGTGCCTCCCACTGCTGTGTTTACAAGGAGAAATACAAGAGGCAAGGCAGACAAGGCAGAAAAGGCAGATAAAGACATAGTATTCAAAAGGCCTCCTCTAAGCCTTCAAGAAAAGCTCAAACTCTTCAGAGATGGATCAGGATCTGGAGTAAGTAACATAAAATCCTTGAGATATGAAACCAGATCGGAAGCAGAACAGAAGGAAATAGAAGATGCTGTTGTTGAGAAGATGGGACAGTGGAAATACTCTCCTGAAGAAATTACCCCACAGGTTCCAGCAGTTCTATTGAATCCAATAAAAATGAGATGGAGCAATGCAAGGCAAACGGTGATAGACATATTTGATCAAAACCTGAGACAGTTGATGCCGAGCCTGAATAATGATGAAGTAAAGAAGGCATTAAAAGAAAATGAAAATAAGATGACATTGAAGTTCAATACTTGTTTGATTTTGATCAACAATATTGAATCGGTTGTGAAGGCTGCAAAAGCCACATGGAAGAACATTTACCACCTTCACCAATCGAGCATTGAAACTGTAATAATAAAGGATATTGAAGATGACAGCGATGAACAAGAAGAAGACACTGAGGTAGATGATACTGTAAGGATAGCAGCAGAAGTCATTGCATCCCTTCCTACATCTCCAGTGAAAGTTTCTACATCCAGCCTAGAGACACCTTCAAGCATGGTTGTGACAACTTCTACATTTGTCCAATCATCCCTAGCAACATCAGAAGCAGCTACCATTTCTTCTACCGAGCTGCAGTCTCCTGTACCATCAAGTTTTCCAGCAGTAAGTTTTCCAGCTTTTGAATCTTCAAGTGTAAATATTTTAAGTTCTCCAGTAGAAAGTATGCCAGTATCTATAGCCAGCCCTACTTTATCTACTGTCACTACTACAAAAGCATTAAGTACAGATAAGCCTAAAGCTCTACCGAGTATAAAATTTTTGGGTAAAAATGTAGTTGAGGATATAGACCTAGATGAAGAGATAGAGATTCCTACACTAGATTTTGCAAATCTCTCAGCAGATCAGATGCAGAATATAGGTGAGATCCTCCAAAGGAAAGCAAAACAAAAGAAGCTTAAAGAGGAGAGAGACAAAGAGTATCAAGTCATCAAGGATGCTAAGGACATTTTGTCTGATGCATTAGGCATTAAAGTAGACTCCTCCCAGCATGTTTTGTTACAATTAGCAGAAGCAGTTGAGAAATACAATGAGGACTCATCTGGGATAGAAAAGTTAGTTGAAAGAGCCGAGAAGAGATTCAACAATAAAGTGCTTGAGCACATTGCTCAGCACATAGCTATTAACCAAGTGGAATTGTCTTCAGTTTTGTCTAACATAGAATCTATCTATTCGAACGCTACCTCTCTTTTGGCCAGACTATGCAATTTTGCTGAGTTCACAAAGGATGTTAAAGATAAAATGAATAAAATGGATGAGGATATGAAGATTAGCATACAGAAGCTGCAACTTGAACCAAGTTCAAGCTCTGCTCATCACATGAAAATTTCACATCTAGCTAATATGCAGTCTGATCTACTGAAAGAAGACTCAAGGATCCGGTCTACACTGCTAGACATCCAACACATGATCCTTCCCATCATGAATATAATGTATAAGCACATTGAACATTCCAGAACATTGATTCATGACAATCAGTTCTCCATAGCAGATCACATGATTGAACTCTCTGCAGAAGTCCAAATTGCTATACAAACATGTAAGATTCTACAAGAAAGTTGGGACAGAACCCTGGCACTAATAATGAAGGTACATTTTGATTTCTTATCAAATTTTGGATTCTCTCTGTAAATAACTTGTATATGCACCTTTGGCATTATCATCAAAAAGGGGGAGATATGTATAGAAGGAGAGATATGTATACAGTTATAGATTTGTATAAGAAATAGTTAGCACATTGAAAGGGGGAGACAATGTATAAAGCCCTATAACAAAGACAAATTTTGAAAAATCAAAATAAAACTCAGCATGACTCGTGTATATAAATTTTGGCCAATAAGTGTTTTTGTCACTAATGCCAAAGGGGGAGATTGTTGGCATTAAGCAGAATTGCCACTAGTGACAACACTTATTTACATTCTGAATGCAAACCGAGCAGACAAGTGCAAACCGAGCAGACAGTGCAAACCGAGCAGACAGTGCAAACCGAGCAGACAGTGCAAACTGAGCAGACAGTGCAAACCGAGCAGACAAGTGCAAACCGAGCAGACAGTGCAAACCGAGCAGACAGTGGAAACCGAGCAAGTTAGTACAAACCGATCAGGACAATGTAAACCGAGTAACATCTTGTCTACCGAGTCACCAATGCTTACCGAGTTCAATACCTACCGAGTGATCAGTATGAACCGTGCCTTCACTTCTACCGAGTGCATGATGATGCCGAGTAATGCAGTGGACGCCGAGTATCAGAAAGTCACCGAGTCAGTTTGAAGGAACCGAGTAACCATATTTGGGCCGACTTAGTAGCACTTATGTTTATTTGTCAAGGCGACTGTGTAATTGTAATTGTAATTAATTGTTTAAGACCTGTATATAAGCAATGTTGTAAAAAGATGAAATGTATGAAGGAGAAAAAAATATGTGAAAGAAAAAGAAAGGTAGAAATAAGTGAATTACAGAAGGCTTCAGAAGTTTAAGGTACAGCAAAGACAAACTCATCATAGAAGGTGATCAGTACATCAGCGAATCTCATTCAGCAATCCAGTTGCAAAGCAGAGATCTACTGTTTCATTCTAACAGGTGAATCAGTACTAAATCCTTTAACCGGGTAGACTTAACAGTCTTTGTAAAAATCTCTTTACCGAGTGCATACTTCACTATATGTTTGTAAATCCTTTAACAGGGTGGATTTAGCAATCCTTATTGCTCCTAACAGGGCAGATCATCAGAAGTGATCAAATTGTAAGCCTTAACCGGCCAACTTTATTCTGCAGTATTAAAGCTTTGTGGGTTTCATCCCCACCCCAGTTTTACTTTCTTTTGGAAGGTTTCTGGGTAACCAAATCTATGTGTCATCATTGTGAATGTTTGTAAGTTTCATGCTTTCTGTATGCAAAGGTTAAAAAGTAAAATACATGTTAAAATTAGAAGAAAATTTGGAGTTACTGATTCACCCCTCCCCTCTCAGTAACTCGGTTAATTCCTGAATATTTCCAACAACTTGTTCATTTTTGGATATGTGGAAACTCATATCTTATATCTTGTCTTTGTCCAGATTGATTGTTAGGACATTCTCCTGAGCCATATTTTTCTTAGTCTTTAACCTAGTTTTGGACCTTGTAATCCTCTGTGTTGGAGAAACCAGATGAGGATCAACTATAGCTTTCTTTATCATTTTTCTGGCCTGTGATTTCCCAGTAGATCCTGCATTTTCAATTTGGGTAGATGAATTAGAAACAGAAAAAGGGGAATGTTAAGAAGTACATATAAATTATTCTTTTTCTACTCTAGATTCTTTCTGCTTTCTTCTTTTTTGTAGCCACTAATTAGTTAGCTGAATAACACATAAAGTTCTTTTTTTAATATTATCCTCTTCCTCCTTGGACCAGTCTATAACAAGATCACTTTTCTCAACTAGTTTTTTGTAGCTAGGCTCAATCAAATTTGATCCATCATCAGTTACTCCATTTACATTAATCTGAAGTCTCATTGATTAAATTTGGGATACACACAATCTACTATGTTCTCTTTCCTCTACTTGTGATTCATCACAATAGTCCTCTTAGAAATCTTCCAGGTGGGGTACATGAAACATGTGTGATCTAAGTCCTAGACTACCACTAGCATAATTCTTTTTATCAAACCCCACTCTTTCAGTATAGAACTTGAAGTCAAAATGACAAATGTCACTTCCAATACTGATAGCATCCACCATGGTTTTACATGAAAATTTACCCAATGTTATAGGAAAATCCTTATCCCACTCTTCTTCAAGAAGAAATCTTTTCAAAATTGTAGCAAGTTGTCGAAAAATCTCAACTAGGATAATACAGTCAAATGCATACCTAGGTAACCTCAGTGGTGGATCTTCAAAACCCCCAACCCTGACATAGGTAAATCTAGGAAATTGAATATAATAGCTCCCATACTTAGTTACCAGTTCTTGGGCTTTTAAACTAATCCTCTTATCAGCAACACCAGCTAGTTCAAAACACAGTTTACCCATGAATGTGTCATGCACCCTTCTATAATTCTCAACAACCTTGTCCTTCCGTAGAACTAGATAATATTCATATACACACATATCTACAACCTGGGGTTCATGTCACAATCTGTGCCATTGTCTACTATAGGCTAAAAAATACATGAGATAAGAAGACATGAAGAAATCGCTACCAATCGGTTTAGATGTGTTGAGTTGTTCTCTCAAGGAACTGGCAATTAACTCAGCCCAATCTAGGAGTTGCATTCCTTCTAGGATGATTTGATCATAGAAATACATCCAGTCAAAAAAAAGATAGGCAAATTGAGACCCTCTTACTCTATGCAACATCACCATTAGGTCACTAATGTAAGGGCGAACATGAGTTCTATTAAATTTTTTGGGTAAACATGAACCCCCTCTTTGCAGGTTCAGCAACCAACTCTTGGTTATGGAGGTATGATTTACATCTTTATTTTAATTAAAATTTACAATGGATTGTGTGGGAGAAAAAGAAGAGAATTCCTTTTCTAAGATTTACAGTGCTTATGTCACCATTTCCCTATTAACATGCATGAGGACACTACCATCCTTCTTTTTTATTGACTCAGTTCATGCATCATAACTTTGTATGCATTTAAGAATTAGTTCCGGACACACAACAGTGGGAGGAAAAGTTGCTACAGAACACAAACCATTATGTAGAATTTCCAGAGCTAGGGTACCCTCTAAAGAATTCAAAAGATGGGAAGGTAAGTCCTCGATATTATAGTTTTCTAGGTCAGTGTTTGATACTACGGGGCCATCACATACTAAACTTCTAGTATTCCCAAACATATGAAAAATTGACCTAATGACTATAGAAATTTAATCCTTTATTCATCCTGTAGGCTATTGAATTTTTGAAAATATCACAGGAGTAATAGCCAAAATAACCTTATTTTTGCAGAAGATTTTGATCACAAGAGCTCCCAAGTTTTACCTCCATGCACTAGCTTCTTAAAATGCTTAGGCATTTGAATAAAAAGATACAACTTAAATAGAGTTGTGAGAGCACATGAATTTATTGCAAATCTTTCACGTAGAATGCATCACACATTTGATTTGACATTTTGTACATGCAATCCATAATTACCATTTAAAAAAATCTTGAGGTCATTAAGAATAATGATTATTCCGTATTTCTAGGGCGTACTTAACAAATTCTTACCATAATTAGTGTATACTAATAAAAATATCTTCATAGAATTAAGGTTGAACATCAATAATAAATGAAATAGTAACTAAATTAAACCACAAAGCAATAGAGAAAACTATAGCAAATTAATGATCAAATGAGCATCCTATGGCTCTCTAACTAAGATGTTAATGAATAAGCTCTCAGCAAGCTCTCATTAATGACAGTCCTAGAATAAGAATGATAAAGATAAATGATGCTATTGCTAACAATTATCAAAGTAAATGCTAATTATGCTCTCAAATGCCTTTCTAAACTCAAATTACAAGAGGTTCAATGCAATTCTCAGATGTGTGGTTGATCATTATGAAGGATTTTGGCCTTCCTTTTATAGATTTTCCAATGGTAGGGGGTGTAGTTGTGTTTGATCATGATTAAACCTTGGTTGAGTCCTTGGTTCCACCCTTTGAAGACAAAGCAAAGTTTGTGTCCTCAAAGCTTGGGACAAGTAGACAAGATGGATGGCTAAGATTCTCTTTCACTTTGAGTGATTGAGATTCAATTTGGCTTTATCCATGTGAATGCCTTTCCTCAAATCTCATTGGTTGCCCAAATTTCCTCTCCTTTTGGGTTGTTGAGAGTAATTGAGATTTATTAATTGATTTAATTTAGCCATGTACCCCTTGAATGGGTTGAATTTAATTTAATCCAAGACTATACAATTATTTGATTTAATTGTATTTTTATTTGATTACACTTGATTAAAATGCTCTCAATTTTGATTGATCTTGAATTAAGACTTGATTTTAATTTTGATTGGCTATTTATGCATTGTGATTCAATTACTTCAATTTTGTCCTCGATTTGCTTTGATTTAACTTGATTTGCTTTGATTTGATCTTTGTCCATTTTTAAGTGATTACAAATGCCCCTCTTTGAGTTGACGTGTGAAGCATGTCGATTCAAAGAATACTATGATCTTGCTCGATAATAGGTCCTGATTCAATGATGGTTGATCCTTGATGTTCATTTGATGTCTTTCGATGGTCAATCCTTTGATTTTTGATATGAGATTGCTGTAAATATGATTGATATGAAACTCTCTATGCATATATGATTGATATGAAACTCTTGATTGATACGGTTCTGATGATTGTTCCCCATATGATGGTTGATTTCATGATTGATCTTGGTATGATACCTGATTTGATGATTGTATTCAATATGATGCCTCTTTTATTTGATTACAAAATTTTTTTTGATAAAAGCTTTCAGTTTGATTTCCATAATCGATCCCTTAATTTTCAATGATATCACTACTGACGTTGATCTGATTATTTGATGGTATGCCCCCTCAGAAATAAAACATATTGTTGTTTTGGTTTGATAAATTTGAATGATTGATTGATATGTTTTCATTTCTGAAAAACACTCATGATATGCCCTACTTCACAATTTGCCCCGATTAAATATGATAGGTTAATATAGGTCAAAGTCAAATTTTCACCTCTAAATTAGGTCAAATTAGCTTTAAATAGGTTGAAAAACCTAGATTTACTATTCATTTTCACTTTTGTCTTTGGTGATTTTGCTTTGATCCTGCGGTGAATTTTGAGATGGTTGTCCCTATCCTAGAGCATCGATTCGAGAGGTGTCAAAGATATGTGAGGCCACCTGATTATGGACCTTTGGTAAGTTATTTTGAACTCCCTCATTGCATTTATTGCTTATTTATTAGCATTTATTACAAATTTTGATTTCATCGTTGCTTAGAATCTGTAAAATCGTGCCTATGAATATTTCATTGTCACCTAAGCCTATTTACTGTCACATCCATGCATTCTACTCACACTTCCGTGTAGTTAATTGTTTCCTAAGACACTTTCATTCTCACTTGAGAACCAAACATTCATGCGTAGAGCTAGGGCAAAAATGCCAATTTTTAGTTATGTTACAGCGTAGGAAACCCTAACAATTTACTGTCGCCTAGGCCATATTTTTGTTATCACCTAGCTTAATTCCTTGTCACCTATGCATAATTTGTCACTTGAGATAGAAGCAATGCTGCTTAACAACATTTTGGCATCACCTAAGAGAAATGTCACATGGGATGATTAAAATCACACCTATAGGATTTTTTGCAAAATTTTCACTTGTACTTGTCCTTTTTCATGAAAAATTTAATAACTTGAGATGACCGATTTGAATGATACAATTAGGTCTATTGCGTTTGAACTAAAAAATTGATTAGAATATCAGTATAGTAATACCAACGAATGTGATTTGTCCATTTGTTATGATAGGTTCATGGTTTGATATTTCACTATCAAGATCTAGAGAGATAAAATAATGATTTTCCTTCCTCAAGATATAGATTTAGGAGATTTGAATAACTTGATCGACGTTAGCTATTCCTTGATATAATATGTTGATATGATTCTTTTTTTGTGCAAAATAGGCTCACTTTCTTGTATTGTATATCTGATCGGTTGCTTCATGGATTATTGATCTTGGGCAGGCCCTTACTCCAGCAAAGTACCGTGTCATCGAGATTTGTGGTTTGAGTTTTCTTCTCGTTCTTCCCCAGTTCCAGCTGAATCATGGGTTATTGACAACTGTGGTAGAGTGTTGGCACTTCGACCACAATACTTTTCACCTTCCACATAGTGAGATGATGATCATGCCAGAGGACGTGTATCATTTTCTATGTATCCCATGCCAAGGAGAGATAGTCTATTGTGATTCTATCTATGATTCTACTATCTATCGATGAGTGTTCAGGGATGATACTATTGATGATGATACTATCACATGGCCATAGTTTGCTTTCTTTCCTACATTGCCTATAGTACTTGGTGCATTGATTGGTAGTTTTCTTCTTCTCGATCGACGAGGTCATGGTTTTTCTGTTGGTTGGGGTAGGATATTGGAGGATTTACTAGCGCAGCCTCGACATTTTCATTGGGGTTCCTATGTACTAGCATAGTTATATTGAGATCTTCATGAGGTGGTATATAGAGAGAGTTATTCCTTATCTGCAGGTGCCTTGGTTCTTTAATTATGGATTTGGGAGCATCTCCATATTACCAGGCCTATTTCTGATAGGGTTCGGCCTTATGGTTTTCCATATGCTTTTCTATACACTGTTATGGTGATTCAACATCATTTAGGTCATCTATATTATTGGCGTCGGGTTATAAATGATCTTGATCAAGTTCAGTCATGACCATACATTGGTTGTGAGGGTTGGAGAGAGGATGATGATGAGTTGCCATACATGTTCACTCCTCATTGGATGATTGGTAGGTCTAATACCACTATTGAGTGATTTTATTTTGGCAGAGTTTCTAGACAGTATGGTCAGATACAAGATATGCCTTAGGGTACAACATTATATTCTTAGGTACAGGTAGAGAGATCTATGTGGGGTCCAATTATTGATTACCAATTTGCATTGGATTAGATTGCTGGTATGGCTTACTGTAGGTGGGAGATGCTTCCTAGTATGGTAGATGTCGGTATGTCTCATGAGTATGCAAATTGGTGGGCTCATAACAGGTTTATTTGTTTTATTGATCCAGTAGAGCCTATTCCAGGTCCACATGATGGTGGTGGTGGTGGTGGTGGTGGTGGTGATGATGGCAGTGGTGGTGGTAGGAGACATCAAAGATGGTGAGGATGTAGAGATCCTCTGATTATTGCTGGTAGAGGATGGGTGAGAGATCAAGCTAGAGGACATGATGATGTTCATCCCAGAGCAGCAGATAGGTAGGATAGAGTTCATAGATAGTAGATATAATAGAGATAGGCTCATGTAGATGCTGCTAGGTAGATTCTAGGTGGATTAGACCCTTTAGTTCAGTTACAAAGAGTTTCCTTGGCTCAGCAGGATGATGTTCCAGCACAGCAAGATGAGATTCTAGCATAGCAGGTGCCTCCATAGGTTCAGTGGCCATAGGATGGGGGATAGGATTCATAGGATGTTCCCACTATGGGTACTATAGTACATGAGGTTTATGCTATGAGGACATATATGTCCACTATTGTTGGGTGTTTAGATCAGGTTGCCGCCTTGATGCAATAGCTCATGTCAATGATGGTTTAGAGACAAAGTGGAGCGAGCACTTCTCAGGCTCCTCCTCCATAGGATGATAGAGGTCCAGATGGATCTGGTCCTATGGGATCTTGATTGATTGATGATAGATTCACTCATTTTTTATGTCCTTTGTTTCACATTTCATGTTATTTGATTGGTTGAAACCTTTGATGTATCACTTTGTATGACATTGTATCTTAATATACTGATTTGATGGATCATTGATGAACACTCTTTTGATGATATGTGATGATATATTCCTTCATTCTCCTTGATGAGTTGATTTATGAGATTATCTTTGGATGCAACTATATGATGTTTTATGATGCATTTATTTGTGATTATGTGATGGATGCATTGTATCTTATTTTTATGATATAGATAGATGAATGCATTAATGTATGGATTTATGAGATGTTTTTCTATTTTTCAATGTATGGATGCAAATTGTTTTATGGCAATATGGATATGGATGATCCTATGTTTTTGATTTTTCAAATGTATGCAATTCTATCTTTAATTACATGTATGCAAATGATGTATGAGAATTGATTGTTTTTCTATTTTCCTCATATTTATGAATAATGATTAATGCTATGCATGAATGCAAAAGATAATCTCACTTTTTTTGTTTGGAATCATGGATAATGATGTTTGAATTGAACCCCCTATTTCATTTTTCCCCTTGCAACTTAAGCTAAGAAAGGCAAAACACATATATCAATGCACTTAATCTAAAATGTATGCAGCTAACTGTCATTATTCAATATTTGGAGCTTATAATCATCATTGAGCGCTTTTGGATTCCCATTTTAGTACAACCATCACTAGTTCAACTATGATGATATGAATACTTTTTACCTCTTTGTTTGCTTTCCCATCGGTCTCTTCGGTACAACTATCACTGATTGAAGCCAAGCATGAGAGTGCGAATACCGATTTTGTCAAATTCTATGTTGCAAGTGGATGTTGGTATTATGATATGAAAGACCAAAATAGCCAATGTATTTGTTTGCATAAACAAGTAGAAATCTCCATTTTATCCTATGTACAAGTCCTCAATGATTCTTTGATGATCATGTCCTTAGACAAATAATACATGATTTCAAACTTTGATTTTAAGACAGTCATTCAGAAATCAAGAAACATATCATCCTTTCATCATAGCTTGTCTAGTCTAAAACTTTCATCGATTCGCTAGAAAGAAATGATTTCATCAATTGAGTTAACACTTAGAAAATTTTTGCAATGTTTTTCGAATCCATAGTTCAAGTGTAGTTCCATCCATTTCATACTTTTAATCCTAATAAAGGTAAGGTCATTTAAGTTCTTGGATCAATTTTTTCATTTTAGGCTCAAATTGGATTGGGATGTAGATTTGATTAAGTGTTCCTCTTTCGAGTGTGATGAATTGATTCTTTGATTGAATAAATATTGTTGATGAATCCTCGTTCCTTTAGAGTAGATTGCCCCCAGTTTGATATTGATTTATTTTATGGGACTTAGGACAATTTTTCGATTAGGTGACCAAAATATTGAGGTACTTACAAATGCAATTGTGGGGTTTTATTATGCAATATATACACATGCTGGTGAATGCAATATTTATAAGGTGACCTTCTAGGTATGCAATTGACTTGGACTTCCAATGGT
Organism: Chamaecyparis obtusa; assembly: GCA_027943335.1. Taxonomy (NCBI): domain Eukaryota; kingdom Viridiplantae; phylum Streptophyta; class Pinopsida; order Cupressales; family Cupressaceae; genus Chamaecyparis; species Chamaecyparis obtusa. The sequence goes on from BSBK01001064.1 coordinate 1,656,382, forward strand.
GCTTGTTTATTAGGTTTTCACCGATTAAATGAATCTAGCTCTTTTTCTATTTTTAAAGCTTTTTCTTTTTTTTTTCTACTAAGGTGCCTATTTGCTAGGTTTTCACTAAGGCACTTTTCTTCTTTTTTGATTTTTTTTGTATTTTTCTCTTTTTTTAGGATCAAATATGAATGTTTTTGCTTTCTTCAGGCTCAATTTTCCACTTTTTTGATCTTTTCTACTTTTCAAATGTTTTTGGTCTTTTTAGGATCTCTTTTCACTATGTACAATAAATATGATGCTCCTCATCTGATACTCTTTATACTCTTTCCTCTACCTCATGTATAGAACTTCTTGAGATGTATACTATTGATTGGCTCTTGCAGTTCTTCACCATCACAATCTTCTAGTTTGTAGGTACCGGTCCCAAAATTTTCAACAATGAGAAATGGTCCTAACCAATTTGCTTCCCACTTTCCTTTCTTTTCTTATTCTGCTTGGTTCTTAGGATTTTCTCTCAAAACTAAATCCCCAATTTGGAATGTTCTTGGCTTGATATGTTTATTGTATGCCTTTGACATCCTATTCTGGTATACCTTCAAATGATCAAATGCTTGCTTTTGTTTTTCATCCAAAAGCTCTAATTCTTGCAGCCTTGCAACCCTATAGTCTTCCTCATTTATCAATCCATACATAGATATCCTCAAAGATGGAAGTTCTACCTCTAAAGGAAAAATTGCTTATGTTCCAAAGACTAATGAAAAAGGTGTAGCCCCGATTGGTGTTTTGATGCTCATTCTATAAGCCCATAAGGTTGGATTTATCTTGATGTGCCAATCTCTCCCCAAGTTGTCCACCATTCTCTTCAAAATCTTCAAGATGTTTTTGTTTGTTTCTTTGGCTTGCCCATTACCTTGAGGGTAATAGATTGAAGATGAATGATGAATCATGTGAAATTTGGTGCACAATTCCATTATGTCTTTATTCTTGAAGTGCTTGGCATTATCCATTATAATAGCATGAGGTATGCCATATCTGCAAATAATATGATTGAGGATAAACAAAGAAATCTTCTTTCTTGTTGCAGTTGATAGGGATATAGCTTCCACCCACTTAGTAAAGTATTCAATTGCAGTGATAATGAATTTGTGACCATTCAAGGATGGCAGATAAATCATGCCTATTAGGTCTAAACCCCATTGGTAGAATGGCCAAGGTGTTGTCATTGGGTGAAGCTCTTGTGTGGGCGCGTGTATCAAATTTCCATGGAATTGACACTTTCTACAAGTTTTGGCAAAGTTACAAGCATCTTTCTCCATTGTGGGCCAAAAATATCCTATCCTTAAAAGTTTCTTAGCTAAGGATAATTTGTTTGATTTTGATCCACAAATTCCTTCGTGGACTTCTCACAAGGCTAAGTTTGATTCTTTATCTTATAAACATCTAAGGAGCATTCCGTCTAGACTTTTTCGATACAATGTTTTAGAAATTATGGTGTATCGAGTGGCTTGGTGAATGAAGCTCTTCTTTTGATTCCTGGTTTGGTTTATGGGAAGGATTTGATCTTTCAGGTAAGTATAAATTGGTCCATACCAAGGTGATTCATTTGTAGTTAACAAGAAAATGGTGTAAGGGTGGGTAGGGTCAAATGTAGGTTGAATCACTTCTTCTACCAAGAACTTGTATCTAGCACTTTGATCAGGCATCTGCAAAAGTGAGGCCAAAGTTTCCATTGCATCCACCACCTTGTGATTTTCCCTCAGCACTTGTTCAAATGTGATGAGTATGAAATACTTCTTGAGGCTTTGTACCATGTTTTTGTAGGGTATCAATTTTTCATCCTTTGTTTGATATTCTTCATTCACTTGATTTATGACTAATTGTGAATCTCCATAAACCTTTAATTCTATCACTTTCCACTCTAATGCTAGCTTGATTCCAATAACCAATGCTTCATACTCTGCTATATTGTTGCTGCATGGAAATAGCAATTTGTAAGACTTAGGGATAGTAGAACCTTGAGGTGTAATGAGAAGTATGCCTGCTCCTGATCCATGGTGAGTGTAGGAACCATCAAAATAAAGTTATGTTTTTGCTTCTACCTTCACAATCTCTAAATCTGGGAATTCAACTTGTATAGGATGATCATCATGAAGTGGTGCTTCTGCTCATTGGTCTACAATTACTTTCCCTTTGATTGACTTTCTATCAACATATTCTATGTCAAATTCACTAAGTATCATTACCCACTTTGCTAGTCTTCCATTCAATGCTGTTTTGCTAAGTAAATACTTCAAGGGGTCAATTTTGGCAATGAGCCTTATCTTGTGGGCTAGCATATAATGGCATAATTTTTGGGAAGATAAAACTACAGCCAAGCATGCCCTTTCCATAAATGTATAGTTCAGCTCGTATTTGACCAAGGTTCTACTAATGTAGTCAATTGCCTTCTCTTTTCCTATTTCATCCTCTTGTGCTAAAAGTGCCCCGAATGAATTCTCCATTGCTGAAATGTATAAGATCAAGGGCTTGCCTCTGATAGGTGGCATCAAGATTGGTGGGTTCATAATATATTTATTTAATAGATTAAAGGCTTCTTCACACTTTTCATACCACTTGAAGATTGTATCCTTATGCAAAAGTTGGGTGAAGTTATGACATTTTTCAGCTAATTGGGAGATAAATCTCCTAATGGATTGGATCCTTCCTTGTAAAGACCTCATCTGACTAATGTTCTTAGGTGCTTCCATTTCCATGATAGCCTTCACTTTAGCGGGATCCACATCTATCCATTTTCTAGATACAATATAACCCAATAGTTTTCTAGATTGGACTCTGAATGCACATTTCTTTGGGTTGAGTCTCACTTTGAATTATTCTAGCCTTTCAAAAAATTTCACCAAAATTGGAAGGTGTTCTTTTCTTGAATGAGATTTGGCTAGTATGTCATCCATGTTAGGAATAAGGTGTCTCAACCTTGGATAATTCCTATTTTTATTATTTGTTTTGTAAAATGTATTTCTTGCAAATAATGTAATTAAGTGTGAGTGTACATGTCTAGTTGGCATGTTGATGTGTCACTCCACTTGATGTGTTAGCATCTTGAATTGTGTGTAAGGAGATCATGGCTGAAATGGTTATGATAGATACCTATGACACGTAAGAGCTATATTTGGAAGATTCAATGATAGGTGAAGACATGTGGCAACTGATAAAATTGAGTACTATACACTCTTCCCCAATCATGGGGTTCAGGTTCCTATTTTCTCAGAGAATGGTAAAACCCTAATACGACTATCTTTGGAGGTTGCCCTAAAAGAGGAAGCACATGATATAAGCATTTTTAGGGTTGCAAAGATAGGAGAAGTAAGTGTATTGTTGGAATGTTTTATGCTGCCATGATTTGTCTTCACAGGTTAGGAAAATCTTCTGAAAGAACTTGCATTTCAAGTGTATTGTAAACTGTAATAGTTTTGATTAATACACTGTGCAGGTTTTGGAGTGCTGGGGTTTTTACCGAAAGGTTTCCCCAGGGTAAATCATTGTGTCATTCTCTATTTTTTGTATGCATGGTATATGGTTGCAATATCATTATTAAAGTAGTTAACGAATCTGAAATTGTAAGGATTTAAAAGAATTTGCACAATACTTTCCTTTAGAGATTAGTGTAGGAAGCTATTTCCGCACCTGAGTTTCCTTACAATCCACATAATCCTCCATGAACTTATGCATCATATCATGATATATTGTGGCCATTTCTCCTTGATAGGTCACTCCTACATTCTTTAACCCAAATGGCATGACATTCTAGCAAAATGTACCCCATGCACATGTAAAAGCAGTCTTATCTTGGTCTTCTAGTGCTATCTTTATCTGATTATACCCACTAAATCCATCCATGAGTGAGAACATAGAGTGCTCTTTTGTTAAATCTACAATGGCATCAATACTCAAAAGTGGGAAATCATCCTTAGGACATGCCAAGTTTAAGTCTCTAAAATCGGTGCAGATTCTGATGGATTTGTTTGCTTTTGATACTAGCACTATATTGGAGATCCATTGTGCATAATCAATGGCCCTTATGAATCCCACCTTCAATAGTTTTTCTAACTCCACTTTGACAAGTAATGCTATATGAGGATGCATCTTCCTTAGCTTTTGTTTAATGGGTTTTTCTCCTTCCTTGATGTTTAGATGATGCATTATCAGATTTGGGTCTAAACTTGGCATATCATCATAAGACCATGCAAAGTTAACTTGTCTTTCCTTAAAGAACTTAATGAATTATGTACTTTCTTTGCTAGATAGGGATGTTGCTAAGTGGATGAACTTCAACTGTATTTTTGATCCAATATTTATCTTTTCTGTTGGCTCAATTAAGATAAGAGGTCTTTCTTCATAATGCTCTGGTAGAACATCCAAATTGCCTTCCATAGGTGCCTTAGTTGGGTTTTCACCTTTGGAAACATCCTTTCTTTCTTTATTTTTTTCTTGATCTAATGTTGCCACAAAGTGGTTTTCAACACTTGATTCTTTTCCTTTTCTATTTTTTTTTTCATTTTTTCATTTTTCCTTGGATTAGAAGTTTGGATGCTCCCTCTGATCATTTCTTCTTGATATTCTCTGATAGAAGAAGGTTCAACCGCATTGAGGTATTGGGACACCATGTTGTCATTTAAGAAAATTGGCAAGGTAGTTGGTTCAATGGTATTCCATTCAATTAAGTCTAGGCGGATGAGAGTCAATGAATCAACACTTAGGTTTGTTTCAATCAAGCTTAAGGTATATATCTCATTATGTGAGGGTTCATACATTATATCTTGAAAATATCTAACATGGGCTTCCTCTAAATGTTCTAAAGAAGAAGGATCAAAATCCCCCTCACTAGAATCCTCTTGGGTTTCCATTGGATAAAAGTCATGTGGATTAAACCTAGTGTTTGATTCTTCCATAGTAGGTCTCCATGAAGGAATGTATGGTTCACCCACCCATTGATTGATCTCTATTTCTATACTTGGTACATCATTTAGAACCACTTGGCTAGAACTAGATGCTTTATTTGGAGTTGATTATGTCATTGGTCCTTTATTTTTGGTAGAAGCATAGGTATGAATAACATCAATGCCCTTGTATTGGCATGACTCATCTAATAGGGTCTCCCATTCCCATTCATTAGAGTCCTCATCACTATGAGACTCTAATTGTAGTATTTGGCTATAAAGTTTGGGATGATGTTTTCGAGTGTATCCTTCCTCAAGATACCCTATTCTTGCTTTCTCCTTAGAATATCACCATGTACTTTCTAAGGGTTCAATGATCCCTTGATTCTTTGTGCCTAAAGGTCCTTGACCTTTGTATCCCATCTTTTGCATGATTGCAAATCCTTTCCCATATTGATGTGTGGGAATGGTTATATTTTGGATATGTTTGATGTGGGCACTTGATTCTTCATCCTTCTACAACTAGTTTAGGATCTCATTGTCTTCTTCATCCATGGTGGATGATGTAATTTCCCTCACAAAGTTCTCATTATATTTATGGGGTAGATTTGAGGGTTTCCCAAAGGACTTGGGTGATAAAGGTAGATCCATCATGGATAAGGAGTATCCACCTACTCCCTTTTGTTTGATCTTACATTGCTTATCAAAATTTTTCATCATTTGGTCCATCTTTTGATAATGGGCCTCTTTGGTGGACACTTGAGTATCTTTGATATGATCCTCTTTTATTTCTTCAAGAATATTATCATCATTAACCCTCTCTTTTCCTTTAGTCGATGTAGTTAGGTTAATGAGTTTTGGTGTGTCTTCAATAACAACTTCTTCCTCCATCTTTTCTTTTCCCTTCAACCAAGGGGTGTTCTTAGAACTTTGGCCTTGCTCCATTTGCTTAGGTATAGAACCTTTAGTATTATGTGGGACTAGGGAGTCATTGATAGGCGTGACATTATTACAATATTGAAATGGGTTTACATCCCCACTTATCATTATCTCTTGCCCTAGATATGGGAATTTTAGGCATTGGTGATAAGTTGAAGCAACAGCTTGCATTTCGTGGATCTGTGGCCTTCCTAAAAAGATATTATATGTCAGTTTTAGGTCCAACACTTGGCATATGGTCTCTTTTTGCATGGGACCAACTCTTATGGATAATACTATGACTCCTTTGAGGCTATTTCTTCATCATCGTAGGCTTTTATGGTTATCTTTTTCTTAGGGTCAATAGCCTCCTCAGAAAATCCCAGGGCTTTTACCAAGACAAGGTTACAAATGTTTAGGCCAGCTCCTCCATCTATAAGGGCTCTTTTCACCCTATGCTTATGGATCAACACTTCTATATGCAGGGGCAGATTTTGGGGATGATTAAGAGACATGTCATCTTGTTTAGAAAATGATAGGCAATGAGGTGCAATTAGGTGCCCTACCATATTTTGGAATTTGTCTACCTCCAAATTTAGAGGCACATTTGTTTCCAACAAGGCTTCTTCCAAGATATCCTTATGAATTGGTGATAATTTGAGCAGCTCAAGAATATAGATTTGAGCGGGGGTTCTTTGTAATTTCTCAACCAAGTTGTATTGCTTTGATGATGATGTTGAAACTTGGTTTGATATCACCACTTTTGGAGAATTGGTAGGTAGGGTAATTTTTTATGCTTTCCCCATAGTGACAACATTTGATGATACTTCCCTTGACTTATCTTTCACTATGATAACATTTATGGTTTGATCCTCTTCTCTTAGGGTATTTATTGTGTTATAATATGTGTGAGAAAAGTTCACCTTCTCATTAACCATTTTTTATTTTGATTCGTATTTGATGACTCCTCCTTTTCATGATTCAAAAAGGGGTTCTTGAAGGCTGTATGATCTCCATTATTTTTTGGTCCTTCAATTTGAATGGTTCCCTTGTCAATTAAATCTTGCACCAAGTGTTTTAATCTCATGCATTCATTTTTTGGGTGACCCCTATTTTGATGATATTCAAAATGATGGGATGCATTCCACCAATAAGGTTTAACTTCGGGTTCATAATCTTTCATATCGGGTAATGTGATGACATTATTGGCAACCAAGGTCTTTAATACATTCTCCAAAGGTTCACCTAGGTAGGTGAATTTCTTTTTATTGTAATTGGAGTAAGATAATTTTGATTTGTCCCCACTAGCATTATTGTTGGAAGTGTTGGAATTATTATTATAATTATATGGAGCTTTGTTAGTTTGATTAAAATTATTGGAAGAATTTGCTCCATATGGTAGGATAAAATGGGTTGACTTCAAAGTGCGGGCCTCCACAACTCTATCATTCACAAGGTTTTTATTATTATTCTTCATCCATGATTTAGATTTATCATTATTATTGTTGGACCCTTGATTATTGAAAAACTTAGGCACATAATTATTGTTGTTGCTATTATTGTTTTTGTTGTTGGATTTGTTATCCTTAAATAATTTGACTTCATCTCTTTTGACCAAAACATCTTCAATCTTGATCCCATTTTTGATGAGTTTCTCAAATGTTGGGGGACATTGAAGTTGTAATCTATAATTCATTTTTGAGGTCAAATTTTTGGTGAAGATTTCCATCTTCTCTTTCTTTGGGATACTTTGTGGATACCTTGCGAAGATAGTCCTCCACCTGTGTAGGAATCCTAAAAAGGACTCTCCATCTTTCTGTTTGGTATCGCATAACTTGAGCATTGTGATTTCATGCTCAATGTTATAAGAGTAATGGGTTATGAACTTGGAGGCTAACTCCTCAAAGGACTTTATTCTGAGGGTTAGTTTTGAAAACCACTCCATAGTGGGACCTCCTAAGCTTCTAGGAAAGAGTCTCATTAGATATGTATCATTGTGCATGAACTCTATGCTTAGGGTACAAAACTCCCTTAAATGATCTTGTGGGTCTATTTTACCCATGTACTTATCATATTTAGGAAAAATGGTATTAAAAGGAAAATATACCATAGCTAAGCTTTTGTCAAAAGGGAAAGGACACAAAGCTTCAATGGAAAAGGCCTTAGGTTCGGCTGCCTTCTTCATGGTATCAATTTTCTCTTGAAAGGCATTTATCTGCCTAGTCATAACATTCATAGGGTCATCTTGGTGTTGATCTTTCTTGAGTTGGTCAATATCAAAATCATAGGGTAGATTTACCCCCTTTTGGGCTAAGTTTAAGAAGTTCTCCCTATCTTTGTTTATTAATTTCTCCATAACCTCTAGGAAATCATTGTCTTGGGAAACTTTCTCAACCCTTTCTTCAAGTGTTTCTTTAGGATTATAATTGGCATTATTGATATTGTGATTATGATATGTTGAATTTCTATCTGCCATCTCTTCAAGTCTTGGTTCAAATACGTTTGTGAAAATTTCTTCTTGATTAGGGTCCTTGAAAGCACTTTGGTACTCAACTTCTTTCCTTTGGTTTGCAAAAATAGTGCTATCTCCTAGTAATGATACCCTATATGTTTGGGACCTCATGGAAACTGACATCCAACAAGGGTTTGATTGGAAATGATCCTCGATTCAAAAATTGTTTATTTTATATTGAAGAGATTTTAAAATGTAAGATGAGTTTTCAATGGATATCTCTCACTTGTTTATCTATTCCAAACACAAAAATCACACATTCACTTGTCTCTTTTTACCCTCTTAACACAAAATGTTTGATTTGAAGAATGTTGTCATGGGTTTTGCACAAAAAGACACTTCAAGCACCTACCTAGCACAAGATTTGGTTTGTAAACATGGCTCTAGAAGGCGATCTTGCTATTTTATCAAGGATTTAGTATTGATTCCATTCAAATAGACTTTAACCTCTTATCCCCAAAGTATGTTAAGGGGCTTCCTACATGCACTGAGGTACAATTTTGTGCAATCCATGAAGACTACTAGAGAAAGGTTGAAAAATTAAAATCCGCTTGTCACACACCCCATTAAGGATGCATGCATTTCATTTTAGAGTGGGTTGAATTCCCGTGGCAAAAAGAGAGCGTATCCCACTTTGGGTTGTCCCTCACACCGGCCTCGTTAAGGCACAAATCTGGAGGTGAGCCCACTAATTCTCTAGCATGTTCATTCAAAGCAAGGAAAATGGAATTAAGGTCAAGCTTTTGGGAATTTGGTTCACCAAAAGGTGAAGAGCATATCCCTAACTTTTCCTTTAGTTCCCAAACATAATAGAAAATTTTGTTCAATTTCATTCACCCACTAACTATAGGGATTTGAGTATTTCTACTCTCTTCCATAAACAAGGGGCTTTGATTTATCCTTTTAGCTATCCAAATTACTAGATTATTAAATGCACCAATGCCACAAGCTAAGAGAAAATATTGACTAGTTGAGGCTTACCTTATTCTTTGTAGCTAACTGAAATTAGGGGCATTTTTTATTGATTCCATTGTTCTTACCTTACCTTGGCAATAGCTCCTTCCAAATGTGCTTTTCCACCAGCAAGTTAGTCAACACCAACAATCACAATGAGGGGAAACCAAATCAAAATTGATGAAGCAAAGAATTTTTAGGAATGAATGCTAAAGTGTTTGCAACCCATTTTGTAGCAGTTGTTGTTGCATTCATGACTATGATTGTCATTGATGTCAACACAATGTTTTACCAAAGACTTGCAGAGAAGCAGATAGCGTTTTGATTAGTGCACAAGGGATATTGTAGTTGGAGCCATGCGACATTGAGGATATACTATTTGATATTTTATATGTCTATGGTTAAGAGCATAGATAGTAATTCTTTTATTCATGAAAGTTATGATCATTTTGGTGGAAGCAGTATTCAGGCAGTGTTCCTGAGTAGCAGTTTTTGGCAATCGGATGATATCTCCTAATTAGGATGGAATCTAGATTTGCATAGTTAAAGGGAAGTTAGAGACACATTGATAGTGATGTGGATGATAGTGCAAAATTCAAAGTCACATGAGTGAAGATTTATTGTATTTGGAAGCTGATAGTTTTATGTAATTTTGGTGTAGCGTGTGGAAACTTTTATTTTGTAATTGTGTGCTGACTCATTTGCAATTATTTAAGTGTGGTATAAAGGAAGGAATTTTTTTCCTTGTTGTAGAGTTGATATGTGTGATGCAGTATGCATGAAGTGAAGAAAAGAGTTAAGTATGAGAGCAAAATTGTGAAGGAAGACATGCGAAGTACATAGATCTGAAATTGAGATCTGATGTAATAGTGAGTGTGGTTTGGCACAATCAGAGAAGAGGTAACATATTATTTTGTTGAATAATGCAAAGATTATTTGGATAGTGAGTTCAGTGATCTTACCCTGAAGCTGTTTGGGCAGTGGGTCCTTCTGTCTTCCATAACTCTTAACAGGGTTAGAATCTTTTAACAGGGATTCAAAATCTCCTAACAGGGATTTATATGTACTGAATGTATTTCATAAGACTCCTAATAGAGTCCATCCTTTCACAAGGAGTATTCATATTAGTACATCTTTTGTGGGCATCATTCACACCGGGGTTTACTCTTTGATCAAGAGGTTCCCTAGTCAACATATCTTGTGTTATTGTGTAATTGTGTATGAATATCTTTCTATGGTTGGTAATTATATTTCTTACATGGTTTAATGTTGTTGAAGATGATAAAAGTTATAATTATCAGATAACTGATTCACCCCCCCCTCTCATTTATCTTGGTGGACTTTACTTTCTAACAATTGGTATCAGAGCAGTAGGTTCTTGAAAGAAAAGTTTAATAGCTTAAGGAGATCCATGGTGAATTTAAAGAAAGAAAGCCCTAAGTTTGATGGAGTAAATTTTGACAGCTGGAAAGAAAATATGAAGACACATTTACTATGTTTAGGACCAAGTTATTGGTTGACTACAAAGAATGATAAGACTATCATTGAAGAAGATGATCTTGAGACATGCTCTAATGATGAGAGAGATCTATTCATGTGTAACATACTTGCAAGAGAAGCACTTTTGACAAAACTTCTGGAGAATGAATATAGTCAAGTAAAATATTTGAAAAAGTCTCATGAAATTTGGAAAGCTTTGCACTCTACTTTTGAAGGTGATGAACATGCAAAAAGAGTTAGATTACATAATTGGATATGTGCATTTGAAGATATAAGAATGTTGGAAGATGAATATGTTAGAAGCTATATTGGTAGAATGTCCGAAATTGTTGCAGGGATAAAATCTTGTGGAGGAACAAAGACAGAGAATGAAGTGATATGGAAAATTCTGAGGACATTGACTCCTATATTTAAGTAGACAACACAGATGATTGAACAAGTTATACCTTGTACTAAAAACTTTACAAGAGAGACTCTTCTTGGAAGATTAGAAGCAACAGAGATGAACTTGAGGTTATCAGGAGACTTACCTAGAATGGAGATAGCATTTAGTACTCTTAGTATTCGCCCTACATTATCAAGAAGCATAAGTGTGAGTGGAGATTATGCTAGCAACAACAGATCTAGAAATGAAGAACAAAAGAAGATTGAAGAAGGTATTGCCTTGCTTGTGAAAAGAGAACCAGAAGGTAAGAAATTTTTTAAATGTTGGACTTGTCAAGAATATGGTCATTTTGCATCTAAATGCCCTAAGAGAGTTAAGAAGTAAAGAAATTATTTCAAGCCTAGAAGATCTAAAGAATGTTATTATGCTAATGATGAAGACCTTGAAGCTAGTATTGAAAGAACTTTAAGTGAAAGTGATACTGAGAATAATGATGAAATAGGATTTGTAGCAATTAAAGAAGAAAATTTTGAAACCAATGTTAAGGAAGAAAAAGCCTTAGTTTCCCAAGTTGAAAAGAAAGTTGATTGGATTATAGACAGTGGTTGTTCACATCATATGACTGGAGATATGAAAAAGTTTATAAAGTTTAACAATTATGATGGAGGAGTTGTTAGAGTTGGTAACAATGCACCTTGTTTGATTAAAGGTATAGGATCTATTACTCTTGATGGAAAGACTACTAATGATGATGTTTACTTTGTTGATGGATTAAAACATAATATTTTGAGTGTTGGATAGTTAGTTGATAAGGGATATCAAGTTTGGTTTACTGAGAAAATTTGTGTGATAAAAGATAAAGATGGAAATTTGATTGGAACTGGATCTAGAACCAGTGGTAATATATTTCAGTTGAATCCTACTGAGATGACATGTTTGATTACTAAGATTGATGATAGTTGGTTATGGCATAGAAGGTTTTGTCATATAAACTTTGATAATATTGTGAAAGTAAGTACTATACTTGCAGTAAGGGATTTGCCTAAAATTATGAAGCCTACTAACATGATTTGCAAAGAATGTGTGATGGCTAAGTAGAAGAGAAGTTCATTTCCTAGTAAGAAGTTCACATTGGCAGAAAAGTTGAAGATTGTTCATATAGACTTGAGCGGTCCTACCAGGACTAGAGGATTCTATGGAGAAAGGTATTTTATGATTCTTATTGATGATTTTACAAGAATGATGTGGATTGCATTTTTGAAAGAAAAATTTGAAGCATTTGATAAGTTTAAGATCATTAAGAACAAAGTTGAGAATGAATCTGGAATGAAGATTAAATGTTTGAGATATGATAGAGGTGGTGAATTTACTTCTAGAGAGTTTAACACTTTTTGTGAAGTGAATGGTATTAAGAGACAGTTTTTAGCACCTAGAACACCTGAACAAATGGTATTGCAGAAAGAAGAAACAGATCAATGACTGAAGCAGTAAGAGCTATGTTATTTGAGAATGATTTAGCGAAGATATTTTGGAGAGAAGCAGTGAATACAATAGTATATACAATGAATAGAGTACAAATTAGAGCAGACACAGACAAGACACCTTATGAATTATGGTTTGGACATGCACCCTCAGTTAAGTATTTTAAAAATTTTGGAAGCAAATGTTATATAAAGAGAGATGATGATATTGGAAAGTTTGATCTTAGAAGTGATGAAGGTATTTTTCTTGGATATTCTTTGAAGAGAAAAGCATATAGATGTTACAATTAGAGAACTAAAACTATTGTTGAGAGCGCAAATGTTAAAGTTGATGAAAAGTTCAAAATTCAGGAAAGAATGCTTGATTATGAATCTGATGAAGAAGCTCATCCTAAGCCTAACACTGAAACTACTGAATTATTCTATGAAATTGACAGTGAATTGTTGAATGAAAGTCATGTTGAAGAAACTAGAGAGGAATCTAGAGAAGAATCTACAGTTGAAGCAAGATCTGAGACTATGACACCGAATAGGTATTTATCAAGACATCATCCTATTGAACAAGTTATTAGAAGTTTGGATAGAGGAGTTCTAACTCAGAATAAGGTACATTTATGTTTGATTTCTCAAATTGAACCTAAATCTACTAGTGAAGCTTATGAAGATGAACATTAGATTAATGTTATGAAAAAAGAACTAGATCAGATAGAAACGAACAAGACATGGGAATTGGTCCCTAGACCTAAAGATAAGAATGTGATTGAAACTAAATGGGTATTTAGAAACAAGATGAATGAACAAGGAGAAGTTGTAAGAAACAAAGTAAGATTGGTATGTAAAGGTTACTCACAGCAAGAAGGGATTGACTATGAAGAAACTTTTGCACCAGTAGCAAGAATTGAAGTAGTAAGAATGTTTTTGGCCTATGGAGCTTTTAAGAAATTCAAAGTGTATCAGATGGATGTGAAGTCAGCATTTTTGAATGGAGAATTGGAAGAAGAAGTCTACATTGAGCATCTTGAAGGTTTTCCTTTGATTCAAGAAGGAGACATGGTATGTAAATTGAAGAAAGCATTATATGGACTAAAGCAAGCACCTAGAACTTGGTATGCAAGACTAGATAAGTATTTGTTAAAGTTAAGATTTGCTAAAGGAACAGCTGATAGCAATCTATACACAAAAGAAATTGAAAATTGTTTGTTGATCATAGTTATTTTTGTTGATGACATTATTTTTGGAGGAGAAGATGAGGCTAGTGACAAATTTGTTGATGAAATGAAGACTGAATTTGAAATGAGTATGATTGGTGAGATGAAATAATTTTTGGGATTATAGATAACACAAAACAATGATGGTATCTATGTAAGTCAGACAAAGTACTTGAATGATTTGCTGAAAAGATTTGGAATGGAGGATTGTAAACTAGTTGGAACACCTATGGTAATTGGACATAAGTTATCTAGCACAAATGAAACACTAGCAGTTGAGCAGAAGAAATACAGATCCATGATTGGAGGATTACAGTATTTGACACACACAAGACTAGATATAGCACTTTCAGTTGGAATTGTAGCAAGATTTCAAGCTGAACCAAGAGAATCACATTATGCAGCAGTAAAGAGGATACTGAGATATTTAAAAGGCACAATGGACTATGGATTGTGGTATGAAAAATCTGATGATTTTACCCTATGTGCATATATAGATGCTAATTGGGGAGGCAGTGTTGATGATAAGAAAAGCACTAGTGGAGGAGCATTTTTCCTTGGAGGAAGATTATTTTCTTGGCTAAGCAAGAAGCAAAATTGTATTTCACAGAGCACAGCAGAAGTAGAGTATGTAGCAGCAGCAAAAAATTGTAACCAGATAATTTGGATGAAGCAGATGCTGAAGGATATTGGAATTAAATTTTTTGAACCTATTGTTATACATTGTGACAACGCCAGTAGAGTTAGTAAGTCTAAGAAACCTGTACTACATTCTAAGACAAAACATATAGAGATCAAGTATCATGTTGTAAGAGGGAAAGTTGCTGAGAAAGAAGTTAGAATGGAGTATATAAGCACAAAGGAATAGATAGTAGACATATTTACAAAGCCTTTGCCTAAGGATACATTTGAGTATCTGAGAGGTATGCTTGGGGTTATGCCCCAGCCTACTTTTGAGTAGTGATGTAGTTGGTTGCATCCATCCAGTAATATATGAGCCCTATCTTTCTTCTGGACTGGATGTTGGTACTTCCTCTATGGGGGAGTATGTGTATTTGAGCTGAGTCATGAGGACTCTAGTAAATGTTTTTTTTTTTTTTTTTGAAAAGTGTCTTTTTGACATTGAGTTGTTGTTGACATAGTGATGAAATTTTTGTCATTGATTTCAATGGGGGGAAGAAGTATGCATGAAAAACAATATGAGAAAAACAATATGAGAGAACTGAACAGGATAATGAAGCAAGATTTGATTGATGAAGAGGATTTGAAGAAGCAGTGTTGCAGTATTGGATTTTTGGAACATTGGATGTTTTTCATCTATGTTACCATCAATGCCAATGGGGGAGATTTTTAGGAATGAATGCTAAAGTGTTTGCAACCCATTCTAAAGTAGTTGTTGTTGCATTCATGACTATTCGGATCATTGATGTCAACACAGTGTTTTACCGAAGACTTGCAGAGAAGCAGATAGTGTTTTGATTAGCGCACAAGGGATATTGTAGTTGGAGCTATGTGACGTTGAGGATATACTCTTTGATATGTTATATGTCTATGGTTAAGAATGCAGATAGTAATTCTTTTATTCATGAAAGTTACGATCATTTTGGTGGAAGCAGTATTCACGCAGTGTTCCTGAGTAGCGATTTTTGGCAATTGGATAATATCTCGTAATCAAGATGGAATCTAGATTTGTGTAGTTAAAGGGAAGTTAGAGACACATTGATAGTGACATGGATGATAGCACAAACTTAGAAGTCACACAAGTGAAGATTTATTGTATTTGGAAGTTGATAGTTTTATGTAATTTTGGTGTAGCATGTGGAAACTTTTATTTTGTAATTTTGTGCCGACTCATTTGTAATTATTTGAGTGTGGTATAAAGGAAGGAATATTTTTCCTTGTTGTAGAGTTGAGATGTGTGATGCGGTATGCATGAAGTGAAGAAAAGAGCTAAGTATGAGAGCGAAATTGTGAAGGAAGACATGCGAAGTACAGAGATCTGAAATTGAGATCTGATGTAATAGTGAGTGCGGTTTGGCACAGTTAGAGAAGAGGTAACATATTATTCTATCGAATAATGCAAAGATTATTTGGATAGTGAGTTCAGTGATCTTACCCTGAAGCTTTTGGGTAGTGGGTCCTTCTGTCTTCCATAACTCTTAACAGGGTTAGAATCTTTTAACAGGGATTCAAAATCTCCTAACAGGGATTTATATGTACTGAATGTATTTCATAAGACTCCTAACAGAGTCCATCCTTTTACAAGGAATATTCATATTAGTACATCTTTTATGGGCATCATTCCCACTGGGGTTTACTCTTTGATCAAGAGGTTCCCTAGTCAACATATCTTGTGTTATTGTGTAATTGTGTATGAATATCTTTCTATGGTTGGTAATTATATTGCTTACATGGTTTAAGGTTGTTGAAGATGATAAAAGTTATAATTATCAAATAATTGATTCACCCCCCCCCCCCCCCCTCTCAGTTATCTTGGTGGACTTTACTTTCTAACAAGAATTATGTAATGAACTTTAAGCACCTTATTTGCAAATTTTCAAAGAAAAACTTGAACTAAGGACTAAAAATCCAATTCAGAGAATTTTTTTTTGTTTTCTAAGCTTCAATAATTGCAAGATAATTTTGGTATACCTGATTGTCTTCCTCTTGTGATGTCTCAAGAATAGCCTTAATGTGTTCAAAGTTTTCCTTCTTGATCTTTTTAGCTAGTGCCTTTTCTTCTTGATTAAACCTACTTTCTAGCTTTTGGACCTTTCTGTGCCTACTCATTTACAGTCAAAATTTACAAACAGAGAGTTAGATAAATGAATTGATCAATCTAATAGCAAATTAATATAACAAACATAAAGTGACATTGTCCAGCTAATACACGTGATCAAATTGTTTGTAGGCGTAACTTTAGTGATACTAAGCGACACTTTCCAATGACACATGTGACACCAAAAATTACTCAGGTGTGAACAATTTATTGCAAAGCATGAATAGTATTTAAAATTATGAAAAATGATTTATCTGAAGTGACAATTTAACAATGCTAGGCGTAAAATAGTAGATACTAGGCGTGATTGTTTCTTCAAATTGCGTAGCAAAGCTAGGTCACTGGTGACAATAGATAGGAGATCTACGACACTTCTTAAGTCATAGGCGTGACTTTCTGAGCAAAAGGTAGGATAAATTTATCTCACAGGTGTGAGCATCTAGGTTGTAGGTGACAAGAAAGAATTTAAGATAGACTAGAAGTTAATCGACCAGGCACCAATATTCTGCTAATAAGCATCAAAACAAAGATTGTAAGCATCATCAGAATGACTGTAGGCATGACTAAATTGATTATATGTGTGACTTCACCTATTTTCTATAGAAAATTCATGGAAAAGTGAAGATAAAAGCATACAAAATATGATCCAAATGATGAAATTGGTAAAATGAGGCTTAAAGCCCCAAGATGGGTGCCATTTTGTATACTAATAAAAGTATATTCATAGAATTAAGGTTGAACATCAATAATAAATGAAATAGTAACTAAATTAAACCATAAAGCAATAGAGCAAACTATATAAAATTAATGATTAATTGAGCATCCTATGGCTCTCTAACTAAGATGTTAATGAATAAGCTCTCATTAATGATAGTCCTAGAATGAGAATGATAAAGATAAACAGTGCTATTGCTAACAATTATCAAAGTAAATGCTAATTATGCTCTCAAATGCCTTTCTAAACTCAAATTGCAAGAGGTTCAATGCAATTCTCAGATGTGTGGTTGATCAGTATGAAGGATTTTGGCCTTCCTTTTATATATTTTCCAATGGTAGGTGGTGTAGTTGTGTTTGATCATGATTAAACCTTGGTTGAGTCCTTGGTTCCACCCTTTGAAGACAAAGAAAATTTTGTGTCCTCAAAGCTTGGGACAAGTAGACAAGATGGATGGCTAAGATTCTCTTTCACTTTGAGTGATTGAGATTCAATTTGGCTTGATCCATGTGAATGCCTTTCCTCAAATCTCATTGGTTGCCCGGATTTCCTCTCCTTTTGAGTTGTTGAGAGTAATTGAGATTTATTAATTAATTTAATTGATTTAATTTAGCCATGTACCCCTTGAATGGGTTGAATTTAATTTAATCCAAGACTATATAATTATTTGATTTAATTGTATTTTGATTTGATTACACTTGATTAAAATGCTCTCAGTTTTGATTGATCTTGAATTAAGACTTGATTTTAATTTGGATTGGCTATTTATGCATTGTAATTCAATTACTTCAATTTTGTCCTCAATTTTCTTTGATTTAACTTGATTTGCTTTGATTTGATCTTTGTCCATTTTTAGGTGATTACAATTAGCATTAAACACCATCTCTCCCATGAGCCCCACTGCTTAGTTATCAGTAGGTCTTCCTTTCTTTTATTATCCTCTTGGATTCCCCCCCAAACAGGAAAGAACAAAGTTCTTGTGTGTTCAATATTGTTCAAATATGTTCAAGCATGTTCAAAGTTGGTGAACTAGTTTAGCTCAACTGATAGTTTTGAATGTCTGGGTATATCATAAATCAATATCTGATGTGTTACAGTCTCATTCTCAACGGTAGGTGGATTTCTTTACTTACTTTTCATTCTATCATGCCTTCTCAAAAGATGAAAATTATGTGAACATCCTTGAAGGGGTGTGAACTGTTAATATGATTTAGAACAATAGAGAGGGGGGGTGAATCATTTGTTCTTAGGTCCTAATGTATAAAATAAATTTTCTTTAAATCAGATCAAGCAACCAAAACAAACTCAGTCATCACTGATTCAGTAATAGAAACATATAACTCAGCGGTCCACTACCTAGCTGTATCTAACTTGTAAAACATAGAAATGTTCAAACCCAAAACATTCACACAAGTATTGACACCAGGATTTATAGTGGAAACCCAATATGGGAGAAACCACTTTGTAACATGATACTATTATTTTCACTCTTTTGAATTGAGCTCGGTTAAAAGCCAACCCTGTCAAAGGTTACAATACACACTATCAAGTGTGACCCGATTAAAAGATTTCAATCACCCTGTTAAAAGTGAGCCTGGTCAAAGGACTTACATACACTCCATTAGAATGCAACCTTGTTCAAAGGATTTAACATATGATTGTTAGGTCAACCTCTGTTAAAAGGATTTTGACTGTTACAATGGTTAGAAAGTAGCAGTAGTATTGATCTGAAAACATACAACTCACTTTGCAAATATCAGATCTAATTCTGTACACAAATGCTGGTTTACTGACTTTGAAACTTTGCCATCTCCATTTCTGATCTGCTCAAAACTTTCCTTCAAGTAATCACCACACTTTTCCTTCAACCTTTTCACTTATACAGTCAATAAAACTTTACTGTTCTTCCAACATCTACTTCACCCATGCATACACATACCTAATGCTTCGGTTCCCTTAATACTTTCCTTTGTTAGGTTAACTTTTCTTTTGCCGCTTAATCTCCTTCATAGATCTTAGGGTTAGGTCAAATACATTGAATCTACCCACTTCATGTTCTTCATCTCCTCTTCTAGAATCATCTCAAATCTCATAAAGATTTACAATAAAACATTTTGCAAAGCATTAAATGCTTCCATACAATCAATAAATAAAGTCAACACATTTTACATAATCCAAGAATTCAACAATGTCAGCTCCAAATCTGAATTCTCTTCAAATATAAAATTGTTGATGCTCGGTCAATACTATGATTATCCACTTGGTCTCCATGTAAAATGCTCAGTCACTACTAAAACTATTTCCTTGGCAAATACTATCTTCCTCGGCAATTTACTGATACTCGGTCGACACTAGATTTTTTTCTCAGCATCCACTAACTCAGTCGACTCTATCATAACTTAGCTTAAACATGATTTCTTCATTTTTGCTCGGTCAAGCCTACCAGTTTAGTCTTCAATCTTACTAAGATAAACAATACATTGTTTCATCATTGTGCAACATAATCAAGTACACTTTGTAGTATCAAGATAACTCAACCTTTCCTTAGGTGCTATTGTTACCAACCTTTCTTTCCCTTCTCATCATAGATATAGTACTTTCCTAAGTAGCAACAATCTTACCAGTTAAGGTTTGACATCAATGACAATACAACAACTATTTCAATTGCAGTTTCAAAAAATCTCCATCTTTGGCATTGATGGAAACACCATATGATATCACCTGAATAACACATGGATTACCAACCAATCCAAAAAATTATCTGACCATTAGAGAAAATTTATAATATCCTTAGCTTCATTCTAGTTCAGAATCAGTAAATCTCACTTCTGTGACTGTCAGAAGTATCTGGATCTCCCTCTATCCTAATTTTTCATTTCAGTTAATCATCTCCCTTACTTTCAGTGTCATGTGTTATAGTATCATTTCAATTCAATCTCCCTCTTTGACAAAAATGCCAAAGTAGAAACTCAAACATACATCCAACAAATGTAGATATATCTATTCAGCACAGTGTTTCTCCCTCTGTCATCTTGCTTATAACTGATTTGTTATCTTTGTTTCTTCTTCACAGCTCTAGGATAGTCCTAAAGTGTGACAATCTTCTGCATCAATGTGTCAAATGTTCTGTTGTAGCATATTTGATGCAATGCTCCTAGCTTGGCTAGGGAGCCTTAGTTAGGGGAAGGACCCCTAATTGACTTCTCAGGTACTCATGAGCTTCTTTAGGTAAAGCTTTAGTGAATATGTCTGCCAATTGTTCTTTTGTATTGACATATTCCATTTAGACTTCCTTGTCTTGTACCAATTCCCTCAAATAGTGATACTTGATTGCTATGTGCTTGGTCTTATTGTGCATTACTAGATTCTTAGAAATATTGATAGCACTTGTGTTGTCACAGAAAATAACAATAGGTTCAGTGATTTCTTCTTTCATGCCTATCAACAACTATTTTATCCATATCAAATTTGAACAGTTTACTGCAGCAGCAACATACTTAGCTTCAGTAGTGGATTGGGAAATTCAATTTTGTTTCTTGCTTGTCCAGGGGACTAATCTTTGTCCAAGAAAGAAAGCTCCTCCACTAGTGCTCTTTCTATCATCTACATTTCCTGCCCAATCAGCATGAGTATATACTCTAAGTTCAAATTTGTCATTCTTCTTGTAGTATAACCCATAGTTAGCAGTTCCTATCAAATATCTCATGATTCTTTTCACCACCATCATGTGTGTTTCCTTAGGATTGATAGAGAATTTTGCCACAATCCCAATAGCTAATGCAATATTAGGTCTACTATGTACAACATACTGCAATTTCCAATCATGGATCTATACAAAGTCTGGTTAACTTCTACAGCATCATCATTCTTAGATAACTTTTGTCCATTAACCATAGGAGTTCTCACTGGTCTAGCATCATCCATTCCAAAAGTTTTTAGTATTTCATTAACATACTTAGACTGTGTAATGAAAATACCTTTCTTCATCTGATATACTTGTAAACCAACAAAGAATTTGATCTCACCAAACATACTCATCTCAAATTTAGTTTGCATTTCATGTGAAAAAAATTTACACAATGCATCTTGTCCACCAAAATAATGTCATCAATAAAAATTTTGGCCAACAAAATACCTCTACCTTCTTCATTTTTCATATATATATTGCTTGTGTCATTTGTCCTAGAAAATCTAATCTGTATCAGATAATTATGCAATCGCTCATACCATGCTCTAGGAGCTTTTTTCAATCCATATAAAGCTTTGTTCAGTTTGCATACCATGTGTCTTCTGTTTGGATCAATAAAACCTTTTGGCTATTCTATGTAAACTTCTTCTTCTAGTATACCATTTAAAAATGCAGACTTGACATCCATTTGATATACCTTGAAATCTTTATAAGCAACATATGCAAGTAGAGTTCTGAATCCTTCCAATCTAGCTATAGGGGAAAATGTCTCCCCATAATCAATTCCTTCTTCTTGTGTGTAGCCTTTGCATACTAGTCTAGCTTTGTTCCTAGTGATTTCACCTTTTTCATTCAACTTGTTTCGAAATACCCACTTTGTTCCTATAACATTCTTAACTGCAGGTCCCAGCACTAGAGTCCAGGTTTCATTTTTCTCAATCTGGTCAATCTCTTCATTCATTGCTTGTATCCAGTCTTCATTTTCTAATGCCTCTTTAGTTGTCTTAGGTTCAAATTCACATAGTAAGCATGTTGGATCTTTTGTCTTGCTTGTGGTCTGGATTCTAGTGTCTCTATCTCCAATTATCTGTTCAGGCTTGTGATGTCTTCTTACATATTTTTCCAAAATAGGTTCAACATTTTTCTCTTCTATTTCATTAGGTTCCCTAAAAAGATTGTCAGATTCAGCTTCTAAATGCTCAGCAACCTCTTCTTGATCCTCAGCAACATTATCTTGTAGCTCATCATGTTCTTGCTCTCTCTTGGCACTATTTTCCTGACGCTCGGCATCATCTATTTGTCGCTCGGCATTGCTTACCCGAGACTCGGCATTAGGTGTAGGTTTGTTACCTACCTCTTCTATTTCCTCAATGTACACAAAAGATCTGTAATCTTCTGGTTCTCTTTTGCTATCAACCTCATTTCTTTCTGCATACTCATCAATTTTTACATTCACACTTTCCACAATTTTATTAGTGTTAGAGTTCAAACACTTATAAGCTTTACTTTTTGTGGAGTAGCCTAGGAATATGCCTTCATCACTTTTAGCATCAAAATTTCCATTCCTATTGTCTTTTAGTATGTAACACTTGCTTCCAAAGATTCTAAAGTATTTAACACTCGGTGCATGCCCATACCATAATTCATAGGCTGTCAGATTTGTACCTTTCTTGATCTATACCTGGTTAAGAGTGTAAACAGCTATACTTATAGCTTCTTTCCAATATTTCTGTGTCACATTCTTTTCAATCAATAGTGTCCTAGCATAGTCCAAAATAGATCTATTTCTTCTTTCTGCTATGCCATTCTCTGGAGGTGTCCTAGGTGCAGACATCTATCTTTTGATTCCTCTATCATTGCAAAACAGATTAAATTCATTTGATGTAAATTCTCCACCATGGTCAGATCTAAGACATTTTAGGTTCCTACCTATCTCCTTCTCAACCTTAGCCAAATACCAATTGAAAAATTGAAAAGCATCAGATTTTTCCTTTATAAACATTACATGCATCATCTTGGTATGATCATCAACAAACAGGATAAAATATCTAGCACCACAATAACTTTGTACACCCATAGGTCCACAAAGGTCAGTATGAACCAAATCTAAAATGTGTTTAGAAGTAAAGGATTTTCTCTTGAAACTTGACTTAGTCATTTTTCCTAACTGACATTCTTTGCACATCACATTCTCAGGTTTCTTCAATCTAGGTAGGCCTCTTACTTTCTTCTTCTTACTTATCTCTACCAGATTGTCAAAGTTAACATGACATAGCCTCTTATGCCATAACCAAATATCATCAAGTTGTGCAAACATACATATTTCTTTAGATAGGTCAAGATAGAACAAATTACCTCTAGTCTGCTCACCACTTCCAATCAGTTCACCAGTAGCATCAAATATCTTAGCTTTCTTGTGATGAAATTCCACTCAGTAACCAGTTTTGTTGAGAATAAGAAACACTTAACAAATTATAATTCAATCCTTCAACCCAATAAGCATTTTCACAAGAGATCTTATCAGTCAGTTTAATCAATCCTTTTCCTCTAATAGGACATGGTGCATCATTACCAAATGTTACACTTTTACCTTTATAATGATGTAGGGTCTCAAACTTACTCTTGTCACTAGTCATGTGATGTGAACAACCACTGTCAATAATCCATTTTTCATTCTTGTTCACATAGGAAATCATTATAGTTTTCTCATCCTCATCAGATTCATCTTTCATTGCAACATGGACTACCTCAATTTCAAAATCATCACTATCAATGTTAGTCTCTTCTTCAGCAATGTAATAGGATTTCTTACCTTTTCCTTTGTAGTCTTTGTACTTTTGGTAGCCTTTTTCATCTCTTCTATCTTTTTGTTTTCTATTTCTTTCTTCATCTTTATCCTTCTTGTCAGGACATCTAGCAGCTATATGACTGACCTTGTTACATGCAAAACATATAATAGGGAGTTTACCTTTGTATTTTCCTTTTCCTCTTCTCAGTCTTCTAGCCATAAGAGCTTCTAGATCTTCAAGATCTTCATCAGAAGTGTCATTGTCATCTTCACTTTCACTTTCACTTTCATTGATGCATCTTTATTTTTCCTTCTTAGGCTTGTTCAGGACTAACTATGACTTGAAAGCAGATTCAACATTTCCAATACTACCAATAGTGAAATTATCATAATTAGACAGTTCAAAAGTAGTCATCTTGCCAATCAAACCTTCCAAAGTAAGAACATTTACAGAGTTACATCTAGATTCTTGAATAGCTAAGATCTTAATAGCATATATAGGACGCAGAGTTCTTAAGACTTTTCCAATTATGGTCTCATCATCTATAGTCCCATTTTCTCCTCTAATAGCATTTACAACCTCTTTTATTCTACCATAATATTGTGCAATGTTTTCATCTTCATTCATTCTCATTTCATCAAACTTACCTCTAAGACTCTCAGCTTTAGCTTTCAGTACGTATAGATCACCACCATAGATCTTTGCAAGAGTGTCCCACATATCTTTAGCAGTTGTGTAGTCCTTAATGTCCTCAAATTCTAGATAGCTTAGGGCAGATGCAATTTCCAGCATTTCCTGATTGTGTTCTTGCTTGGCTCTCATTTCCTTGGTAGTCAAAGGTGCAACAGGTGTGACATAGTCATGCTCAATGTAGTACTTTACAGAATCACCAATACCGACCAGATGCAGCTTCATCAAGCTTTTCCATGTAGGGAAGTTTTCCTTATTCAGCTTTGGTACCTCCTTCTTATACATCTTGATCATTTGCTTCAAGTCCCTTTAAACTTGCTTTCTATAAACACCAATAAGCAACACAGCTTTGATACCAATTGTTAATATGATTTAGAACAATAGAGAGGGGGGGTGAATCAATTGTTCTCAGGTCCTGATGTATAAAATAACTTTTCTTTAAATCAGATCAAGCAACCAAAACAAACTCGGTCATCACTGATTCAATAATAGAAACATATAACTCAGCAGTCCACTACCCAACTATATCTAACTTGTAAAACACAAAAATGTTCAAACCCAAAACATTCACACAAGTATTGACACCGGGATTTATAGTGGAAACCCAATATGGGAAAAACCACTTTGTAACATGTTACTATTATTTTCACTCTTCTGAAGTGAGCTCGATTAAAAGCCAACCCTGTCAAAGGTTACAATACACACTGTCAAATGTGACCCGGTTAAAGGATTTCAATCACCCTATTAAAAGTGAGCCTGGTTAAAGGACTTACATACACTCCATTAGAATGCAACCTTGTTCAAAGGATTTAACATATGACTATTAGGTCAACCTCTGTTAAAAGGATTTTGACTATTACAATGGTTAGAAAGTAGCAGTAGTATTGATCTGAAAACATACAACTCACTTTGCAAATATCAGATCCAATTCCATACACAAATGCTAGTTTACTGACTTTGAAACTTTTCCATCTCCATTTCTGATCTGCTCAAAACTTTCCTTCAAGTAATCACCACACTTTTCCTTCAGCCTTTTCTCTTATACAGTCAATAAAACTTTACCATTCTTCTAGCATCTACTTCACCCATGCCTACACATACCTAATGCTTCGATTCCCTTAATACTTTCTTCTATTAGGTTAACTTTTCTTTTTCCGTTTAATCTCCTTCGTAGATCTTAGGGTTAGGTCAAATAAATTGAATCTACCCGCTTCATGTTCTTTGTCTCCTCTTCTAGAATCATCTAAAATCTCATAAAGATTTACAATAAAACATTTTACAAAGCATTAAATGCTTCCATACAATCAATAAATATAGTCAACACATTTTACATAATCCAAGAATTCAACAATGTTGGCTCCAAATCTGAATTCTCTTCAAATATAAAATTGTTGATGCTCGATCAATACTGTGATCATCCACTTGGTCTCCATGTAAAACACTCGGTCACTACTAAAACTATTCCTCAACAAATGTTGTCTTCCTCAGCAATTTATTGATACTCGGTCGACACTAGATTTTTTGCTCAGCATCCACTAACTCGATTGACTTTGTCATAACTCAGCTTAAACATGATTTATTCATTTTTGCTCGGTCAAGCCTACCAGTTTAGTCTTCAATCTTACTAAGATAAACAATACATTGTCTCATCATTGTGCAACATAATCAAGTACACTTTGTAGTATCAAGATAACTCAACCTTTCCTTAGGTGCTATTGTTACCAACCTTTCTTTCCCTTCTCACCATAGATATAGTACTTTCCTAAGTAGCAACAGTCTTACTAGTTAAGGTTTGACATCAATGACAATACAACAACTATTTCAATTGTAGTTTCCAATAGTGAACACCGTTCAAGGCTGTTCAAAGGTGTTCAAGAGTGTAAAATAAAAATAAAGCTTGTAAAATTCTATGTGACTCAAGACACAAATAAGATTTTAGAAATGATGACAAGGTTTGACGCATATTGATTAAAGGAAATACTGATCAGAAGACAAGGTTTTTTAAATCGAAGCCATAATTAAAGAATTAAAGGACCAGACTCAAACTGGGACTAACATGTCTATATCACCTAAAATGTAGTGTTAAGGAACATGAATCAAGCTTAATATTCAACAATACAAAATAGATTAATGCTTATGAAAAGACCTACAAAAATGAAAACAAATGAATCAAGAAGGATGCAAACCTTGTCCTCCAAGAAGCCTCCAAATGTGTAAAAGATTTGTCCAATAGGGGATATGTGTTCTCAAATTTTTTCTCAAGCTTCAAATGGATTGCTTTTGTAGTGATTTTGGCATTAGGATGTGACTTAGCTATGGATTTTATTCTCAAAAGAGCATGACAACTTTGCATAAGATGGTGGATGATTTGTGAGGAGAAGAGGGTTCAATTTATAAGCAAGAGGAGGTTTGAATGGACAGTCAAGATACAAACCTGAAGAAGGGTGGAGATGCATTTGAGAGAGAGAACATTGATTGTGCTTCTCAAATGCCTCTCATTGTACAAGTGTCACAAGGATAGAGGTTTGGAAGAAAGGGGAATGAGACCATTTTGGGAGATGTGACAGAGGACAAAAGTGTAAGAGACGGGTGGAGTGTGTAAGTGGAATGTAAGAGCATTTAAGGTTTACATTAGGTTTGGAGTTTGGTAGATGTGAGGATGTGACATGAGGGTTGACTTGAGTTGGGTTAGGATTTCTTAATTCCTGGATTATGATTGTGAAAATATTTAGTGGGTGATTAGGCTTTGATTAGAGGGCAAGTGGGATAATTAGGAGGATGTGATGGGAAGAGAGAGAATGAGTGGTGTGTTAGATTAGCTAAATCACGAGTCATTATCTAATTAAGAAGGATTAGTATGTGAGAATGGGTTGGGTTGGAACCAGGAGTTAGGTGGTTGTGATAGGTTAGGTTGGGGTTAAAGTTAGGATACATGTGTTCCTAATAAACTAAATGCATTATTTAATTCCAAGTGGGAGAAAAGAGATTTATGAATTAACTTAAATAGATAAATGTATTTATTTAAATTAATAGAGGAAAGGGATTTTGTTAATTAAAATGGTTATGGGTTTCTATTAGATTAATTGGACTATAGCTAATTAATTACATTAATATAGCTAGAATGGTAATATTAATCAATTAAATAATGCATAAATATTCAATCAACAATGTGGGTAAGATGACTAAATTTAATTAAAATCGTTAATCAAATTTAGGTGTCTACATTTTGCCCCCCTTTGAGATGGTGTTACATAGTAGCATCATTTCAAAGAAAATTAAAAGATAGAGCTAGAAAGAAAAATGGTTGAATTTGAGAAAGGTGTCCTAGTCAATCATAAGAGTTACTAGGAGAAAGGATTGATAGTCGATGAGGATGAGGATGCCCCCTCGAGAGGATAGGCAGGTTGAAGAGAACATGTGTACTCTCTAAATAGATGAGAGGATGTATGTAGGATGAGTGAATGATAAGTAGATGGAGAGATAAGAAACTTGACTTGGCACTTCCCAAATAGGAGATGTCATGTAGTGAGCACTTATTTGATAATGCAATATCTAAGGCTTGCCAAGGTTATTAGAAACTCAAGGCCTTGTCATAGACATTGCATAGGATTGAGACAAAAAACATGCAAGGATTTCCCTAGCATCACACATGAGTCTTGAAATATTCAAGGTGGAAATAATGTTGGGTAACCCACAAACAAGCGATATTTTCCAAGTACACCATGTGACCTTAGATGATCACATGTTTGAATATGCAAGGGTCATATCTGACTGACTCTCAAATAGAAAAGATTAATACCTTGCCCTAGGTTCCACCATTCATAGTGCACCATGATATAAAGGATCGTGGTGACCATGAGGAGGTCGACCAAGGTAGTCCAAGATAAAAGATACAAAAAGATCCAAAAGAACCAGATAAATAAAAGGTATCTCACAAAATTTTTTTCCATGAGGAGGATGATTGATGATAATAGATTTTATTGGTCTGATATTAGGAAGGATACATCATGTGAAGACCAATGAGGGATTGCTAGAATAGTATTCTTATGATAAGATACAAGCAAGACACTCAAACCTCAAAGGGACCTGGGGATGATTTTTGAAGCTCAAAATAGATAGGGACAAAGGTCATGATGAAATAAGGACTAGCTAACACAAAGGATGGTACCTAAAGGCACATACATAGAAATGAGCCCAGGTGGAGACATGACTGATGCTATGTAGAAGACACTAGTTACAAGATGTACAAGGGATTAGGGGATGAAGAAGATGATGATGATGATATAAAGATATGCATGATGGATAGAGTGTTGGTTATGTGGGAATAACATATCCTTAAAAAACAAAAGGATTAGCAAGGATGCACCCCAATGATGATGATAGGATTATGATAAAGGTTGGGAACAAGACTACGAATGTGATTAGATGGGTTTATTGATGTATAATTTTGGATAACTCAAGGAGATGGATAAGATTTGCATGTGATGATAGATTGCTAGGAGTATTGGGATATGAATGGATGGCTTTGGATTACATGGTGGGTAGCCTAGAGATAGATACCAATGACAAGGGAAGTACTAGGTGATGGAATGATGGATGAGATAATAGAGGTATTTGAAATGGAAGTATTAATAGAAAAGGAGTGATGGATGGAATAAATTGGGTGAAGGAATGGAGGAAGATAAGTATTGGGAGATGAAAGAACTAGGGATGAGGAGATGGAACTATAACAAGGATGGGGAGATGGAAACATAGATGTGATAGGGTCTCCAAGTAATATGTCACCAAGGAATATTATGCCCCCACGTAGGATAGTTCATACATGGGGAGGTAAAGGAAGGGTGTGATAGGATGGAAGCTAGGATAATGGGTGGAGAGGTAGGGAGATAGAGGATAACATGATGGGAGGATTAGGTTGACAAAGGTAGGTGGAGGGATTATATGGAAGGAAGGATGTGTGAATAAAGGATAGGTTGATGAAAGTTGTGATGGGGAAAATGGATGTCAAAAAGGTGCCTGAAAGAATGTATACATGGTGGCATTTATTTTGTTATCAAGATCCCATGGAGGATGGTAGAGGTGATAATATGAGAGGCAAATGGGATGGAGGAGGTGATGGATAGGATGTGCTAGAAGATTACCCCCAAATGTAGAGAGGAATTGGATGGAGGGATTACATGTGATGCATGTTTGCCAGGTTTTCATCATAGTATTTGTCCAAGGTGCTTGTTTTCCAAGTTTTCACCATTGGACCAATATTTTTCTTTTTTCTTTTTTATTTTCTTGACTTTTTGACTTTTTGAATTTTTTGACTTTTTTTGGATGGAATTTATAGATGGAATGATAAGGAGAATATGGATCGACTCAAGAATCAAGTTCATTATCAATGTAATAAGAGCCCAGTTGGAGTGATCATTGGATGTTGGTACAACCTTTTTATGATGGATGGATTATTAAAAATCATGGATGAGATGGTTGTGATGGTGGATAAATGTAGGATAAGGGATGTGGTGCTACGAAGTGTTTCGATGCAAGAATGATGGAAAGAAAGTGTGATAGGGAGATGTTATCAGGACCAACATTTTCACATGTTGTGAGGTGGGTGGATGGAGTGAATGGGAAGTGGATGGTACTTGTAGATATGATGGAGGAGTTATGACATGTAGTTTTGGGATACAAGGACCCAAAATAGATTTAGGAGATGGAGGACAGGAATAATTATCTCTTGGATTAGCAACATGGGATGCCATGTTATGGATATTTCTTTTAGATGTATTGCATATTTTTCTTTGGGATCCACATAGTTTTTTCTTTTTCTTTGGTGGCCCTTTGCGGTCTTTGAGATAGAGTGCACTTTTGGATTGGATTTTTATTTTCTTAAGAATGTCTTTTGGAGTGGACATGGAAATCTTTAGATTGTTGTGGATAGTTATCTTTATGAATTTTTGAGTCGACATCCAAATTTATATGGGGAGAATTGGAAGGATCATGATAAGTTGTATGAGATGGAGGAGATATGGATGGAAAGATGGAGGGAGATTGGTGGATAGGAGATGTGGGAATGTGCATTTTTTGATCTTGACTGGTAATGTAAGGGGTGCAATCTTTATGGTGGGTGTTATGGATATGGGATTGGTGGATGGAGGATTGAGTAGGATAAGATGGTGGATGATATTTTGGGATGTAAAGACCCAAAATGGATTTGGTATGTGGAGGATATGTGATAGTAGATTTTGGGATATAAGGACCTAGAATGGATTTGGAGGATAGAGGGATGCAATAGGTTATCCTAGGTTGTAATGATGGATGAGGGGGGATGGCGTTAAATGTTTTGGAGGAATGATGTGAAGATAAAATGGTGGTTTTCAAAGTACTTTTGGATTTTTCATTAGTTGTACCAACATTTCATGATGGAATGCTTGCAGATGTGTGTTAGGAATGAATGTTGAATATATCCTATTGGAGTATATTAGCATCCATTCTATACCGGTTGTTGTTGCATTCATGACTATGATTGTCATTGATGTCAACACAGTGATCTACAGAAGGATAGCAAAGGAGTAGTCAGTGTTTGGGTTAGCGCATTTGAGATATTAGAGATCAAGCTATGTGATGTTAAGGACTTATTCTATTTTTTGTTATATGTTTATGGTTAAGAGCACAGATAGTAATTCATTTATTCACGGAAGTTATGAGCATTTTAGTGGAAGCAGTATTCAGGCAGTGTTCCTGAGTAGCGGTTTGTGGAAATAGGATGATATCTCCTAATTGAGATAGAATATGGTTATGCAAAGTTGGAAATCAGTTGAAGAAATTTTTTTAGTGACGTGGATGATAGCATAAACTTTGAGGTCACACGAGTGAAGAATTATATTGATTGGAAGCCGACAGTTTTGTGTAGCATGTGGAAAATTTTATTTTGTAATTTGTATGCTGAATAATTTGTAATTACTTGAGTGTGGTATAAAGGAAGAAATGTATTCCTTGTTTTAATATGGAATGTGATGAATGTAAGTATATTGTGAAATGAAATTGTTGAAAGAGGATATGCGAAGTACTAAGATCTGGTATTGAGATCTAAAGAAGGAGTTGGTGCGGTTTGGCACAGTCAGAGAAGGAGTATTGAATTATTTAGGTTAGTAATCTTTTGGTATTATTTTGTTGAGTAATACAAGATTAGTTGGATAGTGAGTTCAGTGATATTACCCTAAAGTTGTTTGGGTAGTGGGTCCTTTTGTCTTCCATAACTCCTAACAGAGTTAGAATCTTTTAGCAGGGATTCAAAATCTCCTAACAAGGATTCATATGTACTGAATGTATTTCATAAGACTCCTAACAGAGTCCATCCTTTCACAAGGAATATTCATATTAGTGCATATTTTGTGGGCATCATTCCCACCAAGGTTTACTCTTTGATCAAGAGGTTCCCTAGTCAACATATCTTGTGTCATTGTGTTATTGTGCATGAATATCTTTCTATGGTTGTTAGTTACATTGCTTATATGGTTAAAATTTATTGAAGTTGATAAAAGTTATAATTATCTGATAACTAATTCACCCCTCCCCCCTCTCGTTATCTTGGTGGACTTTACTTTCTAACAATTGGTATTAGAGTAGCAGGTCCTTGAAAGAGAAGTTTAACAGCTTAAGGAGATCCATGGTGAATTTTAGGAAAGAAAGCCCTAACTTTGATGGAGTGAATTTTGATAGCTGGAAAGAAAAAATGAAGAAACATCTACTATGTTTAGGACCAGGTTTTTGGTTGATTACTAAGAATGAGAAGACTGTCATTGATGAGGATAATATTGAAACAAGTACTAATGATGAAAGAGATCTATTCATGTGTAACATATTTTCTAGGGAAGCACTTTTGTCAGCCCTTTCAAAGAATGAGTACAGTCAGGTAAAATATTTGAAAACATCTCATGAAATTTGGTTAGCTTTACAGTCTACTTTTGAAGGTGATGAACATGCAAAGAAAGTTAGATTACATAATTGGATATGTTCATTTGAAGATATAAGAATGATGGAAGATGAATCTATTAGAAGCTATATTGGTAGAATGTCAAAGATTGTTGCAGGTATAAAATCTTGTGGGGGAACAAAGATAGAGAATGAAGTGATATTGTAAATTCTGAGAACATTGACTCATGCATTTAAGCAGACAACATAGATGATTGAACAAGTTATACCTTGTACTATGAACTTTACAAGAGAGACTCTTCTTGGAAGATTGGAAGAAACATAAATGAGCCTGAGGTTATTAGGAGACTTACCTAGAATGGAGACAACATTCAGTGCTCTTAGTGTTTTCCCTACTTTATTAAGAAGCATCAGTGTGAGCGGAGATTATGTTGGCAGCAACAAATCTAGAAATGAAGAAGACATGAAGATTGAAGAAGGTATTGCCTTGCCTGTGAAGAGAGAACCAGACGGTAAGAAATTTTTTAAATGTTGGACATGTCAAGAATATGGTCATTTTGCATCTAAATGTCCTAAATGTCCTAGTATGGAGAGAACCTTAAGTGAAAGTGATACTGAGAATAATGATGATATAGGATTTGTAGCAATTAAAGAAGAAAATCATGAAACAGAGGTTAAGGAAGAAAAAGCTCTAGTTTCTCAAGTTGAAAAGAAAATTGATTGGATTATAGACAATGGTTGTTCACATCATATGACTGGCAACATGAAAAAGTTCATAAAGTTTAACAATTATGATGGAGGAGTTGTTAGAGTTGGAAAAAATTCACCTTGTTTGATTAAAGGTATAGGATCTATTACTCTTGATGGAAAGACTAATACTGATGATGTTTACTTTGTGGATGGTTTGAAACATAATCTTTTGAGTGTTGGATAGCTAGTTGATAAGGGATTTCAAGTTTGGTTTACTGAGAAAACTTATGTGATAAAAGACAAAGATGGAAATTTGATTGGTACTAGATCTAGAACCAAAGGTAATGTATTTTAGTTGAATCCTACTGAGATGACATGTTTGATTACTAAGATTGATGATAGTTGGTTATGGAATAAAATATTTTGTCATATAAATTTTGATAACATTGTGAAAGTGAGTACTACACTTGCAGTAAGAGATTTGCCTAGAATTATGAAGCCTACTAACATGATGTGCAAGGAATGTGTGATGGCTAAACAGAAGAGAAGCTCATTTACCAGTAAGAAGTTTACATCAGCAGAGAAGTTGGAGATTGTTCATACAGACTTGAGTGGTCCTACAAGGACTAGAGGATTCTATGGAGAAAGGTATTTTATGATTCTTGTTGATGATTTTACAAGAATGATGTGGATTGCATTTCTTAAATAAAAATATGAAGCATTTGATAAGTTTAAGGTCATTAAGAATAAAGTTGAGAATAAATTTGGAATGAAGATTAAATGTTTGAGATCAGATAGAGGTGGAGAATTTACTTCTAGATAATTTAACACCTTTTGTGAAGTGAATGGTATTAAGAGACAATTTTCAGCCCCTGGGACACTTGAACAAAATGGTATTGCAGAAAGAAGAAATAGATCAGTGACTAAAGCAGTAAGAGCTATGTTATTTGAAAATGACTTAGTGAAGATATTCTGGAGAGAAGTAGTGATCACAGTAGTTTATACCATGAACAGAGTAAAAATCAGAGTAGACACATTCAAGACACCCTATGAACTATGGTTTGGACATGCACCCTTGGTTAAGTATTTTAGAATTTTTGGAAGAAAATGTTATATAAAGAGAGATGATGACATTGGAAAGTTTGATCCTAGAAGTGATGAAGGTATATTTCCTGGATAT
This sequence comes from Chamaecyparis obtusa, assembly GCA_027943335.1. Lineage (NCBI taxonomy): Eukaryota > Viridiplantae > Streptophyta > Pinopsida > Cupressales > Cupressaceae > Chamaecyparis > Chamaecyparis obtusa. Next base: position 1,690,713 of record BSBK01001064.1, read on the forward strand.
TCATTGAAAAGCAAAGCTTATAGATGTTACAATAAGAGAACTAAGACTATTGTTGAGAGCGCAAATGTTAAAGTTGATGAAAAGTTCAAAAATTCAGGAAAGAATGCTTGATTATGAATCAGATGAAGGAACTCATCCAAGATCTAATATTGAGACTACTGAATTATTCTATGAAATAGATAGTGATTTATTAAATGAAAGCCATAGTGAGGTAATTGAAGAACCAACACTTGAAGTGAGATCTGAGATAGTGACACCTAACAAGAATTTATCAAGGAATCATCCTGTTGAGAAGATTATTCGAAGCATAGACATGGGAGTTTAGACTCAAAATAAGGTACAAGAACAATTATGTTTGATTTCTCAAATTGAGCCTAAATCTACTAGTGAAGCTTGTGAAGATGAACATTGGATTAAAGCTATGAAAGAAGAAATAGATCAGATTGAAAAGAACAAGACATGGGAATTGGTCCCTAGACCTAAAGATAAGAATGTTATAGGAACAAAATGGGTATTTAGAAACAAGATGAATGAACAAGGAGAAGTAGTAATGAACAAAGCAATATTGGTATGTAAAGGATACTCACAGCAAGAAGGAATTGACTATGAAGAAACTTTTGCACTAGTAGAAAGAATTGAAGTAGTAAGAATGTTTTTGGCTTATGCAACTTTTAAGAAGTTCAAAGTATATCAGATGGATGTGAAGTCAACACTTCTGAATGGAGAGTTGGAAGAAGAAGTCTACATTGAGCAGATTGAAGGTTTTCCTTTAACTCAAGAAGGAGATATGGTATGTAAACTAAAGAAAGCTTTATATGGACTAAAGCAAGCACCTAGAACTTGGTATGAAAGATTGGACAAGTATTTGATAAAATTGGGATTTACAAAAGGAATAGATGATAGTGACCTATACACAAAAGAAATTGAAAATGGTTTGTTGGTTGTAGTTATTTTTGTTGATGATATCATTTTTGGAGGAGAAGATGAAGACAGTGATAAATTTGTAGATGAAATGAAGACTAAATTTGAAATGAGTATGATTGGTGAAATGAAATATTTTTTGGGATTGAAGATAACACAGAATAATGATGGTATCTTTGTAAGTCAAACAAAGTACTTGAATGATTTGTTAAAGAGATTCAGAATGGAGAACTATAAACCAGTTGGAACACCTATGGTAACTGGACACAAGTTATCTAGCATAGATGAGACTCCTACAGTAGAACAGAATAAGTACAGATCTATGATTGGAGGATTGTAGTACATGACACATACAAGACCTGATATAGCACACTCAGTTGGAATTGTAGCAAGATTTCAAGCTGAACCTAGAGAATCAAATTATGCAGCAGTAAAGAGGATGCTGATATATTTAAGAGGCACAATTAAGTATGGATTGTGGTATGAAAAATCTGATGATTTTACCCTATGTGCATATACAAATGCTGATTGGGGAGGTAGTGTTGATGATAAAAAGAGCACCAATGGTGGAGCATTTTTCCTTGGAGGAACATTGGTTTCTTGGCTAAGCAAGAAGCAGAATTGTATTTCTCAAAGCACAATAGAAGCAAAGTATGTAGCAGCAGCAAACAATTGTAACTAGACAATTTGGATGAAGTAGATGCTGAAGGATATTGTAATAAAATTTGTTGAGCCTATTGTTATACATTGTGACAACACCAGTACAGTTAGTATGTCTAAGAATCCTGTATTACATTCTAAGACAAATCATATAGAGATAAAGTATCATGTAGTAAGAGAGAAAGTTGTTGAGAAAGAAGTTAAACTTGAATACATAAGCACAAAGGAGCAGATTGCAGACATATTTACAAAACCTTTGCCTAAGGATACATTTGAGTATCTGAGAGGTATGCTTGGGGTTATGTCCCAGCCTACTTTTGAGAAGTGATGCAGATTGTTGCATCCATCTAGTGGTATATGAGCCCTATCTTTCTTCTTGACTAGATGTTGGTGCTTCCTCTATGGGGGAGTATCTATATCTGAGCTGGGTCATGAGGACTCTAGTGAATGTATTTGCTAAATAGTGTCTTTTGACATTAGATTTTTTGTTGACATAATGATGAAATTTATGTCATTGATGTCAATGGGGGAGAAGTGTACATGAAAAACTATTTGTACCATCTTTTGGAGAGAAATGAATAGGAAAATGAAGCAAGATTTGATTGATGAAGAGACTTGAAGTATTTTTCATAGCAACAGTGTTGCAGTGTTGGATTTATGGAACATTGGATGTTTTTCATCTATGTTTCCATCAATGCCAGTGGGGGAGATTGTGAGGAATGAATGATGAATATATCCTATGGGAGTATTAGAAGCCATTCTATAGCAGTTGTTGTTGCATTCATGACTATGATTGACATTGATGTCAACACAGTGATCTACTGAAGGATAGCAGAGGAGCATTCAGTGTTTGGGTTAGCACATGTGGGATATTAGAGATCAAGCTATGTAATGTTATAGAATTATTCTATGTTGTGTTATATTTTTATGGTTAAGAGCACATACAATAATTCATTTATTCATGGAATTTATGAGCATTTTGGTGGAAGTAGTATTAAGGCAGTGTTCTTGAGTAGCGGTTTGTGGTAATCGGATGATATCTCCTAATTGAGATAGAATCTGGTTATGCACAGTTCGAAAGAACTTGAAGACATGTTGTTAGTGACATGGATGATAGCACAAACTTCAAGGTTTCATGAGTGAAGAATTATATTGATTGGAAGCCGACAGTTTTGTGTAATTTTTGTGTAGCATGTGGAAACTTTTATTTTGTAATTTGTATGCCGACTCATTTGTAATTACTTGAGTGTGGTATAAAGGAAGGAATGTATTCTTTGTTTTAATATGGAATGTGATGAATGTAAGCATATTGTGAAAGTGAAATTGTTGAAAGAGGATATGCGAAGTACTGAGATCTGGTATTGAGATCTGAAGAAGTTGGTGCTGTTTGGCATAGTCAGAGAAGGAGTATTGAATTATTGAGGTTAGTAATCTTTTGGTATTATTCTATTGAGTAATACAAGATCATTTGGATAGTGAGTTTGATGATCTTACCCTAAAGCTATTTGGGTAGTGGGTCCTTCTGTCTTCCATAACTCCTAACAGAGTTATAATCTTTTAGCAAGCATTCAAAATCTCCTTATAATAGGGATTCATATGTACTAAATGTATTTCATAAGAATCCTAACAGAGTCCATCCTTTCACAAGGAATATTCATATTAGTGCATGTTTTGTGGGCATCATTCCCACTGGGGTTTACTCTTTGATCAAGAGGTTCCCTAGTCAACATATCTTGTGTCATTATGTTATTGTGCATGAATATCTTTCTATGGTTGTTGGTTACATTGCTTATATGGTTAATATCTATTGAAGTTGATAAAATTTATAATTATCTAATAATGGATTCACCCCCCCCCCTCCTCTCAGTTATCTTGGTGGACTTTACTTTTGAACAATGTGTAACCAAGATCATAAGATAAGGGATGTTCTTTGACATGGATGTTCTTTAGGGTACCTTGTTCATGCAGGCCTAAGACTTTGCCTTGATAATTCCATTTCTTGATCATTTGATCCAAGCTAGGATAATTCTTACTTGGGGAATAAGATGAGAGTCCATTATTAGGTGCAGTAGTGGTAGATATAAAAATTATTTCTTCTTCTTCAAGTGGGCCACCATTGATAAATGTAAGTGAACCAAGGGGATAGAGTAATGGTGGTGGGATAGTTTGGATTAGAGGTGTTAAAGGATCATGAAGTGGAAGGGATGGGATGATGTGATATTGACTAGGATTGGGTGAGGGTAATGGATCTTGAGATGGGGTGGGGAATAACAATGGATCATGTAATGGAGGAAGTGGGATGGTAGAAACTTGAGATGGAGGAGATCGAATGATACAATCTTCGTTAAGGTCAATGATGATTTCAACATTCTTTTGAACAAGACCTTTACATGATTGGATTGGTGTGGATGGTGTGATAAGGGATGTATTGATGGACTCTTCAGATGGAGTGGATGGAAAGATGAGAGGTTCTGTGATTATGATAAAGGGAAGGAGGGTGGACTCATGAACTTTAGATGGGGTTTGGATAATGCTAGGAGGAGAAGATGGGGGTGGGAATTGGATGGAGTCAATGGATGTAAGGTTTTAAATGATGCTAGGAGATGGAAGAGGATCAATAATTGGGGTAGATGGAGGAAGGATGATAGGTGTGGGAAATGAAAAGGCATCATCATGAGTGGTTTAACATGAGGGTTTGAGATGACATGACTCATCAAATTTAGGAGGTTTTTTTCTTGTGTCCTTGTGAAACTCCTTGGAGACTTGTGTGTTATAGGTTGAGGTGGATTATTAGCATTTTTAGATAGTGGGAAGGTAAGATAGACCATGCATGATGGTGCAATAATGGCTTATGAACTTAGCTAGATGAATGATGGTGTAGAAAAAAATGTAGGAGATGGCATGGCTAGATAGTTTGCATAAGTAGGCATGGGAGTGACTTGTGAACTAGATTGACTAATTGATGGGGTAGGGGTGATGGATTGGGGTATGGAATATGAAGTGGATTGAGAGATGTAGGTTTCTTATGGAAGGGGATTTGTGGTGAGGTAGGAAGAAATGGAAGATGGTGGATATGATAGAGTGGATTGTGGATTATCAATAGCATGGGGATTATGGTGATGGATTAGAGGAATTGGAGGACTAAAATTATGGATTTTAAAATGGGTGGGAGGATAAGGAGGTGGAAAATTTGGATTAGGGATGTAGCTAAGAGTTTTGTTGGATAAAGGTGGAGATTGGGACATGACCATGGGAGAAGATGGAGGCATGAATGATGCATGAGGGGGATATGTGGGTACAACATAAGGAGGTGTGGATGAATGCAATAATAGATTTCCCTTGTCAAAGGTATGATAAGGAATACCAGTGGGTATGCATGGAGGCATGATTAGGTAGTTTGGAGGAATGATTAGGTTTTGGATGATGTTTGGAGCAAGCTTGGTAAGGTTTTTAATGTACTTATCATGATCAACAAGACTCTCACCATCAACGGAATAGGATAAAGTGGGAGAGAAGGTATGATGATCAAAATCATCATAATAGAATTGTGACATGATGACTCATCGATGAGTTGAATAGGGATGAAGGATGAAGAGGGATGAAAAATTGAATCTGGGATAAGGATGAACAATAAGCTCAAAGTGGGATTTGGATTAAGCTCAGGACATGAGGAAGGACTGACTCCAAAGAAGATGGAAAGGGGACGAGGGATGACAAAGATAACTCTGCTATCATAGGATGTGGGGAGAAAAAAGAAGACCTAATGGTAGATGATAGTAACAACACTAGAGGAAAATGGTGGGGAAAGATAGAAAGGACATGATTATGAACCTAGGATGACAAAATTTTAGAGGCTAGGATGATTTTTGGATAAGAAATTTAGACAAAGTTTGGACTGATTTGGCAAAATATTTGTTTGTGAAACTCTTCATTTTTGCATGTTCAAAATATTTTCACTAGTTTTGTAACATCAAAAACATGCACAAGAAATTTTAACTTATGGAATTGGCTTAGCTTGAAAACCTTTTCTCGAGACTTAGGCACACATATACGAGCTAATTAGAATATGACAACTAAAAACCACATGATGAGTCAATCAATGTTGTATTAGCTAACTCCAAGCAGTAAAGGATGGAACAATATGGTGAGTGTCTTGGGGAGGTTATTGTCCTCACACAAAGATTATCAAGCTTTCAGGGGTAGATCGAGTAGGCTACTAGTTAACAGATCTTAGTATTTCTATGGCATCCACCCAATCAGTCTGTATGTGTGTGACTCACTTAATAGCCTAATGGACCACATCAGCTTCTTAGAAAATTTTGCCCGATCCAAACTATCATCCACACACAACACCCAAGCTTGGTTGGATATAATACCAAATTTTACTCACAATCTTATTTATATACCATTTGAGGTATTTACTGGTTTGAGGTCTTCCTCTAAATGGGAAGGGAACCCTCTAGACATGCATCGCTAGAAGAAAATTAAACAACTTAATCTTTCTCTTCACCCAAGTTCCACAAGGGCGAGGGGAGATGATATAGATATAAGCTATTCACTTTGTGTCACTTAGATTAATGGGATTGCTAAAAATGAACGCTCGAAAAGAAGTGTTTAAAAACACTCCTTAAGACACATCAAAAATAAATTGCAATGCTTAAAAAATAAAATTTGTCAATTTTGTCCCATAAGCATTCAAGATTGAGTTTTTCTCATTTTAGGACCCAAATTAAAGTGTTTTATTTTCCTTGTTCACTTTTAACCTTGTATATTTTAAACCCAAAATTAAATGTGGGGTGTTTTGTGTTCATGCAATGTTCATTTTAATGCACCAAAAGATAATGAGTTCATTATATTTTTAAAAGATATATTTGTGTTCCCATCGACTATACCTACAATCCTACAATAGTAGAATATAAATCTTGTAGACCGTACACATGATCCTGCATGTCTATTTGAAAGAAAATATTTTTTAATTACACTCAAAATAAGCATTCATGCAGATCTAGTCTACAATCTCGTAGATCTAGCCTACAATCTCGCGGGTCTTCTTGAAAAAAAATGTGAACTTTATCACCAATTACACTAAAAAATAAGCGCTTCCGTAGATCCAACCTGCAATCTCACGGATCTAGATTGTAATCCCTTGGGTCTTACCTGCAATCTCGTAGGTCTATATTTTTTTTAAATTTTTATTATTATTTTTTTAGGATATGTGGGATCTCTATAAGGATAGGTGGGAACACATTCCCACTAATCTGTGTAAGAATGGGACAAGATAGAGAAGGGAAATATTTCAGACATATTTCCCTTGCTCTGTGAGTTTGTGATTCTGCGAGCAGAGGCAATGATCTTGCCGACTATATAAGTGATCCCGGTGGTGAACATTTTTGCCCCTGTGCAAATTTGGACTTCAAGAATGATGTCGCCCAAGCCTCCTTCTGAGCTTCTTAACCTACAAAAAGAAAAAGAAACTTTTAAAAACACTGAAACAACAAGAAAATTAGTTTTTGCTAGTTTTTTGCAAGTTAAAATGATGAAATATATGAGAGAATGACCCTTGTTGTGGGTCCCACCAGGCATGCCAAAATGTATCACCTAAAATGTAGTGTTAAGGAATATGAAGCAAGCTAAAACTTCAACAATATAAAATATATTAACACTTATTAAAAGACCTACAAAAATGCAAGCAAATGAATTAAGAAGGATGCAAACCTTGTCCTCCAAGAAACCTACAAATGTATAGAAGATTTGTCCAATAGAGGATATGTGTGCTCAAATTCTTGCTCAAGATTCAAATGGATTGGTTGTGGAGTGATTTTGGCATTAGGATATTACTTATCTACAGATTTAATGCTCAAGAGAGCATGGTAACTTTGCATAAGATGGTGGATGATTTGTGAGGAGAAGAGGGTTCAATTTATAGGCAAGAGGAGGGTTGAATGGATGATCAAGATGAAAACTTGAGGAAGGGTGGAGATGCATTTGAGAGAGATCACATGGATATTTATTTTTCAAATGCCTCTCATTGTGGAAAGTGTCACAATGAGAGAGGTTTGGTAGAATGGGGGAATGAGACCATGTGAGAGGGGACAAAAGTGTAAGAGATAGGTGGAATGTATAAGATGAATGTAATGAATTGAAGGTTGACGCGAGGTTTGGATTTTCGAAGATGTGAGGATGTGACATGAGGGTTTACTTGGGTTGGGTTAGGATTTATTAATCCCTCAATTATGATTGTGAAAATGTTTAGTGGGTGATTAGGCTTGGATTAGAGGGCAAGTGGGAGAATTGGGAGGATGTGATGGGAGGAGAGAGAATGAGTGGTGGATTAGATTAGCTAAATCATGAGTCATTAGCTAATTAATAAGGATTTGTATGTGTGATGGGTTGGGTTGGGTGGGGTTGGAACCAAGAGTTAGGTGGTTGTCATAGGTTAGGTTGGGGTTAAAGTTAGGAGCCATGTGCTCTTAATGAATTAAATGCATTATTTAATTCCAAGTGGGAGGGAATGGATTTATGAATTAATTTAAATAGATTATAAATATATTTATTTAAATTAATAGAGGAAGGGGATTTATTAATTAAATGGTTTTGAGTTTCCATTAGATTAATTAGACTATAGCTAATTAATTACATTAATATAGCTAGAAGGGTGACATTAATCAATTAAATAATGCATGAATATTCAATCAATAATGCAAGTAAGATAATTAAATTTAATTAAAATTATTAATCAAATTTAGGTGTCTACACTGTCATAAAAAATTCATCCAACCCTTAAGGTCATGATGTATATTGCCTCACATTTGGTGACCTATTTACACACTCAAGATCTCTGGCTTGGGTACCATTTGATGAAGGGCCACAACACCCTTACAAGCATATACATGAATAAATAACAACAAAGAGAGAGAAAAATGCTTCACAAAGAATATATTGATCATAATGCTTGAAGATGCTTATAATGCTCCCAAATGCTTGAGGATGAAATCCTTACAACTTCTTCAGGATGCGATCCTTACAACTTCTTAAGGATGAGATAATCACAAATGCTCATATGCCTTGATTATATAGGCACTTTCCACCCAAGAGACTAAAACAAAACCAATGTGGGATAAATAACTAGATAGCTAAACAAACTCTTTATTTTATTTTTATTTAAAAAAATTACGCTTTTCATTTTTCCCATATTTTTTTGACTCCCTTAGTTTTTGGGGAATTTTCTTTTCTTCCTCATTTTTTTTCTTTTTTTTGGGATGATGTGAGATTTATCTTACACCCTGGATGGTCTTGCATCAATAAAGTAGACAAAATAACAAATAATTAAGTATTTAGAACATTAGGACTTGCAAGCCCATGTTCATATGGTTGGTCTAGTTGATCTTAAGGTTTTGCTAAGGACAAACACGTAATGGATTCCATTGAATGATGGTTGGGCCAAGTTAAATTTTGATAGTGCCTCCCATGGTAACCCAGGTCCATCGAGGGTTGGGTCTGTTGTAATGCCCTACCAAGGAACCCATGAGAAATTAACCTAAAATGTGTTACTAAGTTTACCAAATAATTTTTTTTCTTACGAAATTATAATCAATAATAAATTAAAATATATAGGTAATATAACACAAGACAATACATTTTCATAAATGTAATTCATTAAAAGATTACAAGTCCCAATGGTTCCATGATGTAGAACTACACAAATATAAATTAATCTATTAAGAACAATTCATGACATAATCACATGAAATATCTTAGGTTCATTTTAAAACCCAAATTAAAGTATTCCTAATCCTTTACTTAATCACAATGAAAAGAACTTAAATCATTAAGTGTACTAACATCTTTATTTCAACTGAATAGTAATATACAATCATTACATCAACATAACCAAAGATATAATCTATAAAGTACAACTGATACATCACGACATACATAATAATACAACTTCCACTACACATGTCGCAGGGGTAACAATAATACAATGCACATACACATATATTTTCTAAAATCAATGTTACTAACTAATATATATAATGAAATACAAGATATACATCTTCATGAGAAAGTCTCCAAGAAAAGGATAAGAAGATAAAAGAAGCATCAAGGATCATCCAATCACCAAGTCATGGATGTTAGATCTCAATGGTAATAGAATCGCTACCACCCCACCATGTGGAACTAAGAAGTCCACTCCCACCGTGTTGAGGAGATAGCACTAGACCTCACTCAAGGAAACATTCAAACCAAAAAGACTAATGCAATGGTACACTGGATAAAATGGTAGTAAAGGATATAAGGTTATCAAGTAAACATGATCATGACACAAATTATGTGTACCCAAATGCAAGGTAGGAACCTAGGACAAATATAGGGAAGTGTCATCACATAAGTCAACTCTAAGGTCACTTGGTAGTCTCTCTGGACCTTGGCCCCTAGTGAATCTATGCGGTATCAATAGTTCTTTCATACAGACAAGGAGAGCCAACTGTGTCAGACCTCTCAATCTCTCTAGATGGGCAATCATCTTCTCCCACTCCCATCCTAGCCTATACTAGCACTCAAGGAATGGGTGAGAAATAATTATATTTTTTAATGTTTCTATCCTAATAAATTTATTAATTTATCCCATATTAAGTCAGCCTACAAAGGATACCCAGGCATCCACTTTGGAGTTTTGACACCTCCAAAGTAAGCCACTTCCCTTCTATGCTTCTAGATAACCTACTCTAATGCTCCCAACCAAGAACCAAAGAGAAAGAAAACTATCATCATAAAATATTTCATAAATCAATAAACCATGAATGTCATCAAAGAAAAGTGCTAGAGCATAATTAAAAAAACCTCATCCTATACAAGGATCCAAACTGTCCATTCCATACTGGACATCTCAATAAATCAAACACCAAATCTCATAGTTCATATTACAAATTCAAAAGATCATCAAAGCATCAATCATCTCTCTCCAAACATGGAGTAAAACATAGATCCACAATATCACCTATTAGGTCACATAATAACTACAATAAAAGAAATAAGGTGACCAAGTTAATTAAGACTCAACACAATAATGGTTGTCACCTCTTCAAGGTTAAATAAAGTAATGATCGAGATTAAAAAAAACATGACATGACATCATAGATATACCCCAATTAAAACTCTTATAATTGAGACACCGAAAATGGTTATAAATCTTTCACCATATAAACCCATAGTGTAACAGAAATAAATTTATAAAATAATTTTAAGTTCAAAAGACAAAACTCCACCTAGGGCATACTCTACTCACATGAACAATTAATCATAATTAAAAATAACAAAACAAAACCTCTACCATAAAACACACATACAAATGAGATGTATTTATTGCCTTATCAAAATAGGTTATTTAATGCTATTAATTTAATAAACTTAAGGTATAACTAATTGGATTAAAAATGTAATATTCAATTAACAAAATATAAATCTAACTTCTAAATAAATTAATTTGTAACGTTCCTTATACAAATTAATTTTTTGAATATAATTACTAACAACAATATATTTAAACTTTAATCAATAGGATTAACCCCTATAAATTAATTTATAAAAATCCTTTATATGAATTAATTTATTAAAGATAATTACTAAAAGCAATACAATTAAATTTTAACAATGATACTACCTTTATAAAATTAATTCATAAAAGAATCCATATATAAATTAATTTATTAATTTTAAGTACTAAAAAGAAATAACATATTTAATTTAATTAATGATATAATCTAAAACATTTAAAAATATAAATAAAATTTATATTACTAAATTTAATATAAAACAAACTTTAAAAAAAAAATTAAATAAAATTTAAGGGAGTGGGTGGGGGTGGAATCGCTTGGCCCCACCTCCCATCCCGCCACATGGTCATTGGCAAGTACCCTCCCGACGTCAGCATTGGTATCACCGGTACCCTACGAGTGCAAGGTTGACAAGTACCCTACCGACACTGACAGTTGTACCATTGGTGCCTTGCGTGTGCAGGGCCGACAGGTACCCTATCGATGCTAGCTAGAGTCCCCTGTAAGGGGGGAGTGGGGGTGGTGGCCTGCCATGCCTTCCTTTATATGTATTTGTTTTTATTTGTTTATTCAATTTTTTAATTTTTTAACTCAAATATATATTTTCTTGTATAAGCTTTGATTATATATATATATATATATATATATATATATATATATATATATATATATATATATATATATGGATTTTCAGAGATAATAATAATAATAATAATAATAATAAAGAAGGGAATCTCTCTCTTTTTTACTTGCCTGATTAAAAACAATATGTGAGGCCTCACCCCGAGCCTATCATAGTCATTCAGTTCTACATTTGAGATAGACATATTTTATGATAATATTTCAATGCTCTATGGATTTTACCAATACTTTATGTTGTGGTTTTATCACTTTAGTAGTTTGATGCATATTATATTATGATTTGGATGATGATTACTGAGACATCAGTTGGAACTTACATGTGTGTTTTAATTCTATTTTATGAATTATTATGATGATGAAGTTTAATCACAATTAAATTTTATATGTATGCAATGATTAAGTTTCTAGTTAATTTAGTGATGAATTGTATATTTCATGATGAGGTGTATGTAGGTTATGGATGAACGTTTATTGTCATGTGAATTATGAAATGATAGATGAATTGTCTTGATTATTAATGTTATGAATTTACATGTTTTATTTCCTTGGACTACTGATATTGGACTTGAGTGTGTAGGGAAATAGGCTATGGTAAATTTGGGGAACCATCACAGAGACTAATGTGAAAATCAGTTTGAGCCAAGGTTGCTTCTAGTGAGAAGCCAAAACCTCGTTGTAATATATTTAATTTCTGAAAGTATGATGCATGAATGTATTTGATTTATTTGTAATTGTAAGTGTTATTTATGTTGAGAGTGCCCAAGTGGATATGCCACATGCCTTGTGATGTGTCATTTTGGGTTGTGTCACTTGACACTTGTGTGTGTATTTGTGGCCATGACATGTCCACTTGGGGATTGGTTGAACACCAACCTAAGAAGATACCCTTAGGATCCCCATGAGAAATCTCTTGGTTAGGGAGCTTGAGGTAGTGTCTTATCTTTGAATTTCGAATTTGAACTTATCATGCACTTTTGGAAGGTTAAAAAGGTGCCTAGGGGAGTGTTAGGGCCATTTTTAGTTACCCCACTTGATATACCATAGGGTAAGGGTCATTTTTCACCATAGGATAACCCTTGGTTGACCAAATGACCCATCCAAAAGTTGGTTTACCAAGATGGACGAAAATCAACTTTTGGGACCAAGTTTTGGAAAGATCACCACCCACTAAAAAGGTAGTCCTTATCCCACCTTTTTAGCTTACCTTTGTAAGAGACCAAATTGGGAAACCATGTAAGGGTCTTAGGGAAGACCACCCAATAGGAATGCAATGTTATCCATAGGGGTTTGTGTGGAGGCCTTTTTAGAGGGGACTCTTCATTTGGAAGAGTTTGACACCCACTCTCTAGTATTAAAGATTTGCCAATTTGGAGAGGACTTTGGAAAGTGGAAAAGCTCTTCATCAACTTTCATCCATAGCTTGGATCAAGGTTGGTGGTTTTCTTCTTTTTTCTTAATCTTGTTTTTATGTTGAGAGAAAGAGCTCTCTTGTATGTTATTTTCTTGTATGCAAAATTTAGTTTCTTATTTCTCTTGTAGTGTATGTGTTGAGAGCTTGCTATTTTGTGATAATGGAGGATTTGTGATTCTTAAGTTTGTTGTAGTGTTATTTTCTTGTGATGTGAAAGTGTAGTTCTTTATGGATGTATGAGATTCATGAGCTTGTTGTTGTTCATGATTTCATAGCATTGTAAATGTGTTGTTTCTTGAAGTTTTCTTGTATGTGCTGTAGTGTTTTGTTGAGGGAGTTCTCAAGGCCATACCCTTGGGAGGGAAGAGTAGCCTTGGGGGTGTAGGGTTTTGTTGGGACATTCAAGGGTGTAGAGTCTCTCCTTGGATAGGAGAGGGATGAAACATGGATGTATGGGCTCCATGTAGCCATCTCTATTTATGTTTTTGTATATTGGGGGTCATAAGGAGTTTGTTGAGATTGTGATTGTGGTGAAAGATATATGATGAGGAAGCCAAGTGATGGCTTAGCTCTCATCATGAGATGTGCTTTCTCCTCTTGAATTTGGTTCCACCTTCACCCTATTTTGAGTCATTTTGAGACTCTTGTGATAACCTTGGAAGGGAGATTTCTTTGTGTTTTTATGTTTTATGTTGTGATTGTGGGATTGCTTGAGTGTTCTCCTTGTCTTTGTGATGGTTCCCCTAGCTCGGGTGTGGCTTCATAGAAGCCTAGGTTGGGAGGTGAGCACTCCTTGGCCTATGTATTTTTATTGCAGGAATTTGGAGCCTTTGAAGACTTCATGTTTGAAGTTGAGATCTTGAAGATTGTAGATGATGTTTCAGTTTTGTTTTGCATCACTTTTATATTGTGATTATGTTATTGTAAGAGAATCATGTGCATTCCATGAGTTCAATGTATTTTGTAATGGAGTATCACTCCAAGTTTTGTGATTATATCAAGTGATGTTGTATCAAGTTGAAGAAATGTATGGCTTTACTTTGATAGTTTTATGTTCATATGAGAGTATTGTATAATGTTCAAGTGAAGATTTGTGTATTCAATGTTTTATGTAATAAGAAAGATACAATGTATTTGTCTTATAAAAAGTATGTAAAGATTTTGTTGGATTAGTTTATGTGAAAGCATTACTTATTTATTCATTGAGATAGCTTTATGTATACATGTTGATAGACTATGAAGAGAAGAAAGAATTCAATCATTTATAGTTGCAATGTGTTGTTTTGATTTGCATGAAAATGTTTAAAGTTATGAAATGAAATTTAATAAAGAAAAGCTTACATCCATTATCATTGTAGCTTTACTTGATCTCTTGAAATCAAAATTCTGGGTAGAGGAATAACATACTTAAAAAAAAAAAATACAACTTAGTATGTAAATTGGTTACCTTTAATTTATTTGTCACTTCTATATAAGTTAGAATTTTAGAAAACAAACTATAAATGAACTTTAGCCTTTCACCTTTTGAGTATTGAGACCACAAAAATAAACTAAGAAAGAGTAAATAAAAAGAGAAGAAAAAGCTATCAAAACAAGTGCAAAGCAATGGAAAACATGAGAAAAGAGACCTACAGGTCTCTAGACCTGGAAAATGCATGGGAAAAATTCCCATACATTTTTCATTTACCATAGTCTTAAAATAATAATTTTCCATGCCACTTGTTCCCTAGAACAAAAAAAAGAGACTAACATAACCTATCCTAGATGACTAGACCTCTTGGGGGACCCACCTGGGTTGTCACCCCAAAAGGTCTAAAAAGGCCTTTCAAAAAAAAGACTAAATACATATAAAAAAATAATAATATAATATTGCCTTATACCATAGAAAAAAATTTAGTCATAAAATATATATATATATATGCACGTTACAAAAAGGAAGTACTTTGTAAAAGTAGTTTTTTTTAGAAAAAATTTAAATAAATAAATAAATTATAAAACAAAAAAAGTGGGGGGGGGGGGGGGTGGGGACATGGCCCACACGCCATCCCCCTGCCGCCTAGCGGTACGGACTACAGTGGCAGTGCACCCGCCAAGGCAGGTACGCACTGCACTACAGTGCAGCCCGCTTAGGTGGTACGCACTGCAGTACAGTGTGTGGGGCTGCCTGCAGTCCCGTGAAGGGGACTTAAAGTCACCCAATGACTCAAGTTTTATGATTTTTTTTATTAACTTTTTAATTTTATTTTATCAATTATAATTAATATATTATTAAGTATTAAATATTATTTAATAATATATTAATTATTAATTACTCTCATTAATAATTAATATTTATTACTTAATAATATATTATTAATTAATATTTATTACTTAATAATATATTATTAATTAATTTTAATTATGATTTATTAATAAATTGATAAATAATATAATATTAATTAGTGTATGTTAGTTAATAATGAGGTATTAATTAATATTTTATTATTTATTATTTAATTTACTTAATTTGGTTTCAATAATTATATTAATTAGAATAATTAATATAATTATTATTTGGTTATCCTATAATGTAATAAATATATTAACTTGGTAATTGATATAATAAATTATCATTCAATAATTTATTTATTCTTTTATGAGGACATTTAATAATTTTATCAATTATTAAATACTAATAATTAAGGTGATTTGTAAAAATTATCTTGTTATTTAATTTTATTAAGGGATGATAGAATGCTTCCTATGAATATTTGGGCTAATTTTTGGAAAATTATAATATTAATTTTATGAACAATAAATTTTGTTTAGCTATCATCTAGCTAAAATGACTTCCTTGATTATATTAACACAATGCTTTAATAAATGAACCCTATCGTCTCAATGTAGTTTTGCGTTGGCATTAAACTCAACTATCCGATATTAGTATAGCTAAAATTATAAGCTGGTTACTAACATGAATGAACTTAAATATTAGGAAAACTTTGATTGCAATAGCATCCCTTGTTAGAACTAATTCAGCTAGTAACTTTTATCACCCAATGTTTGTAGAGAAATATTGTTTGAAACTCTTTTCGAACTTTTGTCTTAGTTAACTGTTAACCCACAACATAAACTTAGACTTATTTTACCTTTCAAAAAAAAAAAAAAAGTTGGTGTGTTTTTAGAGTGAAATTTTATGGGCATGACACTTGGTATTAGAGCCTAGGTTTCAACATTGGAACCTTAACCCCATTACATTTCTTAGCTAACTTAACCCTTTTGAATTGTTAGGATGCCTCCCCTTATGTGTCAAACTCAGAGACATATTAGAGGATGAGGGGCCAGGTGAGCTCCCTCAGGTTGTGAGCAAGCTGA
Organism: Chamaecyparis obtusa; assembly: GCA_027943335.1. Classification (NCBI taxonomy): domain Eukaryota; kingdom Viridiplantae; phylum Streptophyta; class Pinopsida; order Cupressales; family Cupressaceae; genus Chamaecyparis; species Chamaecyparis obtusa. The sequence continues at coordinate 1,707,258 of BSBK01001064.1, forward strand.
ATAAAGGGCCGAGGTAACGGTCATTAATCAGCCACCACCACCACCACCACCACTAGACCCTAATCAGGTAGTCCTATTAGCCTTACAGAACCTTGTCGGGGTTATACAGGAGAGGTTGCCTCCAGTTAATCCTCAGCCAGTGAACTAGCTGTCCGGGGGACAGAGATCATAGGTTAAAGAGAGGACTAGGAGTCCTCCATGAGATTGAGGGGAAGGGCAAGGGGCACATGAGGTGGATTCAGTTCACATGCCAGAACCACCACTTGGTATTGTTCAGAGGGCACCCCGTAATGCTGGGGATCATATTAGAGATCTCCTACGGTTACATCCACCTTTGTATCATGGTTCTATAGAGGGTACAGATGTCAAGGCATGGCTTTTGAGCTTAGAGAGGTGCTTTGGGTTACGTCAGTATGATAGCAATGTCAAGGCTCATTTTATAGTACTCCTTTTGAGAGGACGTGCTTCCACATGGTGGAAACGGGAAGAATATAAGAATAATACCACTATGGACACCATGTCTTGGGAGACCTTCTTAGAAAGGTTTAGAGACAGATACCTATCAGAGCACTATAGACATAGGCATATTGATGAGTTCCACAAGCTCCAGTAGAGGGGACTCACAGTGCTACAGTATGAGACCTGATTCCTTGAGTTGCTACCCTATGTAGACTACATGAAGGATGAAAAGCTATGAATCAACTATTTCATTAAGGGACTCAATGATTGGATAGGGGGACAGGTTTGCATGACCTCACCAAAGACCTTTCATGTGGCCATAGAAATGGCCTTGGTTGCTGTAGACATGGAAAATTGGCCAAAGGCTTATTTCAATCAAAAGGTGCATCAAATCATCAAAATAGCACTAAAAATCAATAAATGGAACAAAGGAAATTTAAATCAAAGGAAAATTTAATTAAATGATTAAATAAAGCTTGAAAAGGGGAAAAACACTACAAAATTGATTAAATTCAATTAATGACATAGTTGTTGAAATGAAAAAATCAAAATAAACCTCTTACCCTTCATGGCTAAATTTAATTACTTTAATTAATTAATAAATCATGAATTTCCCTCAACAAAGAAAAAAGGAGACAAAATGGACACAAATCACTCACTTTTGTTAAAATGGTCCAGCCTTTTGAAACCATTTAAATGTTTATCCCCCAATTTAGGGACAAAGCAAAGCCAATTGACCTTACCCAAGCATAACCATGGTTATCTCACTCTACCCCCTACCCTTGGGAAAATCTTATAAATAGAAGGCATTTTGAGGCATCATTCATCCACTCCATATCTTTGAATTGCAGCAAAGCTCTTGCAATTTGCATCCACACCACTCACTTAGCATTTTCATTGATAATTAGCTTCAATTGTTGATCATTTTAGAGATTTCTTATCAAATAGAGCTAGAATTTGATAATTAGATCTAGTTTGCATATCATTCTTAGTTCAATTCTCATAATTAGAGTGTCACTAGTGAGGATTTGCAGCTGAGAGCCTCACTTACTACTTCAATTTAGAGAACCATGAGATGTTGATAGATTAATTGTGCATTTGTTAGATTATTTTGCTCTAATTCTTGTTGGTCTTAGTTAATCTTGTAATTTCATGAAGGTGTAAATCACTCACACACAAATGGCGCCCATCGTGGGGCTCTAGGCCTCAAATTTATCATAATTTCCATGTTATTTGCAAAATTTAGGCTAGAATTGCATGAATTTGCTCACTGTTTGCAGGTTACAGGAAAGAAATCACGCCTGCCGGTAAAGAAATCATGCCTAAAGCAAAGAGATGTCACTCACGGAAATTAAAATGTCACCTGGAGTCTGAACGATCACGCTTTTCAGCCTGCAGAATCACGCTTCTGGAGAAAGAAATCACGCCTGTAGAAATCAAATTCTCACGTCACGGACAAGCAGCTGATGCCTTTGGTCATTTAGATGTCGCCTGGAAAGAATTAAAAGCCACGGCCGAGGAATCATTTTACGCCTGGTGTAAAGGGAGTTTACTGCCTTGCTCCTTTAATTTCTCACTTTGAGTATTTTAAATGTCGCCTTCGATTAATAAAATGTCACTTGCTTGAATTAATTTGTCGCTTGCAATAAATAGTTCATGCATTGTTTTAATTTGATATCGCACTTGATTACTTTAATCTCGCTTGAGCCCCTTTTGGTGACGCTCGCGGTTAAAGTAATTACGTCTTTATTAAATTAGATCTCACTTTTAGCATGGACAATGTCACCTGGTTTAGCATTTATATTGTATCAGAGTAATTGCTGTTGTCGCATGTATTAAAGATTTCACGTGTTTGAAAAATTTAATATCGCACTTGTCTATTTTAATCTCACTTGAGCCCCTTTTGGTGACGCTCGTAGTTAAAGTAGTCATGTCTTTGTTAAATTTTATCTCGCCTATAGTCTGGATGATGTCGCCTGACTGTATTTTCTCTATTTTGTTAAAAATGTTAAAATGATGACTGTATGCTAACTTCACTGTCATTTTTTTTTGTCTTAGGAGCATGGTCTGTCATAAGAAAGTGCAAAAACCAGAGAGAAGGCATAACCTAGAGAAGAAATTGATCTCTAAAAGGATAAGGAAAGAAAACCGGGTACATTCTACCTTTGTTCTCAACAATGATTTAGAGAAAGAAGTAGAATTATATGCTAAATACATTGTTGTTGTAGATGCTTACAAATGAAAATATGTCTCATTAAATTGGGAATTTAGTCCTTAAGTTTGTAAGAATTTGGCAAATATTTTGGTAAAAATAATCAAAAGCATAGTCAATTATATCATTTTAAGCTTTGATTTTGGTTTCCCCTCACTTTGTTTGTATTGTGCTGACTAACTTGTTGGTGGAGGGAACGTTTTTTGCTAAGGTAAGAGAAGGATTTGGAGAGAAAATGAAAAATCTACTACTTAAAAATGCGCCTAGCCTTTGCTAGCATCGTTTGAGGTATTTTTCTCATCAAGCTTGCACTTCCCTTGAATTGTGGCATTTTCAAAGTTCAAAACATAGTTTAATCATAAAAGGAAAAAATAAACACTTCAATTCTAAGAACCCCTTTGTCACGGGGTTGAAAAAGAACCAAATTGATTGTGAGTGTTTGGGATAAGGGAAAAGCAATAGGGATATGCTCTTCACTCTTTGAGTGAATCAAATTCCCAAACTTGCTCTACCAAATCCACTTTTCATGCTTTCAAATGAACATGTTTAAAACTTAGTGGGCTCGCCTCCCGAGATTGCCTTAGAAGGGCTGGTGAGAGGGACAGCCCAAAGTGGGATACACTTGCCTTTGCCGCGAGAATCTGACCCACTATAAAATGAAACGCGGGTATCCTTAATGGGGTACACGACAAAAAAGATTTTAGCTCTTTCGAACTTCCTCTAGTAGTCCTAACAGATTGTGCAAAATCGTGCTTTTGTGCATGTGGGAAGCCCCTTAACATAGTTGGGGGATGAAAAGCTAAGATCTATTTTGAACGGAAAACTTACTACATAATGGTAAAATAGAAAAACTACCTATTAGAGCCATGTTTACGAACCAATTATGTGCTAGGTAGATTGTGTGGAAGCTATTCTTGTGTTTAAACCTGTGAAAACGTTCAAAAATATACACATTAGAGCATTCTAGGGATATGGTACCCAATTGATGTGTGTGTTGAGATTGTTTTTATTTTCAAACAAGATATTCCAAAGTTATTGATCAAAACACCATTAAAATTTTAAACCATTTAAAATTGATAAAAAACTTTTACCTTATTCCAAAAATAGCTTATCAAGAGAAGAAAGTCAACATACCCTTAAAGTTTGTTCATGCCTGTTATTACAAGGTCACTCTCTATAAGGAAAGCATTACAAACAGACGGAACCTACAACGGAGAAGAGCTCCCATTTCCAAAGAACACTTTCATTACTTCATGAGTGACTGAAAAACTCGCTAAGGCAAAGGACATTAACAAGATGTTTAGCGGTACCCTAGGAAATATCGATCCCAACAACCAAGGGAACAACATGAATGGGGGTATAGATCCTAACAACAATCAAGGGAACAACATGAATGGGGGTATGGATCTTAACAACAATCAAGGAAATTCTAATAATGGAGGAAGAGATCCTAATTCTCAAGAGGCAAATTCACAAGGCAACAACTTATTTCCTCCTCATAATACAAACTTACCCCCAACTGCGGAAGAAGCCACAGTTGAAAGAGCATTAGAGGCAAGACAATGTCCTTATTTCATAGAACTAATGAAAAAGACCATGCTTATGGATAAAGAAAAACACTTCATGGACTTAATACAAATGGGGGTAAAGCTACCTAAAGATTTTGACATAGAGCAATTAAAGCCCAAGGAAATAGAAGACCCTATGGAAGCAATAAGGGAACAATTCAAGGCATTACAAATGGAAATTGACAGTTTGAAACAAAACGGGGCTCCTAAGCCTTTCTCTATTGAAACATTATGTCCTTTTCCATTCGATAAGAGTTTGGTCATGGTGCCTTTTCCCATAAATGTAACATTTCCTAAATATGAGAGGTATGAAGGAACATCTGACCCACATGATCATCTTCGGGGGTTTTGTGCATTGAGTCTTGAATTCATGCATGAATCAACCTATTTAATGAGACTATTCCCAAGAAGCTTGGGAGGAACGGCCATGGATTGGTTTTCAAAACTACCATCCGGCATAAAATCCTTTGAAGAGTTAGCATCTAAATTCGTGACTCATTACTCTTATAACATCAAACATGAGGTCACAATGATAACATTATGTAACACAAAGCAACAAGATGGAGAAGCCTTTCTCACATTCTTGCAAAGATGGAGGACTGCATTTGCTAGATATCCAAGAAGTGTACCGGAGAAAGAAAAAATGGATATCTTTATTAACGATTTAAGAAGCGAATTGAATTATAGACTAAGGATGCAATGTCCTAAAACCTTCCAAGATTTGATTGATAACAGAATTACAACAGAAGAAGTGTTGATTAAGAGTGGAGAGTTGAAATTATACAAGGAAAATAAGAATAACTCTAACTCCAACAACAACAATACCAACAATAACAACAATCCAAATAAAAGTTGGTACAACAACAATAGCCGTTATGCTGCAAAGAATAACAATAAAGGCATTGTTAATGATGGTGTAGTGGAATCCAGCAACTTGAAGGTGATTCCATTTGCCCTTACAAAGACACCAAATCAAGTGAATAATGCTAATCAAGCATATAATGCACCTTCCAACAACAACAACAATGCCAACAAGAATAATCAAGGAAACAAGGATCAAAACAGCAAGTATGATAAGTATTTGAAGCCCACTCCTACAAGACACTTTACACCCTTGGGAGAATCACTTGAAACTACATTAAAGGCTCTCATAGCTAACAATGTTATTACATTACCCGCTATTAAGCCTTATGAACCAGACCACAAGCCGGGTTGGTGGGATGCTAAGCATCATTGTGAATATCATAGGATTCGGGGGCACACTACAAATGAATGTCTACAATTAAAGAATGTGGTGCAAGACTTGATAGATAATAACATAATCACTGTTGATGGACCCCAAAATAATGAAGATCATACGGCCTTCAAACAACCTTTTTACAAACATGATAAAGGTGAGTCATCAAATGGCAAGAAACAAAGTGCCAATAATCTCAACTTTGCGCCATCATATGATCATATTGTTAATGCTATCATCATTAATGAACAGCCTCAAAAGGAAGCAACAAATGTCATTACAAGAGGGCAGAATTCTAGAATGACTTTACAAGGGATAGTCCCTCAAAACACCAATATCCCACCATCCAACATTGTGGTCAAACAACCTCCTACAGCAGCAAGGCCTTATAGTTTGGTGGACCAATTGCAACGTACTCTAGCACAAATCTCGATCTTAGAGTTATTGAAGTTGTCACCAAATCATAAAGAGATTTTGGAAAAAGCTTTGGAAGAGACACATGTTTCTACTACCTTAGGGGAAGAAAAATTTCAAAATATGGTAGGACATCTTGTGGCTCCCCATTGTCTTTCATTTTCCAATCAAGATGATATGTCTATAACTCATTCTCAAAATTTTCCATTACATATAGAGGTTTTGATCGAAAGGCATAGAGTCAAAAGAGCCCTTATTGATGGAGGGGCTGGCCTTAACATATGCACATTGAGTCTTGTAAAATCCTTAGGTCTATCCGAGTCTTGCATTGACCCTACAAAGAAAATCACCATAAAAGCTTATGATGAAGCTGAAAGAGCTTCTAAAGGCATGATTGTGTTGCCCATCCAAGTGGGACCAGTCAAGAAGGAAACCAAATGTCAAGTGTTGGACATGAAATTAACCTATAACATCTTATTGGGAAGACCATGGATTCATGAGATGCAAGCTGTCCCATCCACATACCACCAATGCATCAAGTTCCCATACATGGGTGAAGAAATCACAGTTGGAGGAGACTCAAATCCATTTCAATATTGTAATGCACTCAAACCCTTGCATGAATTATACATTCCATATAATCATGAAGGAGTTGTTCCGAGGATCACCAATGAAGATGCACAAAATCCTCTTCAAGCTAGCTCAACTACATCAACTAAGGGCAAGGAAAAAGTGAGCTACGAGGGTCCAAATGTGATGGAAAGTCCATATGTGGCACCTAAATTGGAAACAGTGATTTACAAACCTACTAAAGAGGAAAAAGAACAAGCTAAAGCAGCTCATTATCAATACATGAGTGAGATGATGAACAAATTTGACAAACAATGCAAGATTAGTTCAAAAGGGGTAGGAGAATATTCAGTTTCTCTATTTGACATGCCCATGTCTCCTAAGTCACATGGAAAACCCTCAAAAGAACATCTTCCACATAAGTATAATTCTTATTTTGTGAGGGAAGATAGCAAAGCAACATGGGATAAGGAAGAGGATGATGTCCTTCAATGGCTTTATCATGATGAGGATGGTACCTTAGACACTCCCATGGAAAGAATTTAGCATGTCAATATGCAAATAGAACAATATGGGAAAGGATTTGATATTATGCAAAAGATGGGATACAAAGGAAGAGGACCCCTAGGCCAAAGAAATAGAGGATTATTAGAACCTATTGAACCTATTTGGAGGGCAAGTCATGAAAAATCCGGAGTAGGTTTTCAATATAAGGGAGAAAGTTCAAGTCCAATGCATGATTTTCATCCTCAAATAAATGCATTAGAATCCGAAGGAGATAGTGATGACTCTAGGGATTATGAATGGGATACTTTATCAGATGAGTCATGTCAAGATAAAGAAGTCATTGCTATACATACTTATGCAAAAATCCCAAAACAAGATGCTCCAATTAATGAAGAATCTCTTATTCAAAGGCCTAATATAGAACAAGCATCTAGTAGTGGAGCATGGATAGAAACATTTTGGACACCTTCAGAGGAGGGAAATTCAAACGTTAGTTTTAACCCGCTTGTGGCTTTTCCCACATTGTTTCTCGTAGAGGTCAACGAGGATTCAAGCGAAGGGGACTTTGACCCTACTTCCATGGATCATCTTGAGGAAGCGCACATCATAGATCTAAATGATACAATGTATGAACCCTCAAATGAAGTCATGTCCATAAATCCTATTGATGATACCTTACCCAATAACTCCTTAATTTTGATACATCCAGACCTCATTGATTGGGATCAAACTGAACCACATGACTTACTTTACTTCCCAAATGACCAAGCAACAAATCAATACCTCAATGCGGTTGAACCCTCTTTCACCAATGAACTCAATATGGACATGATGACAATAGCAAGGGTCCAATCTGTTAGTCAAAAAAGAGAAAAAATGAAAAAAAATAAAAAAATGAGAAGTTCTATTGGTGAAAACCCAACTGTGGCACCATTAGAACCAAAAACAATGAAAATAAAAGATGTTTCTTTTGGTGAAAACCCAACTGTGGCACCATTAGAAGAGAGATTGGACACTTTGCCTAAACATGAAGAAGAACGGTCATCTATTCTTATAGAACCAACAGAAAAAGTTAACATTGGTACAGAACTAGAGCCAAAGGTTGTACACTTGGCTGCATCACTTACATCTCTTGAAAGAGAGGACTTTATCAAATTCTTCCAAGAGCAACAAGTAAATTTTGCATGGTCATATGCCGATATGCCCAGACTGGATCCTGATTTCATAATGCATCATCTGAATGTTAGACTCGGAGTTACACCTGTGAAGCAAAAACTAAGGAAAATGCACCCACATGTGGCTCTCTTAGTCAAGGCAGAATTGGAAAAATTGTTAAAGGTGGGATTCATAAGAGCAATAGCATATGCTGATTGGATCTCTAACATTGTGCCGGTTACTAAGCATGATAAATCTATCCGTGTGTGTACGGATTTCAGAGATTTAAACCTTGCATGTCCCAAAGATGACTTCCCATTGCCAAGCATTGATACCATAGTGGATTTGACAGCAGGTCATGCAATGTACTCATTAATGGATGGATTTAGTGGCTACAACCAAATCAAGATTACTCCCAAAGATCAAGAAAAGACAGCATTTACTTTCCCTTGGGGTACTTTTTGTTGGAATGTCATGCCCTTTGGTTTAAAAAATGCTGGAGCTACATATCAAAGGGCCATGACAACTATTTTCCACGACATGATGCATACTTTCTTAAAAGATTATGTGGATGACATTCTAGCAAAATCCCACAATAGAGAAGAGCATTTACAAATCCTAAGAAAAATATTCATTCGGTTAGAACAATTCAAAGTTAGATTAAACCCAAAGAAGTGTGCCTTTGGTGTCCAATCCGGCAAGTTATTGGGTTATATAGTGTCAGCAAAAGGCATTGAAGTTGATCCTAAAAAAGTACAAGCCATTCTAGAAATGGAGATTCCAAGAAATATTAGCCAAATGAGGTCACTACAAGGAAAGATTCAATCAATAAGGAGATTTATCTCTCAATTAGCAGAAAAGTGTCACTCCTTCACCAGATTGTTACACAAGGACACTACATTTATGTGGGATGAAGAATGGGATAAGGCCTTCGCTACTTTGAAGACTTATTTGATAAACCCACCTATTCTTATGTCACCTATCAAGGGTAAAGAACTGTTGTTATACATATCAGCCACAGAAAGGTCTCTAGGCATATTGTTGGCACAAGAAGATGAGCAAGGAAAAGAAAGGGCAATCTACTATCTTAGTAGAACCTTAATAAAATATGAACTCAATTATTCATTCATGGAAAGAGCATGTCTAGCAGTGGTTATTGCATCTCAAAAACTAAGACATTATATGTTGATGCATAAGATCAAATTAATTGCCAAGATTGATCCTCTCAAATACTTGCTAAGTAAAACTGCCTTAACAGGTAGAATAGCAAAATGGGTCATGATTCTAAGTGAATTTGATATTGAATATGTTGATAGAAGAGCAATTAAAGGACAAGTGATAGCAGATCACTTAGCAGATAACCCAATGGAGTCTACACAAACCATGCAAATTGAATTTCCAGATGCAGAAATTGTCAACATAGAAGCAAAGACATGGAAATTATATTTTGATGGATCTTACACACAAGGATGTTCTGGAGCAGGTATATTATTGGTTACCCCTCAAGGGTACACCATTCCAAAGTCCTATAAACTCTTATTTCCATGCACCAATAACATAGCGGAATATGAGGCATTAGTCATTGGCATCAAAATGGCTTTGGAATGGAATATTGCAGAATTACAAGTGTATGGAGATTCCCAACTCATAATCAATCAGGTTAATAATGAATACAATACCAAAGACATAACATTGATGAAATATAAAACCTTGATTGATGGATGGAAGAAGTACTTTGCTTTGATCACATTTGAACAGATTCCAAGAGAAAAGAATAGAGTAGCAGATGCCATGGCTACCTTGGCTTCATTGTTACAAAAACCAGATCAAAATGAGAAGTATGAGTTCTTGGTGGAAGAGTTGGTAAAACCGGCATTCAACCTTCCTAACACCCAAATTGTTGCTCTTTTACATGGACATGACTCTCCTTGGTGTGGACCCATCTATACTTACCTTAAAGACCAAGTACTCCCCATAGACCAAACTCATGCCCAAAAACGTAACTTCATACACCAAGCCGCCCGTTACCTAATCCTTTCAGACACATTGTATCGTAAGGGTCTTGATGGGACGTTACTTAGATGTCTAGAGGAAGAAGAGTCTAAGTTAGCTTTACGCGAGGTCCATGAAGGCATTTGCGGGTCACACTCAAGCGGTCTTAATCTAGCTAAGAAAATCCTTCGTTTAGGGTACTTTTGGACAACATTAGAAAAGGATGCTTGTCAATTTGTGAAGACATGCAGCAAATGTCAATATCATGGTAATATGATACATGCACCGGCTCAAGAATTACACCCATTCATTACACCATGGCCTTTTTATCAATGGGGTTTTGACTTGATTGGAATCATATATCCTCCATCTTCAAATGGACACAAGTATATCATCACAGCAATAGAATACTTCACCAAATGGGTGGAAGCAGTTCCATTAACAACAGCAACCAGCAAACAAATTTCAATGTTCATTTTGAACCACATAATTTATCGCTATGGTATTCCACATGCCATTATCACGGATAATGGGAAACAATTCAAAAATTAGGATATTGATGAACTTTGCATGACATTTCACATTACACATCATTCATCATCCATTTATTATCAACAAGGCAATGGACAAGCTGAAGCAACGAACAAAAATATCCTCAAAATATTAAAAAGATCAGTTAACAAATCAGGAAGAGATTGGCACATGCAAATAAATCCTGCACTATGGGCTTACAGAACTAGTATCAGAACACCTACAGGAGCCACCCCATTCTCTTTAGTCTATGGAACCGAAGCAGTTCTACCATTAGAAGTTGAAATTCCATCTCTACGGGTTTCATTAAGAGGATTGATCACTGATGAGGATTATAGGATTGCCAGACTACAACAATTGGAATTGTTAGAGGAACACCAGACTCAAGCTTATGAGCATTTAAAAGTTTATCAAAATAGGATTGCACGCAATTACAACAAACATATCAAACCAAGAAATTTTCAAGTAGGAGACTTGGTATTAAGAGAAAATCCTAAAAATAAAGCTGAAAGGGAAAAGAAAGGAAAGTGGGAAGCTAATTGGATAGGCCCATTTGTGATAGTGTCATCCTTTGGAACTGAAACATATAAGTTATCCGATTGTAATGGTGAAGAATTACAAGAACCCATAAATAGCATTCATTTGAAGAGATTCTACACCTAAAGCAGATGAAAGAGTATAAAGAGTATTAGTTGAGAGAGCATCATAATTATTGTACATAATTGAAAAGGGATCTTGAAAATACCAAAAATATTTGAAAATGGAAAATACCAAAAACATTTGAAAATGGAAAATCCAAAAACATTGGAAAAGAAGAAAGATAAAAAATAGTGGAAAATTGAGCCTGCAGAAAGCAAAAACATTTGAAAAACTATCTCTTGGTGAAAACCTAGCAAATAGGCGCCAAGGTGATAAAGAAAAATACAAAAAAAGAAAAAAAAGAAAAATACAAAAAAAGAAAAAAAAGAAAAAAAAGAAAAATACAAAAAAAGAAAAAAAGAAAAAATACAAAAAAAATGAAAAAGAGAAAAAGTGCCTTGGTGAAAACCTAGCAAATAGGCGCCTCTGTAGCAAAAAAAAGAGAGCACCCAAAGGTGAAAACTTGGCAACAAGCACTTTTGGTTCCCTTAAGTCATTTCTTTCCTAGTCACGTGTACATAATGCATTTCATCATCCCATTTGTCTAAACCTTCATTGCATCCGTCATTTGTACATAGCCATAATAACATTTTGTAGCATTATCCTTTGCATTGCCCAAAGTTGTCAAAATTGATACATCAAATACTTGGGGGAAGCATAAACGGATTGGAAAGTGGGTACCTCAAAAAGGGTTCAAATGAGCAACATTCAGTCACAAGCAGAAAAGGATCAACATTTTCAGAAGAGAGATCAGATTTTTGTAAACCTTTGATTGATAACCAAGAAGTTGACTACCACAACAAAATCCTTGAGCCTAAATTGACTTATTATTTAGGATTAAAAATCAAACATCATTTCATGATCAAACACTTGGAAATATTTTTTTCGAAGATCAGAAGACAATGCAAAACACTTAGATAGATTCTTTTGAAAAGTTGGTTAAAAATCTGTTTACTTACATTAATTCAATTTGTATCAAGTCTTTTTAGCTAATCAATGATGTTTCGACTAGATTGGCAATGATGGAGACATGATATTTTTCTTGACTATGAAGTGACTGTTTGGAGGAAGATTCATTGCCTTATGAGAATTCATCTAAAGACATGGTCATCAAAGAACCATCGAGGATTATCTTATAAAACAATGAGTTAACCTTTGTTTGTTTACGCAACTGGATACCTTGGATATTTAGATTCTTCATATCTAAATGACAAAATCCACTTGCAACATAGAATCTGACAAAATCGGTATTCGTACTCTCATGATTGTTGGTAATTAGTGATAGTCGTATCGACGAGACCGATGGGAAAGCAAAATGGAGGTTACCATATGAGCAATAAAAAGCGATATTCATATCATCATGTCAGTGGGTAGTGGTGATTGTATCGACTTTCCGGTCCCAAGTGCTCAATGATGAAAATATATCCTCAAGGCATTTATTTGCTAAAAGCTAGTGACACTTAGCTGCATTCATAAAAGGTTAAATGCATTCTCATGTTAGATTAATTGCACATGCATTTTTTCCCAAGGGTTTCATTTCACATCAAAAAGGGGGTACATAACATCATCAACAGGGTTAAATCAGCAAGGACAACATCACTTCAATATCATCTTTTCTACAAAAAAAACATGAGATTATACTTTTTGCATTCATTCCATATCATTAATCATTACATAGATATTATCAAGGAAAAGAAGGAAATAATCATTTACATGTGCATACATACAGATTGCATACATGAGAAATAACATATCAAAACTGCATCCATACATGAAGAAAGAAATGCATCCATTTATCTATATCATACATAAGATACGTTGCATCCATAGACACATCCATCCAAAAACAAATGCATTAGATAAACACATATAGCAGCATCTAAAGGAAATCTCATATATCATCAAGTAAAAGCAGGAAAGATCATAAATGTCCTCATATCACACATCTACTCATAACTCAATGCATCAAGTATAACAATGATATCATAAATCAACTCTATAATCACCCATCAATAGGGGCATCAATGTCAAATAAGTATCAAAGTACAATTGGAAAGGTGACACCAAGGTCACAAGACTATGGTACAACATCAAGTATCTCAGCATCAGTACACAAATGATCAATAAGAGCACTCATAGCTCAACTCTCGTCACCACTGGGAGGAGGTCCCGGAGGAGGCTGTGGAGGAGGCTGTGATGGAGGCTACTGAGGCGGCTGAGGAGGCGTCTGACCAACCATAGCAACAAGGAGAGGAACCAATGGAGCCAAACCTGATACTAACTGCTGAATCATAGACGACATCTGTGATACCTCTGTCCGTAATACTCCCACATCTGCTCGTAGCTGGGTAGTACTAGAACTCTCCCCAACCTCATAGGTACTCTGAGGATCACCTGTATCTATAGGAGCTTTTCCCTGATCATGGGAAAAAGCTGCTAGCATCTGCTGTGCACCTGTATCCTGACCATCCACGGTAGCCTGCTGTAATCCTGCTCTCGTATCCTGTCCTGCACCTGGATCCTGTCTAGCAGCCCTCACATGATCCTGACGATCTATCCTCTGTCTCTGTGCTACTGTGAGGAGGAGGAGGAGGTGGTGCCTGTATCTGTACATCTCTCGCTCATCCTCTGAGTCTAATCACTGCCCTACCTTGTGGTCTACCTCTGCGTCTCCTCCCACCACCGACATCATCACCATCATCATCTCGCCCAGGCACTAGCTCTGCAGGGTCTGTAAATCAAGGCATCGGATGCTCCATCAACCAAGCTAGATACTCCTGAGTGACTCTGGCATCTCTGATGTGTAACCTCATGTCCCAATCCATATAACCTAGTAGTGATATCTGCTCAATAGCATCATCGTATGAAGGCATGTGACCCCAAGTAGCACGCTCTACACTAGAACGAGCATATACTGCAGATCCCTGAGGCATAGGCTGAATCCGCCCAAACTGCCATAGCACTCTACCTGCCAAGAATCTCTCAAGAACAGAGTCGATCCTACCAATCATCCATTGAGGAGAAAACATATATGGTAACTCCAAGCTATCCTCTCTCCAATCCTCGACCTCGACATATGGTCTCCAATAGACCTCATCCATGTCATCAATCTGACGCCGCCAATACTCCAAATGACCTAAGTGATGCTGTGTCACCATACTAGTATACTGCCATGCAAAAGGATATCCTAGAGGACGATCTTGATCTGATATAGGACGACTGACTGGTAAGTGCTCCCATATCCACAACTGCAAAATATGAATCCCAGCAGATAATGAAGCTGATCTCCTGTAAACCACCTCATGAAGATCGTGATAAAGCTGTGCCAGCACACAAGATCCCTAGTCAAAGCATCGAGGCTGATGTAGCAAATCCTCGATAATCCTGCCCCATCCCACTGAAAATCTGTGACCTCGCCGATCAGGTAATAATACACCACCAATGATAGCACCTAATAATGCTGGTAAAATAGGAAATGAGGCAAACTGAGGCCATAGGATGCAATCATCACCTATAGATGGATCTCCAAATACTCATTGACAATAGGTCCCGTCATAGACTACATCATAATATGCTATCTCTCCATGAGTCGGGATCCGTAGCAATCTATAAACATCCTCAGGTGTAATTGTCATCTCACCCTGTGGTAGCCAAAACGTGTTTGTCTCAGAGTGCCAACGCTCTGCGACAACGGTAATCAAACCTCGGTTCATCTGGAACCGAGGAAGCTCTAATACACATAGTAAACCACAACGCCTAATCACTCACCTCTCGGTGTCAGTCAACTGATCCCTAAGCTCCATCACCCAGTGTGGTACAGTCTGAAGGTACAGAATAGGGACATCCTCCTGTTTAATCAAAACAATGGAATCACATGAGTAACTTACTATCAGGAAATCAAACAATCAATCATAGTCATCAATTTAAATATACCTATCAGACCTACCAATCCTAACTCTAAGCATTGAGGAAGGATGATCCTAGTTTTATGTCTCTAAGCATTTGAGCATAAAATGAATGGACGCTTAGATCCATGACCTATCATTCGTGATGAAGATTGATTAACCTTATTCTTCGATATTATAGTTACCTATGTCCTAATTCATTGTTGAAATCAAACAAGGGGAACACCCTAATTGAACATTCGATTGAATTCATTGACATGATCGATATCAATCAAGTTGACGCAATCGAGCAATCAGACATCCTAGAAAAGTCTCAAATAAACAAAAGAATTTTTACTTACGCGACTTTTCTTTCCGGCATCATTTCTTTTACCAGAGGCGACATCTCTTTCTCCATACGCGTGATTTTATTCATCCGCGTGACTTAATTTCATGGAAGCGGTATCATATTTTCCGCAGGCGATATTTTATTATTCAAATTTGTCACGCGATACACAATTAAAATGATTAAAACCCTAAGCGATATTAAATTATCCTTAGGCAATAAATGATTTTCTAAATGCGTGAGCAACCTAAGGAAGGCGACCTCAAATTTATGAAAGGCAACATTTTAAATTTTTAGGCGAAATTAAAAAGCACGGAGGCAACATTTCTTTTCACAAACGTAGAATCAAAATTTTTAAATGCATTAAATGAGGTCATAAATGCAACTTTAAAGACATGAGGAAAATTTGAATGACATACCAGAGGACCATCGGTCGCTCTCCGACTGAACCGGCACGCTCTCTCAAACCGATGCTCGCAATGTGGGACCACCATCGTGTAAAAAAGGCTAAAATCAGAGCTCAAATCTCAAGAGGGAACGGTGCAAATGAATAGTAAAATGAGGGGTTTTACCCTATTTGAGGTGAAATTGGTCCTAATAAACACTTAAAAATGCACTTTGGACCTATTATAGGACATTTTCATTAATCGGGGCATGAATCAAACTTGATTGTTTCTTTCAAACGGTATCAGAAATCAAAACATATTCCAACTACTCAAAATCATTCAAATCAAGGAATTAATATGTTTTATTTCTGAGGGGGCATCAGAGTATCAAATGGGCATCACATCAAAAATAGTTATCAGTGGGGCATATCATATCATATCGTATCATATCAAGATATCGTTATCATATCAGGAGGCAAATCAATTGCATGTTAGTTTCATATCAAATCTGTCATCATATCAAACCTATCAACATATCAGCAATCAATCAACCCAGGACCTGAATCAGATGATCCTACTAAGGGAATCTTTGAATCGATGTTCTTCGCACATCGACTCAAAGAGGGGCATTTGTAGACATGGAAAATTGGCCAAAGGCTTATTTCAATCAAAAGGTGCATCAAATCATCAAAATAGCACTAAAAATCAATAAATGGAACAAAGGAAATTTAAATCAAAGGAAAATTCAATTAAATGATTAAATGATTAAATAAAGCTTGAAAAGGGGAAAAACACTACAAAATTGATTAAATTCAATTAATGACATAGTTGTTGAAATGAAAAAATCAAAATGAACCTCTTACCCTTCATGGCTAAATTTAATTACTTTAATTAATTAATAAATCATGAATTTCCCTCAACAAAGGAAAAAGGAGACAAAATGGACACAAATCACTCACTTTTGTTAAAATGGTCCAGCCTTTTGAAACCATTTAAATGTTTGTCCCCCAATTTAGGGACAAAGAAAAGCCAATTGACCTTACCCAAGCATAACCATGGTTATCTCACTCTACCCCCTACCCTTGGGAAAATCTTATAAATAGAAGGCATTTTGAGGCATCATTCATCCACTCCATATCTTTGAATTGCAGCAAAGCTCTTGCAATTTGCATCCACACCACTCACTTAACATTTTCATTGATAATTAGCTTCAATTGTTGATCATTTTAGAGATTTCTTATCAAATAGAGCTAGAATTTGATAATTAGATCTAGTTTGCATATCATTCTTAGTTCAATTCTCATAATTAGAGTGTCACTAGTGAGGATTTGCAGCTGAGAGCCTCACTTACTACTTCAATTTAGAGAACCATGAGATGTTGATAGATTAATTGTGCATTTGTTAGATTATTTTGCTCTAATTCTTGTTGTTCTTAGTTAATCTTGTAATTTCATGAAGGTGTAAATCACTCACACACAGTTGCAGAAGAGATTCGGGGTAAGTCTAGAGATGCTCGTGATAGGTCTCAGAACTATAACTCCGCATCACAGTCACAGGGGCACCATAAGAGTCATTGGAAGAATAATAACAAGAATTCCTCGGGGTCTTTTAACAAGAACCCACAGTAACAGACTCAACAAAACCAAAAATAGAAGCCACCACAGGGACAGTAGGGCTCTAAGCCCAAATAGTGGCATGCACAGGGATAGAGAAAGGATCAGCAACATCAGTATACAGATGCACCCCTAGCATGGACTCAACAGTCCTCTCGGGGGGGTTTTAGTGGTTCTAGTAGGACCGGTGGTGAGCAGTTCTCTAGGCCACGGGGAGTATAGACTTTCACACGAGGTCCTTGCTATGCACATGGTTCCATGGGACACTTAGCTCGTGATTGTCCATAGGGTCAGATGTCAAGCAGTCAGCATGTGGCACTTCTGAGCCTACCATTGGAGACTTTGGAAAGTCTCATAGAGTATTTGTAGTAGTTGATAACCGCCAGGCCGAGCACCAGGCCACAGTGATAGAGGTTGCAGGTATGCTCAACGGTAATAGCATTACTATATTGTTTGACTCAGGTGCTACTGATTCTTTTATATCTCCATTTTTTGTGGAGCGTTGCGGGCTTGTGGCAGCAAGACAGGAAGTTAGTTAGGAAGTGGAGTTAGCATCAGGGTCTAAAGTGTCAATCAACTCTTTAGTGAAGGATAGCCAAGTGCAGATTGGTGATTTTATCACTACAGTGGATCTTCGTATCACACCTCTTGGTTCTTATGACATAGTGCTTGGCATGGATTGGCTTTATGCTCATAGAGCTAAGTTAGATTGTCGACAAAAGAGAATTGAGTGCCTTGATGATAATGGTACACCTATTGTGATTTGTAGGATTTAGAGAGGCATCTCTCTTCATATGATCTTTTCCATGTAGCTTAAGCAGAGTATGTGGAAGGGATGTCAGCTTTTTGCCATTACCATCAGTGATAGAGAGGATGAGGAGGAAAGGGAAACATCTCTTGATGATTATCCTATACTTCAGGAGTATGCAAATGTGTTTCCTATTGAGCTTCCAAGCATGCCTCCTCATAGAGCAGTAGACTTCCATATTGATCTTGTTCTAGGAGCTACTCTAGTTTCGAGGGCACCTTACAGGATGACCACTAATGAGCTTAATGAGCTCAAGATTCAGCTAGAGGAACTTTTGGAGAAAGGTCACATTCATCCTAGTGTTTCACCTTGGGGCGCACCTGTTATCTTCGTTAAGAAGAAGGATGGATCCTTGCGGTTATGTATGGATTACTGATAGCTTAATAAGCTTACCATCAAGAATCGGTATCCACTCCCCAGGATTGATGATTTATTTGATCAGCTTAAGGGTTCTAAAGTGTTTTCCAAGATTGATCTTAAGTCAGGTTACCACCAGCTACAGATTGTTGACAGTGACATTCCTAAGACTGCATTCCATACTAGATATGGACATTATGAGTTCATAGTTGTACCTTTCAGACTCACTAATGCTCCAGCAGTATTCATGAGCCTTATGAATGGGGTATTCCACACCTTCCTAGATAAGTTTTTAGTTGTGTTCCTTGATGATATCCTAATTTATTCACAGGATGAAGAGGAGCATGAAGAGCACTTGAGACAAGTTTTATAGTGTCTTAGAGACAATCAGTTATATGGCAGTTTGTCCAAATGTGCTTTCTATAGGACAGAGATTCATTACCTAGGGCATGTTATTTCAGGAGATGGAATCTTAGTAGATCCATATAAGATTCAAGCAATCATGGATTGGCTTGTGCCTACTTCAGTGACCGAGGTTAGGAGCTTTATGGGATTGGCAAGATATTACAGACATTTTATAGAGGGATTTTCTAGAGTGGCTCATCCCATCACTTCTCTTCAACGTAAGGGAAAGAAGTTTGAGTGGACTAAAAAGTGCAAGAGGGCCTTCCAGGAACTCAAGAAGGTACTTACTAGCACACCTATTCTAGCAGTGCCTGATCCTTCAGTGGATTTTGTTGTATGCACAGATGCTTCCTTAGATGGTTTGGGAGTAGTTCTTATGCAGAATGGGTGAGCCGTTGCATATGAGTCTAGGAAACTTAAGACTCACGAGCTCAATTATCCCACTCATGACCTTGAGCTAGCTGCAGTGGTACATGCTTTAGTGAGATGGTGGTATTTTCTTTTGGGTCATCGGTTTGAGCTCCATTCAGATCATCAGAGCTTACAGTATATCTTCTCTCAACTGAACCTTAATGCACGATAGCATAGGTGGATGGAATTCCTATGTGAGTACAATTTTGATGTCCACTACATCAAGGGGAAGGAGAATGTGGTTGTTGATGCTTTGAGTAGGAGATGCCATGGGGCCTACTCCATGATAGCAGGTACTGAGTTGAGGGATTAGATATTGCATCATTTACATGAGGATGCTTGGTATGCAGAGGTTAGTCAGCTCATTTAGTCTTAGAGTACCCTTGAGGGTAAATATTTAGACTATTCCCTAGATTCAAATGGGCTTTTACGCCATAGAGGATGCATCTATGTCCCTTCCTCCAGTGACTTGCAAGTATTCATCATGCTAGAGGCTCATAGGGCACCTTATGCAGCACATCCCGGAGTCAAGAAGATGCATGCAAATTTGAGACAGTTATATCATTGGCTAGGGATGAGACAAAATATAGATGACATAGTGGCACGATGTCTTGAGTGTCAGAGGGTTAAGGTAGAGCATCGTCACCCTAGTGGTTTCCTTCAGCCCCATAACATTCCAGAGTGGAAGTGGGATGTTATTTCCATGGACTTCATCATTGGTCTCCCTATTTCATCTCAACACCATGATGCCATCATCGTGACAGTTGACAAGCTGACAAAAGTAGCCCACTTTTCACTCGTTCAGACCACTTTCATAGCCCCAGCAATGGCATAGGTCTTCTTGTGGGATATTGTCAAACTTCATGGCATACCCCGTAAGATTATTTCAGATCGGGATTCTCTCTTCACATCATCTTTTTGGAGAGGACTACAGACAGCATTGGGCACTAACCTCAATTTTAGCACAACTTATCACCCAGAGACCAATGGTCAGACAGAGAGGGTAAATCAGGTTTTGGAGGATATGCTTCACATGTATGTCATGGATCATCAAACTAGGTGGGAGGAGTACCTTCATTCAGTGGAGTTTGCCAACAATAATGGGCATCACACTTCTCTAGGTATGCCTCCCTATCAGGCATTATATGGAAGACCATGCAGGACACCATTGAGTTGGGACCGTATTGAGGATAGAGTTGCTTTAGGTCTTGAGTTAGTGTGAGAGTTAGAATAGCAGGTGACATTGATCAGACAACGTCTGAAGGAGGTATAGGATAGGCATAAGAAGTATGCAGATGCCAAGAGGGAAGACCATAGTTATCAAGTTGGAGATAGGGTCTTTCTGAGAGTGCAACCTCATAAGAGTCCAATCCGATTTGGAAAGGGCTCTAAGCTTGCACCTAGATTTGTTGGCCCTTTTGAGATACTTGAGCGGATAGGTCCTGTTGCCTATCATCTTGCTTTGGCACCAAGCCTGTCACGCATCCACGATGTTTTTCATTGTCAATGTTGAGAAAGTATATTTTTTATGAGACTCATATCATAGATTGGAATGCCTTGCAGGTGGAGTCAAATGGTCAGTTGGCTTTGGAGCCAATCCACATTTTGGCTTGTCGGACACTAGCACTTCGAGGCCAAGAGCTAGACCAGGTTAGGGTCCAGTGGGATTGCTATGATGAGGTTACGACATCATGGGAGGATGCAACACAGATGAAAGCATAGTATCCCCATCTCTTTGATGAACTCTAGGAGGAATTTCATGCCTAGGGGGGAGGATGTGAGCCTCACCCCGAGCCTATCATAGTCATTTAGTTCTACATTTGAGATAGACATACTTTATGATAATATTTTGATGCTCTATGGATTTTACCGATACTTTATGTTGTGGTTTTATCACTTTAGTAGTTTGATGCACATTATATTATGATTTGGATGATGATTACTGAGACATTAGTTGGAACTTACATGTGTGTTTTAATTCTATCTTATGAATTATTATGATGATGAAGTTTAATCACAATTAAATTTTATATGTATGCAATGATTAAGTTTCTAGTTAATTTAGTGATGAGATGTATGTAGGTTATGGATGAACGTTTATTGTCATGTGAATTATGAAATGATAGATGAATTGTCTTGATTATTAATGTTATGAATTTACATGTTTTATTTCCTTGGACTACTGATATATTGGACTTGAGTGTGCAAGGAAATAGGCCATGGTAAATTTGGGGAACCATCACAGAAACTAATGTAAAAATTAGTTTGAGCCAAGGTTGCTTCTAGTGAGAAGTCAAAACCTCGTTGTAATGTATTTAATTTGTGAAAGTATGATGTATGAGTGTATTTGATTTATTTTTAATTGTAAGTGTTATTTATGTTGAGAGTGCCCAAGTGGATATGCCACATGGTTTGTGATGTGTCATTTTGGGTTGTGTCACTTGACACTTGTGTGTGTACTTGTGGCCATGACATGTCCACTTGGAGATTGGTTGAACACCAACCTAGGAAGATACCCTTAGGATTCCTATGAGAAATCTCTTGGTTAGGGAGCTTGAGGTAGTGTCTTATCTTTGAATTTCGAATTTGAACTTATCATGCACTTTTGGAGGGTTAAAAAGGTGCCTAGGGGAGTGTTAGGGCCATTTTTAGTTACCCCACTTGATATACCATAGGGCAAGGGTCATTTTTCACCATAAGATAACCTTAGGTTGACCAAATGACCCATCCAAAAGTTGGTTTACCAAGATGGACGAAAATCAACTTTTGGGACCAAGTTTTGGAAAGATCACCACCCATTAAAAAGGTAGTCCTTATCCCACCTTTTTAGCTTACCTTTGTAAGAGACCAAATTGGGAAACCATGTAAAGGTCTTAGGGAAGACCACCCAATAGGAATGCAATCTTATCCATAGGGGTTTGTGTGGAGGCCTTTTTAGAGGGGACTCTTCATTTGGAAGAGTTTGACACCCACTCTCTTAAAATTTTTCTAAAAAAGTGGGTGGGGGGGGTGGGGGGGGTGGCCCCCACGCCATCCCCCTGCCGCCTAGTAGTATGCACTATAGTGGCAGTGCGCCCACCGAGGTGGGTACACACTGCACTACAGTGCAGCCCGCTTAGGTGGTACGCACTGTAGTACAGTGCGTGGGGCCGCCTGTAGTCCCGTGAAGGGGACTTAAAGTCATGCAGTGACTCAAATTTTATGATTTTTTTATTAACTTTTTTATTTTATTTTATCAATTATAATTAATATATTATTAAGTATTAAATATTATTTAATAGTATATTAATTATTAATTACTCTCATTAATAATTAATATATTATTAATTAATATTTATTACTTAATAATATATTTTTAATTAATTTTAATTATGATTTATTAATAAATTGATAAATAATATAATATTAATTAGTGTATGTTATTTAATAACGAGGTATTAATTAATATTTTATTATTTATTATTTAATTTACTTAATTTGGTTTCAATAATTATATTAATTAGAATAATTAATATAATTATTATTTGGTTATCCTATAATGTAATAAATATATTAACTTGGTAATTGATATAATAAATTATCATTCAATAATTTATTTATTCTTTTATGAGGACATTTAATCATTTTATCAATTATTAAATACTAATAATTAAGGTGATTTGTAAAAACTATCTTGTTATTTAATTTTATTAAGGGATGATAGAATGCTTCCTATGAATGTTTGTGCTAATTTTTGAAAAATTATAATATTAATTTTATGAACAATAAATTTTGTTTAGCTATCATCTAGCTAAAATGACTCCCTTGATTATATTAACACAATGCTTTAATAAATGAACCCTATCGACTCAATGTAGTTTCGCATTGGCATTAGACTCAACTATCCGATATTAGTATAGCTAAAATTATAAGCTGGTTACTAGCATGAATGAACTTAAATGTTAGGAAAACTTTGATTGCAATAGCATCCCTTGTTAGAACTAATTCAGCTAATAACTTTTATCACCCAACGTTTGTAGAGAAATATTGTTTGAAACCCTTTTCAAACTTTTGTCTTAGTTAACTGTTAACCCGCAACATAAACTTAGACTTATTTTACCTTTCAAAAAAAAAAAAAAAGTTGGTGTGTTTTTAGAGTGAAATTTTATGGGCATGACACAATATATATTTATTTTTCTTCCCTTAAATACACACACACACAAATATATATGTATATGTATATATATATATATATATGTGTGTGTGTGTGTGTGTATGTATGGGAATAATATTTCTTTATATAATTTATAATCAATTTTTCTTTTTTTATAAATCTATATCCTCCTAAAGTAGGGATTCATTCTTTCTAATAAGAGGACATGTATACAAATTAATACATAAATACAATTTCATAAAAAAAAACATACATTCTCATATTTGATAGACTCGTGCAAATTTTCAAGAGAAATAATTATCAAATTTTGTATAAACCCTAATTGGGGAAATTCATACATTTTCATAAAACCTCTCCCTAGGTTTTTCAGATAGACTCCATAGAACACCCAATATGTCAATAGCATAATTTCGTATGAAACCCTAATCAAACCCATCTCACAATTCTCAAAAGGAAACAGGGAGAACTTTATTCAAACACTCAGATTTTCTAAACAATCTAGCAACCATGAAGAAGAAAATCTTTCAAAATTTAAAATTGTAAAAGGGCTCAAAACCCTGCCTTAATTCCACTAATTGAATCTGAAACACATACAAAGGCCAAAATGCAAACCCAAAACTTCCAAGATCCAGAGCTTTTAAAAAATTTCTTAAATTCCAATCCAAAGCCCAACCTGTAAAACCTTCCTTAAACCTGTGTCCCTAACAATGACAAAAAATGACTCCAATATAGAAAGCCCAACAAACTCCACTCAAACATGCAACTCACAAATAGAAATAAGAACTCAACTCTAGCCTTTCTAATATCAATTCCTCATTTAAAGACTTATACACTTACTTAATTATCTTAATTCATACAAGTCACTCAACTTTTAATTTAAAACTTATATTTCAATTTTATTAATTGAATGTGCAAATTTAATTGCATAATAATATCTAATTAATAATTAATATTTTTGGCTTATTTTTTTTATCTATAACAAGTCATTTTATTAATCATAAAATAAATTTTACATAGGAATGTCATAAACATCGAATCCCTACAAGGATTTCATCAGCTATAATAGCACAAGACTGGTAAAACTAGTTACAAAAACCACCCTGCAAGCAGGGAACTAGGAAAATGAACCCAAAAACCAGGCTTCAAAAAATGCAATCCACCACATGCCATCGAACAAACCACTGGTTGAGCCTACCCCTAGAGCCACAAATCACTTCCAACAGCGCAAGAGACACCACCAAAAACTACCACCAAAACCTAAAGAGACTTTGCCAAATAGGGCATAGCCAAAAAAAACCAGAGGGCAATCCGCCAAAGCAACCCCAAAATGCCAACACACAAATGAGCCCACGACACTCCCAAAAAGCCAAACCAGCATCAAATTTTAAGTCGATTCACTCACCCACCCTCACCGGCGTCCACACTTGCGACGAGGCACATCGACATAAATAGCCTTGTCACTAATTAAGGCCTTATCCTCAGCATGCTTCAGGGCCGCCTTCAAACCATCCATCTTATGCTTAATATCTTCATAGTAGGCATCTTTATCAACCTTGCCCCACCAATGTAGGAAGGGGACCTTGCCAAATTTAACTCCATGTGCTTCATCCTCAAAGCACTCCACATAATTGAAACCTATGCCAGGATATGCCCACCCCAAAATAGAGTCCAGCCACATTAATAGGTCTTTTCCAAAAAGATCCATTGCCAACCTTTCCACCTCCAATTCCGAATCACCAGTCAGCAGTGCCCAAGCAATGATCATCGACACAACATCCACATTCAAACACCATTTGCATCTTCTTTCTTGGAACTGAGACCCAAGAACCTCTAAAGAAGCCAAATCCACCTCCACATCTTTAAGAACCAGCAAGCCCATCATCCTTTCTTTACTAACTAGGCCTTCGAAGGATTTTTGTTGTTTAGCCATCCTGACAGAAAAAGAGGCCTCCATTGTCTCCCTTTGAAAGCAAAACCAACTACAAAGAATAGTTGAAAGTTGAACACCAACACTGTTATAACTAAAACATCCCCAATTTAAAGCCCGAAGAACCAAAAAAGCCATCACAATCTCCAGTCCTTTCCTTTGTGCCATAAATCAAACCTATGGAAGGGGGAACGCAACAACAAAGAAATAAATGATGAAATCATGAAAGAATGCCCCCAATTAACAAGGGAAATGATGAGAAAACAAACTAAGATGATGCTAATGCCACCACCCCTATGTCATAAAATCAACCTACTAGACCAAATCCCAACAAACAAAGGACCCGTCTGCTTACATCATCACTACCCAGTCAGCACAATCCTCAAAGTATATATCATCCACTTTCTCCCAACTTACTACCCACTTGGAAACCACATCAGCTTCCCTATTCCCTTCCTATTTTATATGAGAGACTTTAAAATCTTCAAAAGATAAAAGCTTTTCATGAATGATCCTCACAAAATTAGTGAGGTGCCAAGGATTCAACACCCGATTGCTTAAAGCATTAATAATTACCTATGAGTCCCCTTCCAAATGCAACTTAACAACCTTCAGCTTAATCCCTAAGAGAATAGCAAGCATAGCTGCTCTAATTTCAGCCATATTATTTGTGTCATTGCTCAATCTCTGAGAAATAAAGGCTATAATATTACCATTCCTATCTCTAGCAACAACCCCAGCTCTAGAGGGACCCGAGTTACCTTGAGAAGCCCCGTCAAAATTAATCTTCACCCATCCATCATCTGGAGGAACCCACTTGATATCCTCTCTCTTCGATGATGTCTTACAGTCCTAGGAAAAATTGCCTCATCTTCAAATTTGGCCATTTTGCATGCACTCTTTTGTCCTCCGCATTATAAACCAAAGACCCCTGTTGGGAAAATAAAGCAGTTTTCATCACCTCTTCAATAGACACAAACATCTTCAATTTTACCCTCTCCACAAGTTCAAATTTATCTAAAAAAATCCTACGATTTCTTTCCTTCCACAACTCCCAAATAATGGTGGAAGGACAAACAAACTAAATTGGGGTCAAGGCCGACTTAATCTTGGGCAGGGACCAGCATTGAAAAGTCTCCCTTACAGACTTAGGAAGGGGACCAATCTAACCAAATTTGGATCTAATGTAATTCCAACACTCATATGCATAAGGGCAATGGAGCAGCAAGTAATCCACATCCTCATAAGCATTATTGCATAATGCACACATAGTCGAGCCATGCATGCCAAACCTTCTTCACCTTTCCCCTGTCAAAATCCTACCATTAACTGCCAACCAAGCAAAGGAGCCCACCTTAGGTAAACAAGCCTTATTCCAACAAAGACTAGCAGACCATCCCCATATTATTTTTAGCTTATTAAGAATATGCAAATTGATAATTAAATATCAATTTATTAATTTATTAAAAGAATTATAACAAATTCCTTAGTTAAGTCTCTTAACTCAACCTTCAATTTTAGAACTGATAAATCAATTCCTTTTAGCTAATGCGCATATAATCCCATGATTATATTTTAATGATAATTAATATCTGTAGCACCATTTAATAAGTAAGTTGGTAATTAATATCAATTTATATTGTTTGACTATTTAATTTAAATTTTTATTTAATATTTAATTAAATTCATGTTTTCATAATCAAACTTTTGATTAAGTCTTTTAAATAATCAATTATATTTAATTAATTTTCATTAATTAATTATCTATATATTTCATATTTCATATTTCATATTTCATATTCATAAGATATAATTATTTTAATCTCATAATTAACCTTAATTAAATCTTTAATGCATTAATAAATCAAAATTTACACCAGGACATATGACAACCAAACACGAATGAAAAACCAACCAAACACATAAAGCAAAAATCAAGCTCAAAGAGAGGGTTCATGAATAATGTCACTTTGATGAATTCAGAGGGTAGAAGATAAGATACTTGTCCACTATTTGAGGACATTAATTGGCTTAGGTTGGGATTTAGACCTGGATGTTATCTCCCCTCTCTTACCATTGAGATAATGCAATAGGGCATGCTCATCCTGACAATTTAGGGAAGTCAATGCCCGATACCTAAAATCCTGCGTAAAAGATGAGCTTGTACAAACATGTATATATAGCAATGGAAGTTATGAATTTAGTTGAATTCACAAATAACAAAGTGAAATTATAGGTTGCTAGGCTAGGGGTGCAATTATGTAAGAAACTCAAATATATTAAAATACACTAAGAAGGTGACTCATAGATAATGGTCAATGTTATCCATTAGCAAGATAATCCTAGTTGAAAATTAAATAATTTGGTGGATTAGATCTAGGATGTATTTTAATGCTTCAAATATGTTAAGATCTCTCTTGTTTATAGAGAGGGGAACTGCGAGGTGGACATAACAGTGAATCAAGTGATTTATATGGAAAAAAGTGTCATGGTCAATAAATTTAAGTAAGATTTAGAATGGATTCAAGTGAGATGTGATGGATTATTGGTCAACAAAGGATGCCTACATTAATGACAGCCAAGATGGTCACATTAATGGAAAGATGGAGGAATTCAATCTCACACATGTGAATGCCTCATTTGAGGTGTTTTACACCTAGCAATAGATTCTAAGACATACATCTTTGTGGGTTCACATGGGCACACAAAGTAATATGGAGGCAGTAGAAAGATAAGTGACCTTAAAAGGGTGTATCACAGGTACATGTTTGCAAAAAGTGTTTAAAACTAGTATCATAAAGGCATAGTAATTTTTAGTGGCTAATATTTGCCAATTGGCTAATTTTGGAAATTTGAAAATCCAAATTTGGCTAATAATTCAAGATTTAAGGCAACCTAAATTGCCACATTTTTACAAAATTTTGATATAGAAATATTTAAATAGAAAAATAATTTATTTTATTAAAAACTTGGACTTGAAAGGAGATGCAAATGCCATTCGAATGTGGATGTTGTGTCGATGATCATAGCTTGGGTGCTGCAGATTGGTGATTCAGAATTGGAGGTTGAGAGGTTGGCGATGCTTCTTTTTGGAAAAGACCTGTTAATGTGGTTGGACTCTATTTTGGAATGGGCCTATCCTGGCATAGGTTTTAATTATGTTGAGTGTTTTGAGGATGAAGTTGACGGTGTTAAGTTTGGCATGGTCCCTTTTTTGAGATGGTGGGGCAAGGTTGATAAAGATGCCTACTATGATGATATTAGGCAAAATTTGGAAGGCTTGAGGTGGCCCTAAATCGTACTGAGGAAAAGGCCTTAATTTGTGACAGGGTTTTGTATGTCAATGTCCTGCGTCGAAAGCGTGGCCACTGTAGAGAGCGGGTGAATGCACCGGTTTAATGGGTGATGATGGTTTGGTTTTTCGGGGTGTCGTTGGCTCATTTGTGTGGTGGTATTTTGGAGTTTTTTTGGTGGATTACCCTCTAGTTTTAATGCCTATTCCCTATTTGGTGGAGACTCTTTAGAAAATGGAAGCAGTTTTTGGTGGTGACACTTTTGCAGTTGGAAGCGGTTTTTGGCTCTATGGTGTGGACTCAACTGTTAGTCTGGCTTGATGGCAATTGGATATCTTTATTTTTTGGGGGCCTGGTTAGAGGGTACTTTTTCCTAGTTCTCTGCTTGATGGGTGGTTTTTGTAACTAGTTTTGCCAGTCTTATGATGTTTTGTTGATGTAATCCATGAAGGGATTCAAAGTTTTTGTAAATCCTATGTAAAATTATTTTATGATTAATAAAATAACTTGTTATAGATAAAAAAATAAAATAATTCTCCAATAATATATCATGATTACTAGTTACTATACGGATCTATCACCAACTTTTAGTTTCCATTACTGACTTAAAGTATAATCTAGCGACCCTTATTATATTCTATGAGGTAAAAATGTTACTATTTGGTTTGTAATGCTTATGGGAGCTAAAATTTCTTTCAGATTGTTGATCTCAATATAAATCAATGGTCTTGAAGAAATTTTGGGCTCCATTAGTATTAAAAAATTTCAATACATTTGTCTCACACAATACAATGAGGTTATTAGATTATATTTTAAATAAATGGTAGCAAGTAATTATTACAGTCTATTCCTTAAATCCATCAAAGATTTCCACATTAAGCCTAATAATTTTCTATAATTTTCTATTTTTTTAAATAGAAGTATTTAACATGGTGATTAATTTATTTATTTTTATTGTTTGAAATTCACCAATATTTTCTACAAAAAAAATATTATTAAAAAATTATCGCCAATAAGAATACTTTTTTTTTCAAAAAAATTCAGAGATTTGCCAATAGAAATTTTTATTTTTTTTTCAAGAAAATGAAAGATTCGCCAAGATTTTATATCTTTTTTAAGAGGGGGGTTTCTTAAAAATTACTCTGCACAAAGGTATCAAAAGCTATTAAGATGATTCTTAACAATTGATAGATCAAATCAAAATTTTGGTATCATGTTAACTTGGACTTTGCACCCATGTTTTTGGCATAGATTCTAGAGCTAAGGGAGGATAGGGCAATGATAAATATTCTCATAGAGTACCTAGTTTGGTCTCATTAGAGGTGTAAGATGATGCAATTTGTAGAATTTGTAGTGCTAGGAATTGGGTTCTCTCCCTAGGAGGCAATGATGAAAACTTACCTTGTACTATAATGAGCCATGGATCCCCTTTATTTGTTGGAGATTTGTCAGCAGGCTAGTACTGATTGTATGTTTGTCAATGATGACAACAAATGGAAAGTAGCATGCATGAAAGTCTTATGTAGTAAGATTTCATTTTATTTATTATGGACATGATATCATGGGCGCATAGGTTAATTGTTAGTACAGACAGTTATATAGCAGCTTGTGTCAGTAGTGTTCCTGACAGAGTAACAGGCAGTGTTCTGTGTATGGTTATTCGTATAGTTTTCATGGAGCCTTGCACACTTGGATATATGTTGAAGACATGTTAGTGATGTTTTAGTCATGGACGCATAGTCTGTTGATGAGTAGAAGTGAAGTTATGCAGTCGCTATTCGCCAGCAGTAGTTTCTTGTGTTTATTCAGAAGAGTCGACGAAGATTTTATTGGTTATGTAGTTGTGCCTATCCTATGGGTATGCACCCTTGGATTTAATCTTAGAGAAGAGTTATTGATATTCATTTAAGAGTGCATGAGTTAATTCATCTCGAGGAGAAAGATCCAATTGTTTTGGTAGAGCCGATAATGTGTAGCGTGCATCTACAATTATCTTATTGGACAGGTCCCAAATTATGTTGCGTGCATAGTAGAGCTGACAAAATGTTTATTGGAGTTTGTTATAGTTTCTCTATTATGATTTCAAGGTGGTTATAATAGGTCGACTTGATTATATCATTTAGAGGAAAGATATTTATAGGCAGTCATTTGTGATTACTGAAGTGTGGTTCATAGTTGATATAGAAGAGTAGAGCAGAGTGTGTGAAGAGTTGAGCCATCAAAAGAAGGTCTATGTGACCAAGTAAATTACTTGTGCTATTCATTGGAACTGATCTAGATAGCAGGTCAAAGTGCAGTTCACCAAGATCAGGATATAGTGTGTATCTGTAAAATAGAAGGTTGTAGTCTTCACCCCTTTGAGCAGTGTGCTCTTGGACAATGCATCCTCTCCCCTAACAGGGATAATTGTAAAAGACTCCTAATAGGGTTCGACCCTTGACCAGGTCTACTATACTAAATATATTGTAAAACAAATCCTAACAGGGTTAAGGATCTTCTAACAAGGATCATAATACTCTAGTGTAGAATATTAGTGGGTGTCAATTCCCACCAGGGTTTTTACCTATTTGGGTTTCCCTGTAACCAAAATATTGGTGTTGAGTTCATGTGTTCTTTCATTGTGTTTATGCTTTATGTTTAAGTATACTTAATTGGATAAAGAATTGAATATTGTAGATAACTGATTCACCCCCCCCCCCCCCCTCCCTCTCAGTTATCTCTTGGGACTATTCCTAACAATTGGTATCAGAGCCAAGTGCCTTGGAGAGAAATTTTAATAGCTTGAGGTTGATCAGATGGCATACTTCAGGAAAGAAAGTCCTAAGTTCGATGGAGAGAATTATCTTGATTGGAAGAACAAAATGGTGACCCATTTACAATGCATTTATTTTGAAGTTTTTGATGTAACTATCAAAGTAGCCAAGATACCTACCCTTGAAGACCTTGCATAGGATGATGCTACTGATAGGCGAAAGGAATTTTTTCATCAGAATGATATTTCTAAAGAAGCCCTTATTAGCGCCCTTTCTGATGGTGAGTTTTCAAAAATAAAAAAGGTAGATACAACCCACAAAATATGGAAGCCCCTAGAAAACATATTTGAAGGAGACAAACAAGGAAAGGATGCACGTAGAAAGACATGGAAGAAAAGATATAATGCATTAGAAATGCTGCCTAAAGAAAACATCAGAGCTTATAATCAAAGGATAAATGAAGCAATTGCTGGAATCAAAAACAATGGTGGAGAGATTTTAGAGGAGGACATTATGGATAAGTTAATGACTACTCTCACTCCTGAATATGAAAGCAAGATCAACATCCTTGATTAGACCATGCAACTTACATCAAATTTCAAGAGAGAGACCTTGATGAGAAAAATCTCATCTTTTGAGATCTCAAGATTGAAGATATAACCAAAGAGTGAGACAACCTTCAAAGCAATAGTTCATGGTAAGAAATCTACAAACACTTCTGGTAATTTTGATGATGATGATGAAGAGAAAACTCTAAATGATTTCCAAAAGAGAAAAGAAAGGAAAATGAAAATATGAAGGTCAATTACCATTTAAGTGCTTTTCATGTAATAAGATCGGTCACTTTGCATCTAATTGTCCTACTAGAGCTAGAAGTATTCTAAGGAATGCTACAATGATGGAGATGGAGTTTCAGATGATGAATCGGGTGAAGAAGAAATTGGATTCATTGCTATTATAGACAAAATGAATAATAAGACAAATCATAAAGATAATAAGAAGGAACAAGAGCTAGCATTGATTTCACAAGCTGACATAAGAATAGATTGGATTATAGATAGTGGTTGTTCACATCACATGATAGGTGATAAAGACAAATTTGTTCATCTGGACAAATACAATGGTGGTATGGTTAGATTCAGAGACAACACTCCTAAACTAATAGTTGGTAGAGGAGCCATCACCTTGGATGGAAAGAATAGTACTGATGATGTTCTCTATGTTGATGGTTTGAAACATAACCTTCTCAGTGTTGGATAGTTACTTGGAAAAGGCTATCAGTTGGAGTTCAAAAATGATAAATGCATCATTAACAACAAAGATGGTGTTATGATTGCATCAAGCTCAAAGACAAGAGGTAATGTCTTTCAACTCAATTCAGAAGCAAGTTGTTTTGTTGCTAAAGTTGATGACAATTGGTTGTGGCATAAAAGACTATGTCATATCAATTTTGATAACATAGTAAAGATAAGCAATGTAAAGGCAGTAAGAGATCTACCTAGCATAGAAAAGCTAGTTGATACTATATGCAGGGAATGTGTAATGGGAAAACATGTGAGAAATTCATTCAGGAGCAAGAAAAATTCAACAGAAAACAAGTTGGATCTGATTCACACAGACCTATGTGGTCCAACTCAAACAAGATCATACTACGGAGAAAGGTATTTCATTTTGTTTGTTGATGATTATACTAAGATGATGTGGGTTGCATTCTTGAAAGATAAGTCAGAAGCATTTGAGAAGTTCAAAATATTCAAAGCTAAGGTTGAGAATGAATCTGGACTAAAGATAAAATGTTTGAGATCGGATAAAGGAGGAGAATTTACCTTTGATAGATTCTATGAGTATTGCGAAGAACATGGCATAAAGAGATAGTTAAGTGCACCTAGAACCCCTCAGTAGAATGGAATTGCAAAGAGAAGGATTAGGATCATCCTTGATATAGCGTGCACCATCATGATTGAAGGAAAAGTTGCACACACCTATTGGAGAGATGCGGTCAATACAACAGTCTATACCATCAATAGAATTCAATTAAGGCTAGGCACTGAAAAAACACCATATGAGCTATGGTTTGGTAATGTTCCCACAGTAAAATACTTTAGAATCTTTGGAAGCAAGTGCTACATCAAGAGGGATGAAGCAGTAGGAAAGTTTGATGCAAGAAGTGATGAAGGTATTTTTCTTAGTTACTCTACTAAAAGCAAAGCTTATAGATGTTTCAATTTAAGATTGAAAAAGATAATTGAAAGTGCTCATGTAAAGATTGATGAAAAGTTTATGATTCAAGAAAGATATCATGATTACTCACCCATGATTGATGAAGAACCCAAACCCTCCTCTAGTGAGACATTTATTGAAGAAATATTTGACAGTATTGATGTGTTATTCAATGACCTTGAGACAAGTGAAGAAGAAACTCCTAAGGCTGATAAGTCAGCATCACCTAAAGTTCCAAAGTTTACATCAAGAAATCATTCCAAGACAGACATCATTGGAGATTAGAGCAGCAAAGTTTTAACAAGGTCACAAGCAAAGAACTCAGCTAGCAATGAAGCGGTATGTTTGCTATCTCAGATTGAACCCTTAAGTGTTGAAGATACATGTAATGATTCAGATTGGCATGATGCTATGAAGGAATAACTTGATCAGATTGTTAAGAATGACACTTGGGAACTAGTCCCAAGGCCTAGTGATAAGAATGTGATTGGAACAAAGTGGATATTTAGAAACAAGATGAATGAAGATGATACAATAGTAAGAAATAAAGAAAGATTAGTATGTAAAGGATATGCACAAAGAGAAGGCATTGATTATTCAGACACATTTTCACCTATGAGCAGATTGGAAGCTATTAAGTTGTTTCTAGCTTATGCTATAGTCAAAAACTTCAAAGTTTATCAGATGGATGCCAAGTTAGCATTCCTAAATAGAGATTTGAAAGAAGAAGTATACATTGAGCAACCAGAAGGATTCACCTTATCAGACATACCTGATATGGTATGCAGATTAAAGAAGGCCCTCTATGGACTTAAGCAAGCCCCTAGAGCATGGTATGAGAGACTAGATGGATATCTAACAAAGATTGGATTCAAGAAAGGAGCAGTAGATTGTAATCTATTCATTAGAGAGACATCTGAAGGTTTACTACTTGTAGCTATATTTGTTGATGACATTATCTTTGGAGGTAATGACAAACTAAGTGTAGAATTTGCCAAAGAAATGCAGAATGAGTTTGAGATGAGTATGATTGGTCCTATCAAATACTTTTTAGGACTAAATGTGCAGCAGACAAAAAAAGGAATTTTTATTAATTAGTCAAAATATGTGAAAGAGATACTGAAGAAATTCAAGATGGATGATTGCAAGCTAGTAGGAACCCCTATGATCACTGGATGCAAGCTTACAAAAGAAGATGACTCACCAGCAGTAGATATAACATTGTATAAGTCTATGATTGGTAAACTTATATATCTTACTCAGACTATACTTGATATTTCCAATGCAATTGGCATAGTCGGAAGATTTGTAGCAGAGCCCAAACAAAGTCACCTCATGGCAGTAAAGAGAATATTCAGATACTTGCAAGGCACTATAGATTATGGTCTATGGTATCCTAATTTAGAAAATGTTGAGCTTCATGTGTACATTGATGCAGATTGGGCAGGATGTGTTGATGACAGAAAGAGTACTTCAGGTGGAGCAGTGTTTCCTAGTGATAGACTTGTCACTTGGACAAGCAAGAAACAAAATTTTATTTCTCAGTCAACAATAGAAGCGAAGTATGTTGCAATAGCCTTGAATTATTCTACAATTGTTTGGATCAAGCATATGATAAAGGATTTTGAAATTTAGATTGATTATCCTATTGTTATTCACTGTGATAACACTAGCACCATCAATATGTTTAAGAACCATGTGATGCATGGAAAGACAAAGCACATTGAGATCAAGAATCACTTCCTAAGAGAGAAAGTGGTAGAGAAAGAAGTCAAGTTGGATTATGTGAGTACTAAAGATCAGTTGGCAGATATTTTCACAAAGCCCTTTCCTAAGGATACTTTTGAGTATCTCAAGGAGAAGTTGGGAGTCATTCCCTTCCCTGATTATGCTTAGAAGAAAGGAGGAAAGGCATCAATCCTTAGGGACTGATGGAAGGTTGACTACTCTACCTCAGGAGTAGTACCAGTGCTTAAAATGAATGGAACCCTTTGCCATTGATGTCAAAGGGGGAGTAATATACAGAATCATGAAAAATAGAAGTAAAAAGGAGGAGTAATACACTAAGGGAGAGCAACATTTAGTTATGACATTAGTTTAGTTGAGGAAATGGAGAATATTGGAAAATATTGCAGCAAATAGAGGATTTTCTTTGGGGGAGTTTTGAAGAGGAAATGGAGAATGTTATAAAAGAATTGTTCATTTGGGTTGGTGGTGGTTTTTCATTCCACATGTTGCCATCGATGCCAAAGGGGGAGATTGTTGGAGATTTGCTAGCAAGCCAGTATTGACTGTATGTTTGTCATTGATGACAATATATGGAAAGTAGCATGTGTGGAAGTCTTATGTAGTAATCTTTTAGTATATGTAGCATGGACATGATATCAACATGATATCATAGGCGCAGAGGTTAACTATTAGTACAGATAGTTATATAGCAGCTTGTGTCAGCAGTGTTCCTGACAGAGTAACAGGCAGTGTTCTATGTATGGTTGTCCGTATAGTTGTCATGGAGCCTTGCGCGCTTGGATATATGTTGAAGAAATGTTAGTGATGTTTCAATCATGGATGCATAGTCTATTGATGAGTAGTCTAAGTGAAGTTATGCAGTCGCTATTCGCCAGCAGTAGTTTCCTGTGTTTATTCAGAAGAGCCGACAAAGATTTTATTGGTTCTATAGTTGCGCCTATCCTGTTGGTATGCGCCCTTGGATTTAATCTTAGAGAAGAGTTATTGATGTTTGGCTAAGAGCGCATGAGTTAATTCAACTTGAGGAGAAAGATCTAGTTGTTTTGGTAGAGCCGATAGTGTGTAGCGTGCGTCTACAATTATCTTATTGGATAGGTCCCAGATTATGTTGTGTGCATAGTAGAGCCGACATAATGTTTAGTGGATTTTGTTATAGTTTCTCTATTATGATTTCAAGGTGGTTCTAATAGGTTGACTTGATTATATCATTTAGAGGAAAGATATTTATAGGCAGTCATTTGTGATTGCTGAAGTGTGGTTCATAGTTGATATAGAAGAGTAGAGCAGAGTGTGCGAAGTGTTGAGCCATCAGAAGAAGGTCTATGTGACCAAGTAAAGTACTTGTGCTATTCATTGGAACTGATATAGATAGCAAGTGAAAGCGTAATTCACCAAGATCCAGATATAGTGTGTATCTGTTAAATAGAAGGTTGTAGCCTTCACCCCTTTGAGCAATGTGCTCTCAGATAGTGCATCCTCTCCCCTAACATGGACAATTGTAAAAGACTCCTAACAAGGTCCGACCCTTGACCAGGTCTACTGTACTAAATATATTGTAAAGAAACTCCTAATAGGGTTAAGGATCTTCTAACAAGGATCATAATACTCTAGTGTAGAATATTAGTGGGTGTCAATTCCCACCGGGGTTTTTACCTATTTGGGTTTCCTCGTAACCAAAATATTAGTGTTGTGTCCATGTGTTCTTTCATTGTGTTTATGTTTATATTTATATATACTTAATTGGATAAAGAATTGAATCTTGTAGATAACTGATTCACACCCTCCGACCCATGCCCCTCCCCTCCCCCCGTTCCCCCCCTCAGTTATCTCTTGGGACTATTCCTAACATTATTATCTAGGAAGTTGGGAGAAACAACATGACTAGAAGAGATTGGAAGTGATGGGTAGTTTGGATTTCTTGAAGCTACTGAGTAGAGTTGGGCATTTTGCAGTGGTCCCTTTGGTGATTGGGTTGACAATGTGAGGAGGATGTAGGATAAGTGGCAATGGTGTTTTTTTTACAACATCCATTTTTAATCTTAAAAAAAAACATTCTTTAGGCTCCTAGGGCTCATTGTAAATCTTGACAATGTTTATGGGGGTTGGACCTTATTGAGCTTCTTTAAAGTGCTCGATGTAAAAAGGTGTGACCTCTTAGCCACTTTAATATGTAAGAACAAAAAGAAATTAGGACTTGCAAGGTGTATGTAACACTTAGTCTAGAGCAATCATAAGGAATGTTGGTGGCAATAAAGGTTAGAGAGAAGCTAGCCAAATTCATTGCATGCCCTCAACCTATGGATTAGAAAAGTTAGTCAAAGAAAATAAAACATATGGGGAGATGTGTTCCTAAAGAAGTTCAAGGATAACACTAGATGTTATCAATTAAATGAGCTATAAGTTGCATCTGGTGAAGTTAATCTAATTCCCTCAAGCTTCCAACTTGAAATATTCAAAATTGAAATTGTAATACCATTTTTTTTGAATGAAGAATATAGAAGATTGATGACCGTTGCATTCTCATTTATGCTCTATAACTTAAAGAATTCTCAAGTATTATGTTATTATAGTATTTCCATGTATTCCCTCTTATTCAAGGACAAAATAATATGAGAAGGGGAAAAATCATACAATTTGATCACCGCTTCAACATTTCTTGTTTATAAGTTTTTTTTAATAAATATTAATTATTTAAATAGTGTATTGTTGTTAATATATTTATCCTTAACATTGACATTCTATAGTAA
This sequence comes from Chamaecyparis obtusa, assembly GCA_027943335.1. Lineage (NCBI taxonomy): Eukaryota > Viridiplantae > Streptophyta > Pinopsida > Cupressales > Cupressaceae > Chamaecyparis > Chamaecyparis obtusa. The sequence continues at coordinate 1,745,594 of BSBK01001064.1, forward strand.
TAAATCATTCAATGTTCAAATGCTCTTTTGATAACATATCAAAGATCATCAATTGGTTATTAAGGCTTTAGAGCATAATAATAAAAACTAACAAGTGTTTGTGATTTTTAGTTAAGAAAAATATATTATGTTGTATTTTTTTTTTCAAATTTGTCAAAATCATGCCTACTTTAATTGCAATTTGAGGCCAACATCTAATGTGAGGGCAATTGACCCTCCCATTAGCTACTAGCCTTAAATTGGTAATTATCTCGTCTATAATCATTATCATATATTAAAATAACGATATATACATAGACAATGAGAACAGCTTTTCAACGATGGTGACTAATATAATATAAACAATGCACTATGCTTTTAGAGTTTTTTTTTTTTAATAATTTTTTTAGTTTTTTAATTATTGCTATTATATTTGTTAGATATTTATTACATTTGTATTCAACAAACATTTATTTTAAGTGAAAATCAATTTCAATTATAGTAGTATTATTAGCCATTATTTTGATAAAAATACTATACCTTAATTAGTCTCGACATGCAATATAAAGGTGATGGAAATCACTCTTTAAGGAACATTTTAAGATAATAACAAATTACATATGAACCAATCTATGATTCAAGAGAAATTTCATTCTTTTTACAAATTTGTAAATGATATTTCCTCCTCATGAGCTAATTTATAAAGATCTCCCTATAAGAACTCTCATTCCTTGATTATTGTATGCTTTTATTGTGGTAGTTGCTCTTATAAAAGGAGGGTGAAAGAAAAATATAAAGCAAGGATAAGCATCAAAGTTTACAATGCAATTTCAAAGATCCCTACCCACCAACTTTCCTTCTATCCAATTTCTATAAACATTTTGTACTAAATTTTTCTATATATAAATATAACTATGCTAGTTAATAATAACCTTAATACAAAAGTTTAAAATTACAATTATTAATTTATCCATATAGACACACCAAACCTAATTTGATTAACATAATATTTTTTTCCCATTGTTTCCTGAACTTTTCAGAAACCCTTCAACTGCATACCTTTCCCTAGTTGCAGAAATGAGGATCCCAGCGGTTGAATATAGTAAGCGTGGAGGCTAATTCAATGATGACAGTGGTAATGAAGAACAACTTCCCCAAACGCCAATCACGCAATGTCAGCCATTGCCCAACTCAATATTAAAGCGCTTTGTAGGGAGGGTTGCTTGAAAGAAGCCCTGCACATTCTGCTCACTACACAGAACCCTTCTCCTGCTGACATTAATACATATCTTCAACTTTTGAACACCTGCATTGCCAAGAATGCTCTCCCAGAGGGTAGAAAAATCCACTCTCACATCATTGAAAGGGGGCATAAATTTGCTACAGACACCTCCTTACAGAGTAAACTTATTCACATGTATGATCAATGCGGAAGTTTGGTTGCTGCTCGCAATGTTTTGGACAAGATAACTCAACCGGATGTCTTGTCATGGAATAGGATAATTGCAGCTTACAGAAGACATGGGTTTACAACAGAAGCACTGCAACTGTTTAACCAAATGCAAGTAAAAGGTGTTCAACCCGATCAGTTCACCTTTGCAGGCATTCTTCCAGCATGTGCTAAAATGGGTGCCTTTGACCAGGGTTTGAGAATCCATCAGAGGATAATCCAAAGTGGATTTTTGTGGGATGATGTACTTGTTACTTGCCTGATAGACATGTATGCAAAATGTGGAAGAATACACGATGCCCGCGAATTGTTTGACAAAATGAGTAATGCTAATGTGGTTTCCCGGACTGCGATGATTACTGGCTATGTGCAGAATGGTATTGTTGATGAGGCTTTAAAGCTTTTTCAGGAAATGCCTCAACATAATGTGGTCTCATGGACTGCAATCATTGCGGGATATGCACAGAGTGGACTTGTAGAAAAGGCCGTGGATATTTTTAACGAAATGCAATTGGCTGGCGTAAAGCCAACCTCGGCAACCTATGCCAGCGTCCTACCCGCCTGCGCCAAACTGGGATCTTTGGAGCAGGGCATGAAAATTCATAAAATGATAATTGAAAGTGGATTTTTGTCGGATGTTGTTGTTGGCAATGCTCTGGTAGGCATGTACGCAAGATGTGGAAGCGTACAGAAGGTGCGTGAACTGTTTGACAAATTACCTCAACGAAGTGTGGTCTCTTGGAATGCTATGATTGTGGGATATGCACAGAATGGGTTTTTGGAAAAATCATTGGAGATTTTTAAGCAAATGAGACTGGCAGGTGTAAATTTGGACTCGTCAACCTTTGTTTTAATCATCCCAGTCTGTGCCAAAATGGGGGATTTGGAACAAGGTATAGATATACATCAAAATGTAAGTGAACTCGGGCTTTTGTCAGATGATGTAGTTGTGACTTCCCTAATAGATATGTATGCAAAGTGTGGAGCCATACAGAAGGCGCACGAGTTGTTTGACAAAATGGTTCAAAGAAATGTGGTATCATGGAGTTCACTTATAGCTGGATATGCACAAAATGGCCCTGTCGAAAAATCCTTGGATATTTTTAAGGAAATGCAATTTGCAGATGTAGAGCCCGACTCAACAACCTTTTCCAGTGTTCTCCCAGCTTGTGCCAAACTTGGAGTTTTGGAACTAGGGATGGCGATCCACGGAAAAATAATTGAAAGTGGATTTATGTCAGATGCTGTAGTTGTAAATACCTTGATGGATGTGTATGCAAAGTGTGGAAGTATATATAAGGCACGGGACCTGTTTGAAAATAATCCACACCGGAGTGTGGTCACATGGAATGTAATGATTGCGGGATATTCACTAAACGAGTTTTTTGACAAGGCATTGGAGTTTTTTAAGCAGATGCAATTGGCTGGTGTAAAACCAAACTCATCAACCTATGCCAGCATTCTTCCAACATGTGCCAAATTTGAAGCGTTGAAGCCGGGGATGGAGATCCATCAAAAAATAATTAAAAATGGTTTCTTGTCATATATTGTAGTTGCAACTTCTCTGATAGACATGTATGCCAAATGTGGAAGCTTACAGAAGGCATACAAATTGTTTGACAAAATGTCTCATCGAAATGTTGTCTCATGGACAGTAATCATTGCTGGATATGCCCAAAATGGGCTTGTCGAACAGGCATTGAATTCTTTTAAGCAAATGCAACTGACATGTATACAACCAAATTTAGCTACCTTCACCAGCATTCTTCCAGCGTGCGCCAAATTAGGAGCTTTAGAAGAAGGGACAGAGATTCATCAAAAAGTAATTGAAACTGGATCCTTGACGGATGTGGTTGTAAATGCCCTGATAGACATGTATGCAAAATGCGGGAGTATACAAAAGGCGAGGGATTTGTTTGACAACATACACTATCCAGGTATAATCTCGTGGAATGCAATGATTGCAGGATATGCAATGCATGGCTACAGCGCTGATGCTCTCAAACTCTTTGAACTGATGAAACATTCTGGAATGAACCCCAACCATATAAGTTTCCTTTGTGTCTTATTTGCATGCAGCCATGCTGGCCTAGTGGATGACGGCTGTAAATACTTCAATAGTTTGAGTAATTCATATTGTACAACTCCTACAATGGATCATTATGCATGCATGGTTGACCTTTTTGGTCGTGCTGGTTATCTTGAGGTAGCCCTAAATTTGATCATCAAAATGCCAACAAAACCCGACAAAGTTGTGTGGAAGTGTTTACTTGGTGCTTGTAGATCACACAATGATATACTGCTAGGACAATTTGTAGCAAGTCTTCTGTTTGAGATGGACCAAACAAGTGCCGCACCTTATGTTCTTATGTCAAACATCTATGCAGATGTGGGCAGGTGGGATGATGCTCAAAGGATAAGGAAATTGATGGAAGATAGAGGAATTGTAAAGCTACCTGGATGTAGTTGGATCGAAGTTCATAAGATATAAATGTATTTTGTGTAGGAGAGATCATACCCTCAAACACAAGATCTATACAAAGTTGGGAAAATTGCCTTGGGAAATAAGGTAGCAGGGCATATTCCAGATTCAAGACTTGTATTGAATGATGTTCAGTATGGGAAGGATTTATTTCTCTGCCACTGTATTGAGAAGCTGGGAATCACAGTTGGGTTGTTAGACACGCCCTCAGGAACCGCTGTTGGAGTTGTGTAAAACCTTGATTATGTGGAGACTGCCACACTGCTACTAAGTTTATCTCCACAATTACTGCAACAGAAATTGTTGTAATAGATGCAAACAGTTTTCATTGTTTCAAACATTGACAATGTTCTTGTGAAGATTACGGGTGATGCTACCATGTGAAGCAGTTTATAAATACAGCTTTGCACTACAAGGTATATGGTGTCTGCCTCGTAATGCCAAGAAATAATTTTTATTTTCAGTTTCTGGATAAACAATGAATACTGTATATTGGTGCTTGGAGAGCTTGACCATTCTTTTCATTTCAAGGAATCAAAGTGTATATTATGCATCACTCAGTAGATATGCTGATAGGGTGTTTGTTTAAACCCTGATTTATAAAGTGAGCTGTGATGTTGAACTGTCTTTCAGGAAGCCTCTGCAGCTCATGGTTGAAATGCTGGGGGATGAAGCTGAAGAAGGGGAAATTTTGAAGGATAGAAAAACTCGAAGGTGATTTAAATATGCTTAGCCAGTATGAAATATGAGAGGGGCTTGAGATCAAACTAGTCCTTGGATATGATGAACGGATCATCTCATGACCATCTTCTACTCATCTTTGTCATTTTGTATGATCTCTTCCTGGGATATATCAAATTTTCAAGGAGATCTTTGGCATTGAAGTTGACCATCTCCTGCCAGGTTGACCATTTCATACCCTCGTTACAAATTTGGTTTCTGGAATATCTTTGTCAAGAGGAATGTGGAGTCACAAGATGGTCTCTGGGGGATGTCAAAGATCCCTATTATAATTTATGTAATTAGGTTTTTTCAGCAGACCCAGCACATATGTGATACTCATATAAAAACCACAATGTCTGTAAATCATGGATAGTAAATTTTTTGTTGCAGGATCTTATTTGAGTTCCAGCACTCCGATATTGTCACTGTAAAAGGAATGAGATTCTTTTCTTCAACTCTGTTTCGCATAATTATTAGAAAACCCTTATGTTCTCTTGAGGAAGCATGCAATCTGTTCATCATCAGTAAAGAACTTCTTTTGTACTAAAGGTCAAATTAATATTTCAACAAGATTTTTTTTCCTTTTCATTGACTTGATTAACTATTAACTCAGAATCTTTGAGAACATTAGATCATGACAGCCTAAAGGCCCCCCAGACTCTGTTGTATTTGGTGGCCGAGTCCCATATGTTGAATTGCGGGCTTTCTTCACACTTAATTTACACCTTCTTGTGAGTTTGAGCATTAGGGCTTCATCTTATGCCACATTATCTGAACACCCAAATTGCAAGTGGTTAAGAGTTTTTCAGTACTTACTCTAGTACCTTTTCAAATACTACTTGTGGCAACTATTTTTGAATTTTCGACTTTCCAGCACTGAAATGTGCTGTCCTAGGGGGGGAGTAAGAATCCCTGGGAGGATTTGACACAGGATGGCGGAAATAACATATTCTGGAAAGTTTGTGTGAATTCTATAATTCTAATGTCGTTACATCAATCTTAAACTTCATATCAAGAGCTGAAAGGGCTTGAGCTCTCAACAAAACCTACAAGCTTGCTTTGTTTTTTATGAGTATGGGTTTTCATGTCCAAACTAATTGCACTTGGCGATCAAGAGAATATCTCAGGTCTCTTAATGGCTGATTTGGACATAATTGATATACACCAGTTCACCATTGAATCAAGGCTAACAGCTAACAGAATGTTTCTTCTTGTATTGTTGAGTATGTTGAAAATTTAAGGGAAATTGGATTTGCTAATTTTTAGCAGTAGATTGTAGCTGCTAACCTAATGTCCCCATGCAGCGGCTTAAATGAATTTTCTACTTAAATTTAAGGAAAAGAGTGTTCCTATGCAAGTTTAAAATTATGGGAAAAGGATAGTTTAGAACTTCTTTTCCTATTTAGTGGAGCAGCTACTGTTTAGAATTGTAAATAAGCTATAGAAAAAAAGGAGGGGCTGGAAATGAGCAGCGACTACATATTGACAAAAATGACATATGGCTCCACCAAATTTTTTCCCCCTTTTTTAACATTTTTTTTCTGATTTTTTTTATACAACTTCATATCCACAAAATCATAATAATAATAATAATATTAATACAAATTAAAGATGATTGCTTAAAAATAAGCAGGAAGACAAGGCCTAAATTTTAAAAAATCTCAACAATACTTACTAAAATTTTAAGAAAGCCCCTTCCATGAGGCCCTAGCCTATTCTCCTTCATTTTCCAATGGTACATTCTATTTAGTGTTGAAAGCCTTAGTAAAAGATTTCTAATTTGACGCATATTGACCTAGTTAAGAGTCAAATTACTAAGGCTTTTGACACTATAAATAGAATGTATGATTGTAAAATGAAGGGGACTTAGGCCAGGCTCCCATGGAAGGGCCTTTCTAAAAATTTTAGTAAGTATTGCTGAGATTTTTCAAAATTATTTTAAAATGGACGGTCCCATGAATTTTGTAGTGCAATTTAAGCTCTAAGTTTTATGGAAGTTGGTGCATTTTTTATTTGTAGCTATATATGAACCAGTGAGACCACAAATGTAGGACCTCATCTCCATTCAAACATTCAAACAATGGCACCACAACAAGGTTTGAACCTTGATGGCAAGAACAACATCACAACTTAACTGTAATGCCTTGTCAGGGAACCTTCAAAACGAGGACGAAACATGTGAAAGGAAGCCAAGTGTGGAGTAACGCTTCCAAATGCTAAATCTAATAGGAGAGTTGATGTAGAAATTTCTTAAAAACCCTTAAATTATTGCAAACTAGATAAACACATGCAAAATCAGATTTAAACAAATAAACTCACAACACCAAATATACGTGAGAAAACCTTTTCCAAAAAAAATGCACACTCCAAAAGCCAAACTCAATATTATTATCAACAACAACAATAGTTACAATACAATTCCTTGAGCCAATGCTCATCAGGAGTAAATATAGCAACATAGAATTCTAGAGAATATTCGGCACATGAACGCTCCATAAAAGATATCCAACCTATCATCATAAAATGCACTAAGAAGCAACATATTTATAAAGTTCAACACAAATGGAAAGAGCCCATGGTTTCCAAAACCATCTCCAATACCAAAGAGGGATGTGGTGTCAACTTGTTAAACCAATGACATGTTGCACATAAAAACTTCCAATGCAACAAAATATAACTCATCCATAACGACCACCTTTCCATATGCAACACCTACCTAACACCACTTGTCCAAAGTGAACTCCACCATAAATATCAATTGCCAAAAAATAACTCTCCATGACTCTTCCATCGAACTAGTAACTACCGTAGTCATAATAGAAAATTGTCATAGTTTCAACATAACAACTTATGACACTATCTCCTTAATTTTAGGACTTTCAAAGTGGGTGTAAAATAACTAAACAATAAAATTAACATGTTTGAACTCTAAGGTTGAGACACCTTAATCCCAACATTCTCCCACTTGTCAAAGACCTACCAAGAGTCAAAAATTTGTCACGTTCTCAAGGCCCTAAAGCCAATAGAGCCAACACACCATTTGAACTTATCACTGTTCACTAGCTTCGTCAATGCATTTGCAACATTCACCAAAGTATCAACCTGTCCAACTTCACCTTTCCACCTTCCACCATACCACAAACAAAATGAAACTATACATCAATATGCTTTGTTCTGGCATGGAAAGTAGGATTCTTCGCTAAACAAATAGCACTCTGGCTATCAGAATAGATAGTAATTTGATCTACATCAAAATCAATATTAGAACACAATCTCTTAATCCAAATGGCCTCTTTACAAGTACGAGTAGCTAACATGTGCTTTGCTTCTATAGTGAACAAAGCAACTATAGCCTGTTGCTTACTCATCCAACTAACTGCACCACCAAACATCGTGAAAACATATCCACTGGTGGATCTTCTTCTATTAATGTCACCTGCCCAATTTGAATCCATATATCTATGAATGCAAACTAAATGTCGAGGTCCAATAAGGATAACCATGAAAACACAAGGAACACTCAGATGTACCCCTCAAATACCTAAAAAATCTCTTAACTACATCCTAATGCACCCTACTAGGATTAGCCATATACTGACTAAGGTCTCCCACTGCTTGGGTAATGTCCGACCTTGTATAGACTATAGCATACATCAAGCTACCAAAACACTTGCTTAAGGCACTTTAGACATGTCCTCCATCTCAATGGGAGATTTTGGACAATCCTCCACAAAAAACTTCATCTCCTGTAACACTAGAATAACTAACTTCTTGCAAGCTTCCATGTTGAATCACTAGCTCTATCTCTAATGATCTCATTCCCAATAATATATCTTACTGCACCTAGATCTTTCATTTCAAACTGTGTTGCTAACCGAGACTTCAAATACTGAGACTTCAAATATGAAATCATTCTTTTACCATTCCCAATAAACAACATATCATCCACATACAAGATTATGATAAGAATGTGACCATTATCATATTTATAATATGCACAGTGGTCAAATTTAGATCTTGAAAATTCCGAAGACAACACATAGGTGTCAAAATTTTGATACAACATTCTAGGAGACTGCTTCAAACCATATAGAGATTCCTTCAACTTACAAATAAGGTTTTCTTTACCTTTCTCAATGAAATGCTCTCACTATGACATATAAATTTCCTCCTCCAAATCACTATTAAGGAACGTTGTCTTCACATCCATTTGCTCAACTTTAAAGTCACAAGCTACTGCAAGTAATAACAAGAATCGAATGGATGTCAGCTTAGCCATGAGAGAATATTTCACCATAATCAATTTCCTCCACCCATGAATACTCCTTTGCAACCAACCATGCCTTATACTTCTCAACACTGCCATCTAGACCTAATTTCTTCTTGAACACCCATTTACATCTAACAAATCGTTACTATAATTGATGGTGATGATGATGAAGATCGACTAAGATCAAAGGTATACAAGATAGTATAAAGATTAGATCAGTTATTATCTTGTCATTGATGTCAAGCAATTAATTTTCTTATTTATATTGCGTTGCCATATCATTCGGAGTTTGATATAAGTCTGAATGCGTTAAGAAGAATAAGAAGTGAAATGCTGAGAAGATGAAGAGCTTAATTGGGCAGTTGATACAGATCAAACAATGTTAAGATTATGTTGATATAATTGGTTTTTACCAAATATATGATTATATCAGGTCAGTAAAGAAGATTAGTCAAGTTGGTAAGCAAAACAGTTTGGCTATCAAGCAGAAAAAGTCATTTGGTAAAATGAAAGTAAGTTTCGCTAAAGAGAAAGGAAGTCAAGACACCAAGAAGAAGGTTTCAGTTACCAAGTGAAGTTAACCGAAATTCAATTGAAAGAAAAGAAGTTAGTTACCGAGAAAGACAAATAAGTTAAATACAAGGATCAAAATGACATTTAATGTTAAGCTATGATGAGCTAGAAGATTCTAATGATGAGGAAAAGTTAGTTGAAGAGATCTACAACGAGGAAAATTCAAGGTGATGATCTATGGTATAGATCTAAGCGACAAAAAGAGAAGATACAAGTTCCAAGAAAGTTCAAGTTCCAAGGTGATGGTAAAACATTTAACCGAGCTCTAAATTCATTGATTTAGTGTATGAAGTTGATCGAATGGTTGAAATTAATCAAAAGAAAATGTGATAAAGGAGATTAAGCAGAAAAATAAAGTCTATATAAAGGATGAATTTGTATGAAAAAAGGCTGGCAAATTGAAGGGTTATTGAGTCACTGACTGATACAGTGAAGAAGGGAAAGGTTGAATTATGAGTTAGCAAGCTGAGATTGATGAAGTGTTGAAGTTAGTGGATAGTGAAGACAAAGAGCACACAAAGGATCTGATTATAGAAAGACAGTTGTAGATTTACAGGTCAATTTATTTACTATCGCTTATTAACAATTGTAACAGAGAAATCTCTTAACCAAGTGGACTTAGCAATCTTATTGTAAAATCCTTAAAAAAGGTAACATTCTAAAAGACTATTTGAAGACCTTTAACCATGTCAGTCCTAACAAGGTGAAGATCCTAACAGATCTAAGGAAAATCCCTTAATCAGGTTACATTTAACAATGTGTATTGTAATCTTTAACCAAATTGGCTTTTAACTGTGCATACTTCAAAAGAGTATTTCTTTAGTGGGCGACAATTCCCACAGTGGTTTTTCCCAAATTGGGTTTCCACGTTAAATACTGGTGTTATCTGTGTTGAATGATTATTGTGAATGCTATTGTTGATTAATAAAGTTAATTTACTTTTTTCGGTTAATGTTGAAGTGTGTCTGGCTGAGTTGACACCAAGTTTGATTAGAGAAAGTTTTTAAGGTACAAAGAATCAAGGATTACTAATTCACCCCCCTCTCCGTAATCCAACAATTGGTATTAGAGCTAAGTACTCTAAAGGGATAAGTTTGAAAGACTTGAGTAAAAGATTTTAAGATGTATAGGAGAGAAGTACCTAAGCTGAATAAGGTAAATGTCTCTACATGACAAAGCAGGATGATGTTATACCTATCTAGGATTGGAGATTCTGCACTTAATCTTTTGGATAATGACTACACTACACCACCTCCTAGACCTATAACAATTTTGGAAAAATGGTCAGTGCTCCCCTCGGGATTCATGACATGGCTTAATTGCCTTATGTGTCTTCTATAAGTCTAGTGGTTGTATCAGACATTAACAGGTCGATCTTTTGGTGCAACAACAACCACTACTTGTAACAAGTGGTATCAGAGCTTGGTCACAGGTTCAAATCCTATTGAGTAACGCTGAGAGGGAGATTGTTGGAAAAATGGTCAATTCTCCCATCGGGATTTGTGGCATGGCTTAACCACCTGTCGTGTTTTCTATAAGTGTAGTGGTTGTATCAGACATTAACATGTTGATCTTTTGGTGCAACGACAACCACTACTTGTAATAAACAGTTGATCAGATGAGAGAAAAATATGAACACAACTCGGTGATGATTGAAATTTCTTCCTCCTTTACCGATGTTGAATTCAATGACATTAAGGATTGTATTACTACAAAAGAGATGTGGGATAAGATTGCACTTGTTTATGGAGGTGATCTGCATGTACAAAGAATGAAAGAAGAAGAGAACATTGCTCAATATAGTTTCAGAATCAAGGAAGTGGTTAGTGCCATCAGAGGTGCTGGTGGAACATTAACTGGTGCAGAAGTGGTAAAAAAAATTATTAGAACTCTTTCATCCAAATATGCTATTTAGGAACTAAGATCCATACCGAATAACATTGTTACTCTTGATGCCTTGATCGATAAGATGACTGCATTTGAGCTTAGCAATTATAATAATAGTCTACCAACTATTGAAATAAATTTTAAGTCATCTCTAACCATTGGAAGTTCAAGAAAAGAAAGAGATATTCACCAAAACTCAAAAAGAAGAGATTATGAAAGTATCCTAACCGAAGAGAAAGAACAAGAGTTGGAAGCACTGTTGACAAAGAGGCTACCGAGAGGAAAATGAAAGTATAAAGGTAAACTGCCTCTTAAATGTTTTAATTGCAACAAGATTGGCCACATTGCATCTAGGTGTCTTGATAATGACAAGAATGGTAAAAGTGACAAGAAAGAGAACCGCTACCAAAAGTTTAGAGACTACAAGGAAATAGGAAAGAAATCATGTTACCTAGCCGAGGAAGGAGTAACTGATGATGAATCTGATGACACAAAAGAAAGTGTGGAAGTTGTTTATGTTTCTATGAAGGATGATTTAGAAGAAGAGATGTATGAAGATGAAAAAGTTCTTAAATCTCAAGTTAGGAAAACTTACCCATAGATAATTGATAGTAGTTGTTCACATCATATGACTGATGATATTGATAAGTTTGAGAACCTAGAAGAGTATGACAGAGGATTTGTTAGATTTGTGAATGATGCTCCATATTCTGTAAAAGGAAAATGATCCGTTATACTGAATGAAAAGATCATATGTGATGATTCTTATTGGGTTCAAGGTCTAAACTATAATTTGTTGAGTGTTGCACAATTGAACAACACTGGTCATCGACTGGAGTTTCAAAACAAAAAAGTGAAGATCTATGTTGTTGATGGAGATTTGATTAGAACGAGTGAAAGGTAATCTATTCTACCTTGATACTGCTGCAAAGAGTTGTTTGTTTGTTAATGTTGAGGATGTTTGGTTATGGCATAAAAGACTCTATCATGTAAATTTTGATAACATGATTAAGGTGAGAAAAAAGAATAGAGTCAGAAGCCTACCAAAATTAAGAAAACTTAATAAAGTGATGTGTAAGGAATGCCAGATTGGTAAGATGACCAAATCAAGTTTCTCAAGTAAGTCTTACTCATCTAATGGTATTTTGGAACTAGTTCATATTGATCTCTTTGGTCCTATGAGAATTCAAAGCTATTATGGTGATCAGTATTTCATTTTGTTTGTTGATGAATACTCAAGGATGATGTCGATAATATTTTTAAAAGAGAAGTCTGATGCATTCCAAATGTTCAAATGGTATAAGGCAAGAGTTGAGAAGAAAATAGGTAAGAAACTGAAATGTTTAAGATCAGATAGAGGAGGTGAATTTGTCTCTGATTAATTTACTATCTTTTGCAATGAGAATGAAATTAAAAAGAAAGTATCTGCACCAAGGACTCCACAACAAAATGGCATAGCTGAAAGTAGGAATAGATCTATAGTTGATTGTGCTAGAACATTATTGATTGAAAAAGAGGTTGCACAAACATTCTGGAGAAAAGATATTAGTATTGTTGTCTACACACTCAACTGAGTACAATTGAAGAAAGGTACAAACAAAACTCCTTCTGAACTCTGGTATGGGCATACACTAAATGTTAGTTACTTTAAAATTTTTGGAAGTAGGTGTTAACTGAAAGATGCTAAGAATGGAAAGTTTGATTCTAAAGGAGATGAAGGTATATTCCTAAGATACTCCTCAAAGAGAAAAGCCTATAAATGTCTAATTAAGGTTACTAAAAAATTGTGGAAAGTGCAAATGTAAGGATTGATGAATTTGTAGAAATAAATTAAGAAGATAGAAAAATAGAACCTGAAGATTATCAAATATTTGTATATGTACATGAAGGAATTTTGGGTACGTTACCCGAGCTACAAGAAGAAATCAAGGAGCCAATTAAGCCTCCACTGTGAGATGAAAATACTAATGAACAGTCTATCGAGCCTATTTTAGCAAAATATGTGAGAAGACACCACTCACCAAGAAAAATTATTAGAGACAAGAATGTAGGAGTCATTACAAGAAGTAATTTGAAAGATAATACATGTTTGATTTCTGAATTTGAGCCAATATTAGTCAAGGATGCACTTGAAAATGAAGACTAGATTAATGTAATGAAAGAAGAGATTGATCAGATTGAAAAGAACAATACTTGGTCACTAGTACTGAGACCTAAGGATAAGAATGTGATTGGTACAAAGTGAATTTTCAAGAATAAAATCAATGAGAAAGGAGATGTGATTAGAAATAAAACTAGATTGGTCTGCAAAGGGTATGCCCAAAAAGAAGGTATTGACTATGGTAAGACATTTTCCCCCGTTGCTAGATTAGGTGTAAGAATTTTACTTGCATATGCTGCCTACAAAAGATTCAAAGTTTATCAAATAGATGTTAAGTTTGCATTTTTTAATGGAATTCTTGAAGAAGAAGTGTACATTGAACAACCTAAAGGATTTTTTGATAATTCTAACAAGGATATGGTATATGGAAACTACACAAGGCGCTATATGGTTTGAAGAAACCACCTCAAGCATGGTATGAAATATTACACTCATATTTAATCAAGACTGGATTTCAAAGGACAAGCGACAATAACAATTTGTATCTGACATGTGATAGTACTGATAAGATTTCAATTGCTGAAATTTTTGTTGATAAAATAATATTTGGAAGAAATGAATCAATGTCTAAATCATTTGGTGAAGATATGAGAAAGGAATTTGAGATGTCCATGATAGGAGAGATAAAATTATTTATTGGACTATAAATTCAACAAGTTAAAGATGGGATCTACATAATGTTAGCTTGTGGTGATTGATCAGGAAAGTACTGTACACTTTTCATTCGTCAAGCATTTTTGAGTTGACACGTCAAACATTTCCCTAGGTTGACTTGTCAAGCCTTTTCTTAGGTTGACTCATCAAATATTTTAGGGTTAACTTGTTAATCAACATAAGCCTTGTTATATTGGCTTAGGGTTAGGGATTTCATTATGATGTATGATTTTAGTACTTGTGGCGGAATAGAGTTGTAAGGGATTACATATTGTAATCAAGTTGTAATCACTGGATAATAAAATATTGGACTCGCTGTTGGTGGATGTAGCCCAAGGATTGGGTGAACCACGTTAAATCTTTGTGTCTTGTGTTCTTTTCTGTGTGGTTTATTATTTTTTGATATTGGTTATATTTGCACATAATTGTTATTTCTGCCTTGTTAATCCTAACAAGTGGCATCAGAGAGAGGTTATTTCATTTGTTCTTTCATCTATTCTCTGAAGCAGGTCTCACAAGTCAGTGGGAGAGTCTCTCGGTTAAGTGGGAGAAATGGTAGATGAGGGTAGGCTGAAGGTTGATAAGTTTAATGGGCATAACTTCTAGTTATGGAAGATGCAAATGGAGGACTATCTCTATCAGAAGGATCTATGGCTGCCATTAGAGGGAATAGCCAAGAAAGAGGCAACAATGTCTTAGGAAGATTGGGATATTTTGGATAGGAAGGCACTAGGGAGTATTCATTTATGCCTAGCACAATCAGTGGCATTCAATATTACTGGAGCAAAAAAAGCTAAAGATCTGATGGATACCCTAGCGAAGTTGTATGAAAAGCCTTCAGCTTCAAACAAGGTATTTCTTATGAAGTGTTTATTTAATATGAAAATGGTAGAAGGTGGATCTGTCACTGATCATTTGAATGAGTTTAATAGAGTTACAAGTCAGTTAGCCTCAGTTAAAATTACTTTTGATGAAGAGGTTAGGGCTCTCTTGATTTTGTGTTATTTGCTAGAAAGTTGGAATGGCTTGGTAATGGCTATTAGTAATTTTGTTTCTAGTTCTAATACCCTAAAGTTTGATGATGTTATTGGTGTTATATTGAGTGAGGAAATTCATAGGAAAAGATCGAGGGCATCCACATCGGGTAGTGTATTGAATGTAGAAAGAAGAGGTAGAACAAGAGATAGAGGAAACAACTCTGGAAATCATGGGAAATCAAGAGGAAAATCAAAGGGAAAGAGGTCTGAATCCAAAGGGCCAAATGATTGCTGGTACTGTGGAAAACCAGGTCATAAGAAGAAAGATTGTTGGTCTCAGAAGAAAGATCAAGGAGACAAACATGATGGAAACAAGGAGGCAAATGTGGTAAGTAACAAATCCGAAGAGGATGCTTTGCTCTTGTGTTTAGAAAATGTTGATGATTCATGGGTGTTAGATTCGGGGGCTTCATTTCATGCTACACCCCATAGAGGTTACTTTCTTGATTATGTCCAAGGGGATTTTGGGCTAGTTTATTTGGGAGATAATGAACCTTGTCAGATAGTTGGAAAGCTAAAAATTAAGATTAAGTTACAGAATGGAAATCATTGACTGCTACAAGAGGTAAGACATGTTCCAAGGCTGAGTAGGAATTTAATTTCAGTAGGGCAACTGGGTGATGAGGGTTGCACAGTTACTTTTAATGATAGAAATTGGAAGGTTTCAAAAGGTTCCTTAGTAGTAGCAAAAGGTGTGAAAGTAGGCACCTTATATCTTTGTACAGGTCATACTTTTCCTTCTACTTTAATTGTTTCAGAAGATAATGAATGTTCAGGAATAGTGGCTGCAGTTGAGCAGGAAGAACATCAAACCATTGCTGTAGATTATGACACAACATTGTGGCACAATAGACTTGGGCACATGAGTGAAAAAGGTATGAAATTACTTCATTCAAAGAAAGTTTTACCTGGTCTGAAATGTGTCAATATGGATTTCTGTGAAAGTTGTGTTTATGAAAAATAAAAGAGAGTTAGTTTTGTGAAGAGTGGGAAGGAAAAGAAAAATGAGAGATTAGAGCTTGTGCATACAAATGTATGGGGAACAGCTCAGGTATCTTCCCTTGGTGGCTCTCTATATTATGTTACATTTATAGATGATGCAACAAGAAAAGTATGGATTTATTTCCTTAGACAAAAATTTGATGTATTTCAAACTTTTAAGAAATGGAAATGCTTGGTTGAGAATGAGACTGGTAAAAGGTTAAAATGTCTCAGATCTGATAATGGTGGTGAGTATTGTAGTACAAAATTTGAAGATTATTGTTCTTCTAATGGTATTCGTAGGTAGAAAACTGTACCAAAGACTCCACAAGAAAATAGAGTGGTTGAATGCATGAATAGGACAATAATGGAGCATGCAAGGAGTATGAGGTTGCATGCTAAGCTGCCCAAAAATATGTGGGCAGAGGCTGTGAACACTGCTATTTATTTAATCAATAGAGGCCCCTCTACTCCTTTGGACTGTGGTATTCCAGAGGAAGCATGGAGTGGTAAGAAGGTGAGTTATTCTTTTCTCAAAACCTTTGGTTGTGAAGCTTTTGCACTTATAGATTCTGAAAACAGAACCAAGCTGGAAGGTAAGTCAAAGAAATGTGTATTTGTTGGATACGACATTGATGAATTTGGTTATAGACTTTTGGATTTTGAAAATATAAAATTGTAAGAAGCAGGGATGTCATATTCAATGAGAAAGTATTGTACAAAGATCTGTTGCAGCAGCATGAGAAGAAAGAAAATGATTATTTAGTACTGGATGATACTCCAAAAGATGATGTTCCAGTAGTTCCTTATGCTCCGCAACAACAACAACAACAACAACAAATACCACACACCCTAGTGAATGTTAGATGGTCAACAAGGCTAAGTAGACCTTCAGAGAGATTCTCTCCCTCTATGTATTCTATTTTATTAACAGATGCTGGTGAACTTGAATGTTATAATGAAGTTGTGTAGGTGGATACAAAGCTTTAGTGGGAGTCTGTAATGATAGATGAAATGAACTCCTTGCTAAAAAATCACACTTAGGATTTATGCAAGTTACTTGCAGGTAAAAGGGCTTTACAGAATAAATGGGTTTACAGGATAAAAGAAGAAGATGGAGGTAAGAAAAGATTTAAAGCCAGATTAGTTGTAAAAGGATTTGCACATAAACATGGTATTGATTTTGATGAGATTTTTTCTCCAGTTGTTAAAATGACTTCTATTTGTACCGTTTTAAGTATTGTGGCTATTGAAGATTTGCATTTAGAGCAGCTTGATGTTAAAATAACCTTTCTTCATGGTGATTTGAATGAAGAAATATATATGGTACAACCATAGGGATTTGAGGTCAAGGGTAAGGAGAGTTTAGTGTGCAAATTGTAGAAAAGTTTATATGGCTTGAAGCAAGCACCTCAACAATGGTATATTAAATTTGACACTTTTATGAATGAGCATGGATATAGTCGGTGTCATTATGACCATTGTGTTTATTTTAAGAGGTTGGATGATGCCAGCTACATTATTTTATGTTTATATGTTGATGATATGCTTGTAGCTGGGTCTAACATGGATCACATTAAGGGGTTGAAACACCAGTTAGCACATTAATTTTCTATGAAGGATTTGGGGGTAGAAAAACAAATCCTTGGTATGAAAATTTGCAAAGATAGGAAAAATAGAAAATTTTCTCTATCTCAGGCTGATTATATTGAGAAGGTGTTACAACGTTTCTCTATGGAGAATGCCAAAGCTGTCAGCACACCTTTGCCTGGTCATTTGAAATTGACTAAGGATATGTGTCCCAAGACACCAGAAGAAGAGACTAAAATGTCTAAGGTACCTTATGCTTCAGCTATAGAGAGCTTAATGTATGCTATGGTATGTACTAGGTTGGATATTGCACACGCAGTGGGAGTCGTTAGCCGATATATGAGTAACCCTGGTATTGAGAATTGGAATGCAGTCAAATGGATTCTTAGATATTTGAGAGGTACATCCAGTAACTGTTTACACTTTGGGGGTTCTACTACTACTGTACAAGGCTATGTTGAATCAGATTTGGCAGGAGATATAGATAGCAGGAGGAGTACTACAGGTTATGTATTTACTGTTGGTGGGACAATAGTGAGTTGGATTTCTTGACTACAAAAGGTGGTTGCTTTATCCACTACAAAGGTAGAGTATGTTGCTGCTACAGAGGCAACCAAGGAGATGATATGGCTTCAATTCTTCATGGAAGAATTGGGACATCCTCAGATGGGTAATTTTTTGCATACTGATAGCCAAAGTGTCATTCATCTTGTGAAGAATTCTTCTTTGCACTCAAAGACAAAAAACATACAGTTGTGGTACCATTTCATTCGGTCAGTTTTGGATGATGGGTAGTTAAAGCTGGAAAAGATACATATAGATGATAATTCAACAGATATGTTTACAAAGGTAGTAACAAGGGAGAAGTTGAACTCCTGTTCAACTTCGGTTGGTCTACTAGACTAAACATAATAAAGGGACAGTTGAGTCCAGGGTGGTTGGATCTAGTGGGAGCCTCACAGGGTAGCGGTTTAGCTACATGATCAGTCTCCAAGTGGGAGATTGTTGTTTGGTGTGGAGACTGATCAGTCCCCAAGTGGGAGATTGTTACCCAAGTGGGAGATTGTTAGCTTATGGTGACTGATCAGGAAAATACTATCCAGGAAAGTACTGTACACTTTTCATTCGTCAAGCATTTTTGAGTTGACACGTCAAACATTTCCCTAGGTTGACTCATCAAGTATTTTAGGGTTAACTTGTTACCCGACATAAGCCTTGTTATATTGGATTAGGGTTAGGGATTTCATTATGATGTATGATTTTATTACTTGTGGCGGAATTGAGCTGTAAGGGATTACAAATTGAAATCAGGTTGTAATCATTGGATAATAAAATATTGGACTCGCTGTTGGTGGATGTAGCCCAAGGATTGGGTGAACCATATTAAATCTTTGTGTCTTGTGTTCTCTTCTGTGTGGTTTATTATTTTCTGATATTGATTATATTTGCACATAATTGTTATTTCTACCTTGTTAATCCTAACACATAACAAAGTCAAAGTATATCAATAAGATTCTAAAGACATTTAGTATGAAAGAGTCAAAACTGGTTGGTACACCAATGGCTACTGGTTGTAAATTGTCAAAGGAATATGAGACAAAGGAAGTAAATGAAATACTCTACTGATCTATGATTGGTAAGCTACAATATGTTGTTCACAATATGCCTGATATTTTTCATGTTATTGGTATCGTTGCAAGATTTTTTATCAACCCAAAGGAAACAAACATGTCTGCAGTCAAAAGAATATTTAGATATCTGAAAGGGACTAAAGATTTCGGTCTACTATACAAGAAAGAAGGATATTTTGAACTTAAGGTATACACTGATGTTGATTGGGCTAGAAACATTGATGATAGAAAAAGTACAAGTGACAGAGATTTCTTTTTAGGAGAAAGATTAGTGACATGGCTAAGCAAGAAACATAGTTATATTTCACACTCTACTACTAAAGCTGAGTATATTGTTGCACCTATGAATTGTTAAAACATTGTGTGGATCAAATAGTTACTTGAAGGTATGCAAGAACATATTACTGATCCAATTACTATTTACTATGATAATATTAGTGTTATCAACATATCAAAGAATCCAGTGATACATTCAAAGACAAAGGACATTTCTATCAAGTCATTACTTGATAGAACAAGTTCAAGACAAGCATGTGATATTGGAGTATGTGAATTCAAAGGAGAAGATAGATGATATATTTACCAAACCACTACCGAAGGATTCTTTTGAGTATCTCCGAGGTAAGTTAGGGGTTCTTCCCCTATCCAATATTCACTAAGGAAAGATGCATGTTGCATCAATTCAAGTTTTTACCAAAATATCTATTTTGTGAGTTGATGCTAGTGTTCACTCTTTGGGTGATGCTTGAAGTTGTGAAAAATGTTTATGTCTACAATAAGAAATTAGTATATTTGAGGTATGATTCATTGCCTATGAAATTTTTTTAGGAGTATGTGTCTTTGACATTGTTGTCAAAGAGGGAGAATATGCTAAGAGAAGATTGCTAAGAGGGAGAAGATTTATTGAAGGAGAAGATTTATATTGATGACTACAATGATAGAGGGAGAATATGTACATATGAAATATCCAAGTCAGAGTACATGAAAAAGATTGACAGTAAGTTTTCCATCATCAATTGATAGTGCAATGAGTGTTGCCATCAATGCCAAAGAGGGAGATTGTTACTATTTTTTATGGTGATGATGATGATGATCGACTAAGATCAGAAGTATACAAGATAGTAGAAAGATTAGACTAGTTATTATCTTTTCATTGATGTCAAGCAATTGATTTTATGATTTATGTTGTGTTGCCATATCATTCAAAGTTTGATATAAGTTTGAATGAGTTAAGAAGAAGTGAAATGTTGAGAAGATGAAGAACTTAATTGAGCAATTGATACAGATCAAAAAATATTAAGAATGTGTTGATATAATTATTTTCTACCAAACATATGATTATATCAAGTTGGTAAAGAAGATTAGTCGAGTCGGTAAGAAAAATAGTTTGGCTACCGAGAAAAAAAAATCATTTGGTAAAAGGAAACTAAGTTTCGATAAAGAGAAAGGAAGTCAACACACTCTAAATATTCTTCACTAATATTGCCAACATAATTTGTCAATGTACTTCCATAACTAAATTTCTCAAACATAGACACACTAGTACATTTGACCTTATTTTTCTACCAACATTTTTGACCATCAATTAAAAAGGTTTAAGTTGGTCATATTATAGAAGGAAATCTTTCCTTTTTTTAAAATCCATGCCCGTGTTGGTCAAAATTTTGACCAATACCATGTATGTCAAAATATCGACGAACACGGGCATAACTTAAAAAAAAAAGTTTCATTTCTCATTTCATTTTTATGGTCAAATTTGAAGGAGGACTACAGCACGCGAAGGAGGACAAATTTCTCATTTCATTTCCATCTTCGAAGAAGGTTTGGTTATCTTTCGAATATGCCATTTTTTGTTTCAGGCTCAGGGTTAGTCATTGTAATAGATAGACAAATTTGATGTCGCTGCAGAAATGACAAAGCATGGCCATTGTCCTCGGCCCTGTCATGAAATCACGACCCTAATTTGTATTTTCTCCACTGGTTTTCTAATACCACTAGATGAAAGTCAAATTAGGGTAATGTATCATAATACACCCATCACTTAGAGTTGTATGGGTTGTCGAGTTTCTTCCTGGACAAAACCCTAGGCTAAATATAAGCCATGTATTTAGCTCAGGGTCAGTCATTGTAATAGATAGAAAAATTTGATGTCACTGCAGAAACATTTTGATATGTCCATGAAGTGTTTTTTTAATCAGTGAGGCATTTCATTATACATAGTCTGCTGATTCAAAAGATAGAATGATTATTTTCTGTAAAATCACTTTAGGAAGTGTTATTCGAAACTCTTGAATTAGTTGTTGATAGTCATGTTCTTTGTTTTTATTCATAGTCTATCATTTGTTAGAAAATAAAAATATGTAGCTGCAGTCTCAGATTTCAAATTGTCACAGTTTGGCTAGCACTATCAAAACAAAGTGATTCTCTAACAGGTAGAAAGCATAGCCATTGTCCTCGGCCTTGTCATGAAATCATGACCCTAATTTGTATTTTCTCCATGGGTTTTCTAATGCCACTGGATGAAAGTCAAATTAGGGTAATGTATCATAATACACCCAACACTCAGAGTTGTATGGGTTGTCGAGTTGCTTCTTGGTCAAAACCCTAGGCTAAATATAAGCCATGTACTTAGCTTAGGATCAGTCATTGTAATAGATAGACAAATTTGATGTCACTGCAGAAACATTTTGATATGTCCGCGGAGTGTTTGTTTGATTAGTGAGGCATTTCATTATACATAGTATGCTCATTCGAAAGATAGAATGATTATTTTCTGCAAAATCACTTTAGGAACTGTTATTCGAAACTCTTGAATTAGTTGTTGACAGTCGTGTTCTTTTTTTTATTCACAGTCTATCATTTTTTAGCAAATACAAATATGTAACTGCAGTCTCAGATTTCAAATTGTCGCAGTTTGGTTAGCACTATCAAAACAAAGTGATTCTCTAACAGGTCAAAAGCATAGCCATTGTCCTCGGCCCTGTCATGAAATCACGACCCTAATTTGTATTTTCTCCACTGGTTTTCTAATGCCACTGGATGAAAGTCAAATTAGGGTAATGTATCATAGTACACCCAACACTTAGAGTTGTACGGGTTGTCGAGTTGCTTCCTGGACAAAAACCTAGGCTAATATAAGCCATGTATTTAGCTAGAGAAAGGAAAATATGTCTACAACAGTATAATATTGGAAGGTTTTGAAATTGAGTTATAGATCAGGTACGTGGAACTCTGAAACACTAAAGTTTTCTTGGTGATTGTAACCACTGATGGTGCCCACTGTTTAAGTAGTCCAGATAGATCCCAATCTAACCTGATCAATTAGATTTGGAGGGTCTTTGGGTCAGTCCACAGTGCTAGAGAACATTGGTTAAAATTGTTTGAAGACTTAGTGGCATATTGATAGACAACTATCGGGCATAACCCGCACCTCCACCATGGGTATCTGCTAGCTACACAATGCTCTTTGTGATCATGTGGGTTTGGATAATCAAAAAGATGGGAGATGGAAGTTGCATGATGCCCTAGGAGGAATGGTTCAACAGACCAAGTCTCCACCCTTCACCTATGGCCTTAGCCACTAAACCCTCACTCCTAGAGACCCACTTCCTAGGGTTTGTTGAACCAGTCCTCTAAACTCATTCCCAAATTAAAATAGCTACATAAACACTTCATAAATGCTTCCCCCTTACATACTTCATCACCAAAACTCTTCATCCTTGAAGCAAACCAGTTTCTATTTGACTGGTGTCAAACCGGGCATGTTCTCTCTCTAGCTCATGGATTTTCTCCGTTTCTCTTTTCTTGAACATATCTTTATGTGGTTTGGAAGTTGTGATCACAAATCTTAGAAGATAATATATTCTCTACATTTCTAAGAATTTTAGAATTTCCTCTTACAACTTGAGGAATATTCTCATATTTTCTGCAAATTACTTCCCTTCAAGTTTTATATTCTCAACTTAGCAACAACTTTGACTCTAATTGATAGGCATCTCAAAGATTGGTTGATTAGTTGCATATGGTGATAGAATTCTTGGTTTCAATACGTTTGTACTAGCCTAATTAATGTGACAATGTGTTGATGGTGTTGAAGGAATGTTTAATATCATATGATATTCCTTTATGGTCAAGATGACGTCTTTATTCCATTCTGGTACTATTTGATGATTGAACTAAATAATTAAGAGGATACGAGGTTTATTTTCATGAACTAAACTGATTGTAGATCTGTTTTGAAGTTTACAATAGCTTTGAGAAGTGTGTCAATATGTTTTGGGCTTCATTTATCTCTAGGGTTGGTTATCTTTCACTTTCCCTTCATCATATAAGTTTTTGGGGTGAACATATTTGGTCATCTTACATTTCATGTTCGTACATTTTAATGTGGCTGACTTGGAAAAGTCTGTTTGAGCATGCAAAGGATATAATGAAAGATCAAATCATTTAGAATGTGAGAAATTTTTGGAAGTGCATTTGATTATGAAGTGTGTGAGAAAAATGCCAAATGATTATTGAAAGAAATGAGCTGAAGGTATCTACATTCAAAAGTGTTTGAAGTTTCAAGTAGTGTGATAAAGGCTACTAATGGTACACATTTGTTGTGGTGGATATTTTTTTTTGTTCTTCATGTAATATTTTAAGGTTGTAGCCTGGTCTAAATTTTGTCATTAAAATTGAGTACTAAAATATCTTTGGTATAACCATAAAGCCATTATTTCAGGGAGTAGTTTCTTCCTTGTGTTTTAGATGTAAAATAATTTATGTAAATTATTCTATATTGTGGCTTTTCTCACTATGGTTCTTCCCTAGCTAGGTTTTCCATATAAATCTAGTGTTCACTTGTGCAATTGTGTAGAATTTGTTATTCTTTCATTGTTACATTGTTGCTGATTCATGAAGTAAATATTTTGACATACGAAGTAGTAAAAAATTCAAGGTTTTATCATACAATTTATTCAACAACCCCCACTTTGTTGTCTTGTGTGCTCAAAAATAAAGAAATACTACAAGAAGATCCAAAGAGAGCTTGACAAGTGTCCATATTATAATGAATGAGACAATGCATGTTGAATAAAACTCAATCTAAATTGCACTCCTATGTTCAAAGAATAAATGAATAAAGAACCTTTATATAACTAATTAGATAATTTGTCCTAATTACCCCCAACATATTTTATTCTTTTGGCTAGCCTCATACTTTACCTACATTATTTTATGATATGCTATGATATGCCATAAACTATTGATCATGCATTTACCATTATCTAGATACAAGAACGAATTAGGGATTCTTTTGGGTTTCATTGCTCACAACAAAGTTATGTGGAATGATTATATGGATATTTTGACTAGAAAACATACATGAATATCAAAACTTAATATATTGGACTAATTTTTGTGGTAGTAAAGATTATTGATTGAATTTTATTATGAAACTTGGTCAAGTAAATCTATATTATTTTTTATTCAATGGAAAGATATGTTGTGGTGGAAACAAATTTGGAAGGTTGACATTCCTTTTAAAATGACATTTTTTTGTGTCTCTCTCTTAATCATAAAGTCTTAACTTTGGATTCACTTCAAAGAAGTGGATGGTAGAGCTCTCATAGGTATATTCTAGAATGTAGAGGTTATATAGAAACTATTGAACATCTACTTCAAGATTTCTCATATTTTCAAATTGTTTTTGTTGAGCTTGCTATTATATTTGGATTCTCTAACTCTTGCTAGGAAAATACACTTGCTGATTTCTCAATACATTTGTTTGAGGGAAATAATAATAATAATTTAAGGCATGAATTTTGTGGTGGCCCAAAGCACATTATTTTAACAACTATTGTATTCTATTTTTTCCTCCTACCATCCATATTAGATTTGACTTTGAACTAACAACATCATAAATAAAACTTCAAACTACCAAACTAATTATACCCTACTAGTCGCTGTCCTAGGAATACCAGTCCAATATTCCTAATTCAAAATGCAATGAAATAGTAAAAAGAAGGCATGGAAAGGTAAGCAATAACTAATATAATGTTTTTACATTGAGAACCAATCCCAAACATGTTTCAATCCATCCTAGGAACTCACTGTTCCTGGACTGTACCATGAGATAGAGAGTAAATTGCAGAGAATAAATATAGTTTTATTGATAAAAACACTTCACTACAATACTTTGTCTCCCAACACCAACTCTACATACATCCTACCCACGTCTACACCTACCAAATAGGCTTCCAAAGTCGGTTACCTTCCATGAGTATTGAGTTAATTGAAATCAGTACACTCCAAGTTGTTTGAAAATGTTGTCTTACTTGATAATTCAATTCCACCTTGAGTTTTGACTTTCCCACTCAAAATTCACTTGGTCAACCACAACTTAATTTCCATGTGGAAACCTATAATTGTCTTTCTAGCCCTCCTATCCTCCCTATCTTTCCCTACATGGATCCCTTTTTGTGATCCCAAACACTTTCTCTTTCCTTGTCATCGTGGACCATAGGATCACGAACGTTCAAAACCTATCATCATTGGTCCCCATTAGCTGATCTTACATAGCTTGAACAAAAAAGGGAAACATGATCTTGCAAAACCCCTGTACAAGACAGTCAAGAACCAAAAGACATCTTCATAAAATCTATGCTACTTAACCATATTATCATTGATTCATGACTATCATTGATTCATGGATTTTATTTTCTAGTAAGGAGAATTGATACTTCATCATGGATTCAATTTTCCTTTAGACATGACTCTTTTTGACATTAGCACCAGTATAGGTGTCTTCACCAAGTCCTTTAGCTTGACTTCATATAAAAATCCAATTATAATATTTTTGGATTTGGAACTAGTTTTCATCTTATTTTCATGAACATGTTTATGAATCTAGCAACACATTTTTATGTTGTTCCAAGACACATTTCTATTGGAGTTTTATTTGAATGAATCTAGAAGTATATTGGAAGATTTTGAAGGGAGATTTAAATTTGTTTTGGAATTGGTTTGGTGCCTTTTTATTTAGTATATGGAAAGTTATGACAAATTTACTAAAACTTGCTAGAATTTGTTCCTAGGGTTGTCTGTCATAAGAAAAATGTCATAACTTTGTTTAAATCTTCAATCTTTATTTGAGAGGTCACAATACTTAGTCATTGTCCATGTTTAAATGATTGTATATGTGTGTATGTGTGTGTATACACACACATGTACACACATGTTTGTATGTGTGTATATATACATATGTGTATATATGTGTGCATATACACACATGTATACACATATATACACGTGTGTATGTGTATATATACACATGTGTGCATATATGTATATATACACACATGTATGTATGTATATATATAGATGTATACACATGAATTTAAATAAATTAAATTACAGAATTAAAATTCCTTATGCATCTTCTTAGTCATCTTCCGGGTGCACCAAACAGGTCATCTCATATTCTGGAAATCATTTTCAGAATTTGTATCTTCCAGAATTGACTATATCTGACATTTGGTATTCCATGCACCAAACGGGCCCTTATTGCATTAAGAAAATGGAATCCAAAACAAGGCTCTTAAGACCAATCCAAAATCACAAATTGCACACAAATTGGTTTTTATCTTTTATTTCCTGTTCTCATCTGTACATACTAGGGATCATGCTCGTACATTCCTTGTTTGGTGTATATATAATCCTATTACAACTGCCACAACCATATTTGGTTGGTCGTGATTTTAGCTAATGGAGCTTGTAGACATTGAAATAATTATTCTTTCATCTATCAATATGTTATTATTTGATCCATTAATAATATTCATCAACATCTATCATTATTATATTATTTATCTTTAATTATCATTCATAATTATTTATCTTCCATGATCAATCTTCTTTCTTTGTCTAGGTCGATTTGGTCAAGAATATCTTGAAAGAGTGGTTCTATTGTAATGATGGTTCTATTTGCAAAAAACTTGTTAGAAATGTGAAAAGAAAACATGTTAGCAATTCCATCATTTGTCTGTTGTTTGGGACAGTCACCGTAGAATTATTTGGAGTGTCTCTCCTCTTGCCTTGTAAGGTTAAAATGACCTTTTTTTCTTCCCTCCTTGAATAGAACCTTACCGTCTTGCACTTGTGCAATGATAGGACACCAATGTTGCTAATTAAGGTTGGCGGGATGATTACACCTATCTTGAAAAAAGACTGTCAAATCATTATGCTTTTAAACCAAATACCTATCAACATATCCCTTGCAAGGGAGAGAAGCCAAACACATAAAGAACATGCACATAAACATGGCAATTGAAAAACTTAAATGGAATACACCAAGAAGTACCAAATGATGAATGCTCAATTGTTGTAATGGCAAAGCAATATCAGAACCGTCCATTTCTAGAACTTGATTTTTCTATAGTCCTAATGATTTTTCTTATTTCTTGTCTGTGCTTGGTGACATGATTTTGAACATTGTTGACATACTTAAATGGAATACACAATACCAAATGATGAATGCTCAATTTTTGTAATGGCAAAGCATCAGAACCGTCCATTTCTAAAATTTGATTTTGTATAGTCTTAATTATTTTTCTATAGTCCTAATGATTTTGAAAATTGTTGACAAATTGTTTCTTTTTTTTATTATAGTATAAATGATTTTTCTATAGTTGTAATGATTTTTCTTATTTCTTGTCTTTTGTCCCTTTTTGATTTCCTATGTCTGTGCTTTGTGACATGATTTTGTCACCTTCTTTTGATGGTATATTTCATTCACTCTATGTAGAATACTATTTTGTTCACTATTTTATTTCAGCTTCATATTTCTTTCATTTTTCATATACACAGAGAATACACATGCTGATAAAAAAATGAGCTATTTGATTTAGGTTTACTTTTCATTATTGTAAATGGTTAATATTTCTGATGCTACTCCTTGGTGTATTTCATATAAAAATAATCATATAAAAATAATAAATGTAGTAATGATGGTGCGATGCATTATTGATATAGGCTCGATGACTCTTGTCAATGTGCCAAACTGTCAATGTGGTGGTGGGTAGTGTGTGTTGAAGACTTCACGGACACTGAACAACCCTAGATGATAATTTTGGTGCTGTCCAAATAGAAAAAAGGTTGCTAATGTGTATATATTTAAAGTTTCTAATGTAAATACTATTCATTATAATATAAGAACTAATGTAGACTGGGTATCACAGGGAAATAATGGCTATGGATACTTTAGTTGGGTCGATGAAAACTCATCTGCATCTATCCACCCTTCTCCACTTATCCGCGATGAAGGATTTGAGTGCAAAACATGTCAGGCTAGGGAAAATTTTGAAATTATATTTTTACGATGCCTTCTCTATATTGTAATCACATATCTTTGTTGCGACCATATGCAAAGATAAACTCAGGAATTAGTTAGTTTAGTATTTTCATATTGTAACTAATATTTTAATATTGATATAACATAACTTCTCTTTGCCTCAAGTGCACATATATATGGTTTACATCTTTTTTTAGAATAATTCTTCATGTTTATGGCTCAGGTGAGCCCCAATCTGCTATCAATCA
This sequence comes from Chamaecyparis obtusa, assembly GCA_027943335.1. NCBI lineage: Eukaryota > Viridiplantae > Streptophyta > Pinopsida > Cupressales > Cupressaceae > Chamaecyparis > Chamaecyparis obtusa. Next base: position 1,774,591 of record BSBK01001064.1, read on the forward strand.
CATAATTTAACGTATAGTGTTTTCTTGGTTATTCCATTTGTTCCTTGACCTTGACTATGGATTGACTATTACTTTCAAGCTTGAGCGAGGCTTCATACCAAGCAGCGTTTGCAGATTTGTATGCAACACTGATTTACGCTGGAGGTAAACTACATGTGTCATGTAAACAACATGGTTGAATGCAATCTCTTTTGCATGTTTTCAAGATTTTTCCCACCAATACAAGCGTAAATAACGCATTGAACATAATCTATGAATGCTATGTGGTATGAAGTCTCGCTAAAGTTTGAGCGCAGTGTGGTATTAAGTCTCCCTTTATTCCAATGAGGGATTGGAATGAGTTCATTTTGGATGCAAAGGAGAATGGGGATACTCAAAGAGGAATTACACTAGCAAATGAGAGAAGGTATAAACACAACATCTGAGAAACATAAATGTAGATTTCACAATAGCTGAGAAACATAATTGCAGGCATCACGGTCACAATTTTTTTGGAGACAACATAATTGAGTTGTATACCCAAGAGATGGGGTGCAACTTCTGCACCTCTGATTCCAAGTTGACACTATGGGATACAAAGACCATAGATAAGAAATAGATTTAGAGAGAGGAGGTCTATAATGACCAAAATAATACAGGATGAACCTCAAGTTAAATGAGGAAATTGCAAACATTTTAATAGATTTTAATTATTAAATAATGAAATTTACATATACTAGTGTTCTAAGCCCCCTCATTACATGATTTATTATTGTAAGCCCCCTCTAACTTACGCATCTAGAAAATGAAACTACAACCTATTGGGATTGAGACAAACCTTATAGAACAACATCAGCTAGGAATGATCGCTTTCCAACATCTGTTGAATACATCTGTAGCTCATGAATACAAGGTGTAGCTCATGAATACAAGGTCCTCCAATAGATGTATTCAATAGATGTTGGAAAGTGATCCTTCCTAGCTCTTGTTTTTCTATAAGGTTTGTCTCAATCCCAATAGGTCATAGTTTCATTTTCTAGATGCATAAGTTAGAGGGGGCTTACAATAATAAATCATGTAATGAGGGGGCTTAGAACACTAGTATATGCAAATTTAATTATTTAATAATAAAAATCTATTAAAATGTTTGTAGTTGCCTCATTTAACTTGAGGTTTGTCCTATATTATTTTTGTTGTTATGGCCCTCCTCCGCTCTCTAAATTTATTCCTTATCTATGGTCTTTGAATCCCGTAGTGTCAATTTGGAATCGGAGGTCCAGAAGTTGCACTCCATCACTTGGGTATACAACTCAATTACATTGTCTCCAAAATGATGTGACCATGATGCCTACAATTATGTTTCTCATCTGTTGTGTCCCAAAACCCCTTATGACCCTTTACGACCATTTACGACCTCTAAGAATAAATCTTAGAGGTCTTAAAATGTCGTAAAGGGTCATAAGAGGCTCCTAGGAGGGGGCCAGATGAGCTTCCACCTTCACGTGGTTGGCCCTGTTAAGTAGAGAATGTTAATTAAACTATTCTCGAAACATAATTGTAGGCATCATGGTCACATTTTTTTTGAGACAACATAATTGAGTTGTATACCCAGACGGAGTGCAACTTCTACACCTCCGATTCCAAGTTGACACTGCGGGATGGAGACCAACTTGGAACTGGAGGTGCAAAAGTTGCTCTCCATTGTCTGGGTATACCACTCAATTACATTGTCTCCAAAAAAATGTGACCATGATGCCTACAATTATGTTTCTCAGAGAATGTTAAACTATTCTCGAAACAAAGAGAAGCTCAATAATTTAAGGTCTTAGTACAAGCACTAGAATTGCATTTTTTGGCACAGGCTGGGAAATTTTTGTATATTAACATGTGATAGAGTTTGGGAAAAAAACTCTATCACATATTGATATACAAAAATTTCCCAGCCGTGCTGAAAAACTCAATTCTAGTGCTTGTACTACATGACTGGTGCCAAAACAGGGCTCTCCCAATCACTAATTGTGACCCGCTGGCAACAACCAACAGAATGAGTGTGGACACCTAAAGATAAATATCAAATAGGGGGAAAACACCTGCAAAAATAGAGGCAATAGCTGTAGATACAGATGAGGATATCCCAAATCCCTAATATAATAAATACGGTGAAGAAAAAGAGTAATGCAAAAATTATTACTATTTTGGAAGATGCAAATCCAACCGAGGAGATGCTGAAGAGGATTACTGGGATTTCTTATATTAGGGATTTTTGGGATAGCGTCATCTGTATCTACAACTATTGCCTCTGTAGTTGCAGGTGCTTTTCCCCTGTCCTGAACATCAAATTGTGACAAAAATACCAGTAAAACTATCATAATAACTCCATGAATTATTTACATGTGTATATTATCGATAAATACACTAATTATTTACATTGGAATGTAGCCTACCGATATTGATACTGCATCGGTCGAGCACGATGGAGGCATCGATTCTAATGTGAATTGTAGTACTCAAGGTATACATTTTCTATTTGAATTTTGATTAATGAATATTTAATACAAGAAAACATATTCAATTGTTTAAGGTGGATTAGTTGTGATGATGAGATGCACCATTTAGATGTTAACTATGACAGTCTCTTGGTTTCAGGCAATGCAGAAGGAGAAGCCTAGTTTAATATGCAATCTCAATTCATATACATAGGATATTAGGTGGAGTTGAAAAACACAACAGGGTTGCATTTTTTATAGAGGTCTTTAATTGTGTATTTTAAGTTATAGACCATCACGAACATTGTAATTTTGACCTATTAAAAAAATGTAAATGTGTTGTGTTTTTTCAACTCCACCTGCTATCCGTGCATATTCTTCTTGTGTTGCACACACATTCTTGATTCAGAGTGGGAAAAATCTTATTTTTGATGTGAGGGAGAGAAGCCATACACATAAGTGATGGAGTTGAGGGGAGATGAAGGAATACCAAACATTGAATTTGGAAATTTTCATCAGAGAAACATAAATGTAGGTATCACAACAAATGAGAAACATAAATGTAGGCACCATGGTCCCAATTTTTTGGAGACACAACATAATTGAATGCTATACCTAGAAAATGCAACACAACCACTACTCCTACAGTTCTAATTTGACACTATGGGATCCAAAAACCATATATAGATTCCTTATCTTTGGTTTTTGGATCCCGCAGTGTCAACTTAGAACTACAGGAGTAGTGATTGTGTTGCATCGTCTAGGTATAGCATTCAATTATGTTGTGTCTCCAAAAAATTGTGACCATGATGCGTACATTTATGTTTCTCATCTATTGTGTCCCAAGACCCCTTATGACCCTTTATGACCCTTTACGATCCCTAAGAATACATCTTACAGGTCTTAAAGTGTCGTAAAGGGTCATAAGAGGATCCTAGGAGGGGCTAGATGAGCTTCCACCTTCACGTGGTTGGCCTTGTTAAGTAGAGAATGTTAAACTATTATCAAAACAAAGATAAGCTCAATAATTTAAGATCTCAATCAACGTATGAAAAATATATACAACAATAAGATATCTAGTCGATACATAATATTGACATAAGTTATGATTATTATAATTATAGATGATGAATAATTATTAGATAAATAATAAAAATAGTGAAATATATATATATATATATATATATATATATATATATATATATATATAAAATTAAATTAAATTATATATTGATATTTTGACCAACTATCGACGAACTCTCTTTGACGTTTCGACGAGGATGCTATGTATTCAACATTTATTTTGACCACTTGCCGTCGAAAGTTTGACAGGATTTGGTCACATAGATAAAAGGTATGATCCAGGTTGAAGCAATCATTTCGATGACGCCTTGGTCGGTAATTTGACCACAATGGATGTCAAAATTTTGATGATTATTTTTACCATCGTATAAGCGATGAAAAAAGTTCAACAACATTTTTGGTCGTTTGGTCGACCAATTGGTGTCGAAAATTTGACTAATCCTCGTTGAAAAATAGGCTAAAATTTACTAGTGACATGACATTGATTGCATTCTTCTAGATACCTTGAGTAAAATGAAAAAAATAACCAACACCACCTCTTATATCCATGACAACCTTTTTCCAACAATAAGAATCTTTCTTTAGTAATTTCTCTATCCTATGGGAGCTAAAAATTTTATTTGGTGGTGATTTTATTCCCAAAAGTTCATGTTTTTCCCATATGTCCTAAAAGTCATCAATGAGTCTTGAAAATATAAAGATGCCACTCCTTATTGTTTAAGCCATTGTACACCCAAAACTGTACATCCACACCCTTAATAGGGATAAAAAACATTTAATAACCTATTGATAATTTTCCATTGAGAGATTCATATGATGGCATTTACCACCACAAGAGAGTTGTTTTCCATTGGTTATCATAACTTGAAAGTTAGAGACTAGATAAATAAAATAATTGAGTTCATGAGCTAGCCTTCTATCAATAAAGTTGTGTGTGCTACTACTATCCACCAACACTTTCACATTTTAATTTCTAATATTACCAATTATTTTGGATGTTTATTTTATATTTCTTTTATTCAATGCATGTATGACAATAGGAATGCTTTCTTTTAATTTTTTGGAATCCCCATTCTTAAGTTTTGTATTTGGATCTATTGTGGGTATTTTTCCTTCTTCAAATGTATTCTCTTCCTCACTATTAGAATACTTATCGATCATTAAACATTCACTATCATAATTCCAACTTAGATCTTTTTCTCTTTTCTCTATCCCTTGTTGAGGAGAGAGCTTACTAATTTCTCTTGGGTTCAAGGATTTTTCTATATATTTTTTAGTATAATTAGTCTCATGTTTGTCAATTATTCTCATGGTTTCCTCTTTGATGGTGTTTTGTTTCTCAATATGAAATGCTTGTTGCATATCTTTCATAATTATACAAGGTTCCAACACAAAAACATTATGTTGAATTTGGTCCTTAAGTCCATTGATATACAATTGTGACCTTTAGTAAGGTGTCACCTTGGGAGCTTCAAGTGGTCTCAAATTCTCAACATTACATATAGCTAGTGATATTAATTTTTTTAAAAGTTTTAGTTGGGTAAAATACCTTCCAATACATTGTTGTTTATAGAAAGTTGACAATTCTTTAATAAATTGTTTCTAACTAAATATTTGTCTTTGTCTATTAGTCATCTTCCATCAACATTGGTAATTCCTAATTCAAAATATTTTAAGGCTATCTCAACCATGGGATTATTTGGTGTATTGTAAAATTTAAATTATTTCTCTATGAGACTTATCCATGAATATACATTTCTACTATCAAATCTATGAATGTTTATTCTTGGTAGGTTTGATTATTGACCTCAAAAAGGTTCTTTTATCCCTTCTTTTGGTTTATTATGGTTATACTCACTTTAGTGGTTTCTTTGGGACCTTAACTCAGATAATAATTCTTTTGTAAACTTCTCTAACTCTCATTTAAAAAAATTACGAATGTGTCAAGCATTTTATCTTTAATGAAATGTACCATTGTTTCATGTCCTTAAGGAATTTTTTCTTCAATTTCATTTGGTTGAAAATAAAATGGATCTACTTATGAATTCAATTATGTTTTTATTTTAATATTTATTAAAGCAAGAAAGTATTTGATACGAGGGAATAAGTTTAAAAATTGTACTCTATAGAGAAAATTTAATGAAACATTCAAATAAACTTTGACCACTAAATCAAAGTACTAATTTTATGTTAACAATAAATTACAAAGAACTAACCCTATCTAATTTTTGGCTTTCCACAAATGTATATTTAAAAAAATCTAAAACTTGCAACTTACAAAGCAATTTTATGAAAAAACATAAAATATCAATAAATTTCGTAAAATTTACTTTCAAAGTCTAAATTTTTTTGAGAGATTATCTTGTAGGATTTGAGCAATACAAATCCACAAAACCCGAAGATCACCTGCATACAAAAACTTGTTACAGGGAAGTAGAGACAAGAAGAGGGCAAGGGTTTGACTCAAAAATATGAAAAAGTACATATCCTCAAATAATGAATGAATTGAATGTACAATGGATCATCCATATAAAGGAGACCGAAAGCCTTGAAAGGCAAACCCTAGTGCATGTAATAATTAGTTAAATTATTTCAAGACTAATGCATGCAAGTTTATATTTAAAACAACAAGTGCATAAGTTTAAATCAACTAGTGCATGTGTGTTTAATTATAAACAACTTAAAAATAAAAGTGTTGACATCTTAAGAAAGGAGTAAAGTTAATTAATATAATTAATACTTTACTCTAACATATCTAATATGTACCTAAAAGCCTAGAAAAAATTAGACCAAAATTCACAATGAGTCAGAACTTACGATGGAAACAAATATGTTGGCCAAAATCATAGCTTTGATACCACTTGTCATGATATTTCTTGGAAATATTTGTAAAAACTAGAAATATAACAAACCACTTCAATGGGGTGACCTCCAATAATTGAATTATAATATATGATTTCAATATTTGATGATATGATGATACATGAGAAATTTCTCATCTTTATTTATAGACTTAACTATGTAGGGACATACCCCTTCATCTTAACTAAAAGAGATTAGTGTATTAACAAATAACACTTGTACTCATAAGAGGTTCGAGGGATACACTACTAGAAAAGTAAACATAAAATTTAATTGATGATCCACTACAAAAGATCTAATATAGAAATGAGATTGAAATAATACAACCTTTTGTTACATGTTAAAAGAAGATAGTAATGGTTTCTAATTGTGATGCATTTGTCTACACCTTGGGTGGTAATTGTGGGCAACAACCGTGAAATCACGAAACATAATTCTGGGTGGCATGATTTATACCATAACTTCCTTTGCATCAAGTCTAATAACAACAGATACAAAAGGGGACCTTGTGGCACATTTATAATAAATATCACTTTAATCATGAATTAGTCTACTAGCTAAGGCTATTCTTGAAGAGTGATCCCTAATAGTTGGAGCCACATATGAAGCCATGACCTGCTGAGAATTTAAAAAATGATGCTAAGCCTATAGATGTGGACACAATATAATGTCACCAAACGATTCTCCTCTACTAGATTTCTACATTTCATATGAAGCACACTTCATGTTTAAGCAAGAAAATTGACACATATTATAGATTAATCCTAATGTAGAGGATGAAAAATTTGTTAACCTGTGTATTTTCTATTTTGAATATTTCTAATCAAAAACATGTAGGCACATTAGTTATTTATCAAGATTATTATAATAATTTTTAATTCTCACATTTAAATATCAATACTAAATATACATTAGAATGTCTTTGCAACAAATTCAATTTTTGTATATCTTCCAATAACAATAAGGAGACCATGTCTCTTTAAGGTGTATTATCAAATAGTATGGGTTCAACTTGTCTATTCCTCAATAGTTTGAATATATATCTACATGTGTGAATTTTGTACCTGATCTGTAGACACAACACTTCAGTAAAACATAAGAGGTTATTTAAAATCAAATCGTGCAATAAATGAAAACTAAACTAACCAGGTGATTTACTACCTTCTAGTAGATGTGAGTATGTATTCTTAGATTATACTGAGATCAGTGACCTTGATGAAACCTAAATGAAGGATTTGAATGCAAAATCTAGATATGGAATGAATGCAAATTAATCTAGTTTTTTGATATTTTCTATGCAATAAGAATGAGAAATCTGATATGAATCTATTCTAGAATGAAAAATTGATATGCAATACAATTAATCTAACAATGATATGCTAAAATATGAATGATCTCACAAAGTTTTTTGATTTGCAAAAGAAGCTCTAATTCTTCAGACACCAATTCGCCAGCATAAGTTCACACAATTATGAGATCTGAGATTGAAGAGCTGAGCCTTGGTTTTATAGAAATCCAGGTTTTGAGGATGCATGGAAAAAGCCATAAATCACTCAGATAAACTCATGTTGATTTTTGAGTTATCAAAGAATAAAAGATAATTAACACACAAAATCATGCAAAAGCGTGCAAAAATAGCTTTTTAACTTAAATCGGAGTTGAGTTTATTTTTAAAACAACTTGAATTGATTTTCTGATTTCAAGTTTAACTGCTTTTTGAATGTGCATAATAATTATGAATTAAATAAATAAATAAAGTGATTTATTTCCAACTTAACTGATTTTAAAAATAAAACAATTGATTTATGGGTTAATCAATTATTTTTCAAACTTTTATTCAAAAACAATATCATTAAATATGACAACTTGCTTTAATTAATTAAATAAGAATTTAGTCAATTATTCATAGGATTTTGGATTTATTGTCAAAATTAAATAATAATAATTAGGAATAAATATAATTAAATTCAATTAAATAATTAAGTTGCATAATTAAATCTAATTAATTAAATATTTAGAATACTCAATTAATCAAACTTTAGGATAAATAGGATTTATCGCCAAATAATCATTAAATTAAAGATAATTAGGATAATTAGGAATATTACTAGGAATATTCCTTGATGCAGAATTTGAGATAATCAATTAGGATTCGATGATGTTCAGATGTGCCTTAGGTTAGGACTTTGATGTTGATTTCGTTTGATTTGATGATGTAGGAGATTAATCAACCTATAGCCCATTTTTGGGGTATTACATTTTGCCCCTCTTTGAATTGATGTGTGAAGCACAGTGGTTTAAAGACAGTCTGTGTATGATGTTGAAACTGATGTTTGAAATTGATATGAGACAGAAACTGATTGAAATTGATATGAGACAGAAACTGATTGAAATTGATATGAAGATAATAGGTCTTGAATGACCAAAGATAATGTTAACTATAACAACAAATGAACCGATGATTGTGAAAAAGTGTCAAAACACCTAATTCCAAACCTTATGATTGTGAAGAATTGAGTGACCGATTCCAGACCCAATTGTCGATAAGAATGACATTGGTATCACATCTGAACCCTTTAGTTATGAAGAACCAAGGAAATAACACAATTGAACCAATAGTTACAAAAACTGATACAATTTACAAGATTAGGAGAATACCAAATTGATATCAATCTCGATGAATCTGATATACCCCGAGTGATGATTGATTTGCCCCAAGCGATGAGGTCTTTTTGATGAATCAACAACTAGACATGGTTGTTGTCTTGATTACTGAGGAAAGATATGATTCCAATTTTAGATTACAAACTTTGAATGATATGCAATACCATGCCCCCTTCGGGATTAAAATTGAAATTTGATAAGAAAATTTAGCATTGATAGTTTAGAAGCATGTTAATTGATTTGAGAAGTGGTTAAACACGTCTGGAAACGCATTCTGCATCATTTGGAAGTCCTGGAGACCAAGTTTGACTAGGTCTCCATGAGTTGACCATAGTTGACCAAGTTGAAATTTTGATAGTTTGATGTAAGATAATCATTTAAGTTGAATTCTAGTTTTTTGTGATGATTAAAGGTCGATTATGTAAGTAGTTGATAATATAAACGATCTCAGATTCAATTTTGATCCCGAAAAAAGATTCTACTTGCTGTTTCATTGGAGGAACCTTCGTGTGAGATTCATCTCTTGTTAGATTAGAAGATGTGATTGAAGAATCATTTAAGCATTGAAGTTTGTTTAACCATTTGTGAGATCATGAAAACATGCAAAATGCAAAGAAACATGCAATATGAAATGCAACCTAAGACCTAGGACCTAGTCACTGATCATGTGTCGGTCATTTTCATCATTGAATTTTTAGGTAACCAGATAAATCAATACAATGCCCACTAGTTATGAAACTATAGACATATGAATATCGATTTGTATGCGCAAGAATCAATACAACACCCACTAATTAGGAAACCATGGATATATGAATATTGATTTTATTTTCGGAATGTCGGATTAGATATAAGCACCAAGGCACAAACGCTAGGATGACCTGAATATCATGTCCATTTTGATATAGCAATTTGTATAAACATCAAAACATAAACGTCCTGATGACCAGAATATGCCTTGCAGTACAAGCACATCAAACAGTTGAGAGATCATTCTAAAACCAATGTGAATTAATTGTAGTGACCCTTTATCGTTCACATCCTTAGGCAATATCATGTTTCACAATAGGAGAAAGAACTCACTCAAAAATACAATAGTTAGATCAAACTTCCTTGAATTTTTTGAGTATCAATGGTCGAGGTATGCATGGCTATCCAATTTGAGATAGAGGCTCTTACAGTCGGACACCATTTCAATCTAGAATTTTCAAAGTTGTTAGATTTTCACATACAAGAAAAAAACAAAGAAAAGATTATGCCCCCAATCATCACTCTCTAAATCTTGTAAAGGACATCATCAAAGAGCTCGAAAGGACATAGTATGAAAAAAAAATCTCAATGCGAATCAGTAAGCATACAAGGAGATAAAAGCATCATAAAAAGCATAGATTGTTTTCAGTTTGTGTTTGATGTTGATTGTGTTGTTGTAGATGCAAAATCCTTTTTGGAGACGAGACTGACTTGACTGACTCAAATAAAGCTTCAAAGGACTCTGACAGGATATGATATGTCTAAGATACATTGGAGGCCATAGGATATGACATTGATTACCCCCAAGTGTTAAGCATTGATAGGATACAAACGCTTGAGTTGATTGGTGTACAAACTAATTTATTAAAAACAAACTGGGAGATATGTACAAACTAAAGCAAGACTGAAAGCTAGGAAAGACCAAGATTGCATTGATAAATGGAGCATTTTAAAACAAGTGGCACCCATTTGTCGGGTTTTCACCATCTTGGTAGAGATTCTATTTTTGCTACCAAGGCACCTATTTCCAGGTTTTCACCAAGGCACTTTTTCTTTTTCTCATTTTTTGTATTTTTCATTTTTCAATTTTTTTGTACTTTTGATATTTCTTTACTTTTTTTGTGAATCATCAAGGCGTCCATTGCTAGGTTTTCACCAAGATGTTCATTTTTTCAAGATTTTTTCTAAGTTTAAAGATTTTTTCAGGACATTTTACCATAGACTGAATGCCCTAGGCATAGAATTTCTTCAGATAGAGAATGTTGATAGGTTCTCAGAGCTGTTCTCCTTCATTTGTTGAGAGTTGATAAGCACCAGAGCCAAAAGTAGCAGTGATTACAAAGGGACCCAACTAGTTGGGTTCAAACTTCCCCTTGCATTCTCTATGCGATTGATTTTTAGGATTCTCTCTCAAGACTAGATCGCCAACCTGAAATTCTTTATGTTTGACTTTCTTGTTGTAACCTCTAGACATTCTCTTCTGATATGCTCTGAGATGATCATATGCTACTTGTCTGCACTCATCTAGTAGTTCAAGTTCTTGCAACCTAGACACTCTGTAGTCATCATCAGTTTTTAGACCATGCATTCTGATTCTTAGTGATGGGATTTCAACCTTAGTAGGCAGTACTGCTTCAAACCCATAAACTAAAGCAAAAGGAGTAGCCCCAGTGGGTTTTCTGATACTTGTTCTATAGGCCCAGAGAGCTGGATTGATCATGAGATGCCAGTCTCTTCCTATTTTATTAACTGTGTGGTGCAAGATTTTCAATAGGTTCTTATTAGATGTCTCTGCTTGTCCATTCCCTTGAGGATAGTAGATAGATGACCAATGTTGTGTAATCTTGAATTTAGCACATAGATCATCTAGGTCTTTGTTCTTGAATTGTTCGCCATGATCTGTGATTATGGAATGAGGTATCCCATATCTGCATATGATATAGTTCAATATGAACATAGAGATTTGTCTTCCCATTACTTGTGTCAAAGGGACTACTTCTACCCATTTTGTAAAATAATCTGTAGCTATGATTATATGGGTATGTCCATTAGAAGAATGAGGATGTATAGCCCCTATAAGATCAAAGGCCCATTGTTAAAAAGGTCATTATGTAGTAGAGGGAATAAGATCTCTCCCTGGTGCATGTATCAAGTTTCTATGGACTTGACATTTTTGACAATTCTTAGCAAACTTGACTGCCTCTTTCCCTTCTTTTTTTTTTACTGCAAACTCCCAAGCAAGATCATATCATGTAGTTCCAATGTCTAGCAAGGTGGAGAACAAGAGGGATTGGCAAGCTAGTGGAAGAGATGGAAGATAAGAGAATGAAGGAGAATGAAGGGAAGAAATTCTCAAGGGAAAAGTCCTCAAGAATACTCAAGCTAGGAAAAAATTGTCATGTAAAGCGCATTTGAACAAGCAATAAAAGGTCAACATAGGATAAGTCATAAAATCATAATGCAAGTGCAGGAAAGGATGCAGTCCAAAGGAGTAGACATGTCAAGAGGCTTCATAGCATCGTGTTTTACTCTTTCTTTTTTTTTTATTAGATCAAGACCAAAGGGGAAAAGGATAGTGATAGGCGAAAATGAATAAAGGAAGATGGATATGAAGGCTAAACATGGAAGGAATGAAAGCAAGATCATCATAAGACAACTCACAAAATAGCCAAATGTTCATGTATAGGTCAACCTTGTCAAGATCAAAGAGAGAAGATGGAATGGATAAAATATGTAGAAGAACTATGCATGATGCCTGATTGCCAGTTTTTCATCATGGTACTTATCCAAGGCACCACAAGAGAGTGGATTTCACCATAGGACAAATTTATTTCTCTTTACTTTTGCTACCAAGGCGCCTGTTTCCAGGTTTTCACCAAGGCACATTTTCAAATTTTTGTTTCATTTCTTTTTTTTTTTGGAAGAAGGCAAGCTTTTTAGATAATGCTCCTTGAAAGGATAAACCATGATATGCCAAGGATTCAAATGATATGCTCAAAGATGCTAATAGAGAAAGGAATATGGAAGAGAAAAATGGAGGATAGGGTTTTATGTAAAGTGAGTGAGGTTGGAAGATAGGAGGAATAGGCAAATAAGAAAAAATGATAGAAGGTAGAAGGATAATGAATGGAAGGATCATGAAAGGGTAGATGGAGAGGAAGGAAAGATCAACATCAACACACACCTTGAAGAGTGGTGAGATGATGCAGAAAATGTGAATGAAGGAATACGTGAAGGAATATCGTGAATGGATAGCAGAGGTTGTGGTTTAGGCGCATGGAATGGAAGACTATTTTTGGAAGAAGATGAAGTGGAAGTCTTTGGAAGCTTGAATGTCAACTTCACTTGTTTCTCAACATCATACTTTTTTAAGAGAGATTTTGGAATCCATATAGCCGTAGGCTTTTCATTTCTTTTTGATGATTTAGAGAGAATATCTTCAATGATAGATTTTGGAACCCATACTTGTCTTGTAGTTTTTTTCTTAAATATCTCTTTTGACTTTATGCCTCCGTGTCAATTAGAGGAGACATGGTGATCTTTTTTTTTTTATGGATTATTGTATTGCTTCTTTTTATTGTATTGAACATTCAAGTTACTTCCAAAAGACTTGGGACTTGTGGAAGAAGGAGGATATGACTGGTTTAGATGGGTGGGTGGATGAAAAAGATTCAAGGGTATGCATCTATGTTGATCTTGAGGAAAGATAGGAGATGGAGGTATGTAAGGACCCAAGATGGAAGGCAGATGTGAAGCCCTTAGTAGTGGTGGAAGAGGTCCAAGGATGGAAGTGGAAGACATAAAAGGATAGTCAACAAGTTCATCAACATTTATATGACAACCACGGACATCAGCACCTTTAGAGTGAGCATTAGGATTTTCAATAGAATCATGGACATCTTGAATATGAGCACCTTCTTTGATAGGATTGTTCAAAGATTGCAAAGACTTAGGAAGAGTAGAAAGTGGAAATGAACATGGAGTGGTAGAATAAGAAGATGGAAGACTTTGAACTTGACAAGGATCTTTGGATAGCATAAGTGCATAATTTTTCTCTTGATTTTCAATAAGCTTAACATTGGAAGTAACAACACCATTTTTACCAACCTTAATGGAAGTATCATCTTTGGAAATTGGAAGTGTAGTAAGGTTATTTTGATTGTCAATAAGCTCAACGGTGTAAGTAGCATCATGATCTTGCTTAGGAGAAGACTTAAGACATGATGGAATGCATGTGAAAGGGTGTGCAGGATCAAAAGAACCCTGAAGCGGATAAGAGACATCGTGAAAAGGAGTGGATGACATGGAGGGTTCTTGATCTTGATCTTTCTTTATGTTCTTTTCTTTATCATTTTTAGAGTCCTCTTGACATGGAGCCACTTCTAAGGACAAGGAAGCATGTTGGAATTGTATGGAAGACTTTGGAAGAGATGGTGAAGGACTAGCTAAAGTAGGCATTATATCATATAAAGGCTTAGGCTCTTTAGGTTTAGCCAAGTGAAGGTTAGCTTGAGTTTCTTTAAGAGGTAGCCCTTGAGGATAACTATAGGAAACCACATGAAAAGTATTAGGACCTTTGGTGGATGAAGGACTTGTGAAAGATTTGATAGGCTTGGAAGCTTTAGGAAATGTATGGGTATTGGAGGAAGGAGGGGATGGAAGGGAACCACTGCAAGACAAAGGTTCAACATTAACATGATCTTTCTTCAGAGTGTAATATTTATTTTCAGCATGAGAGTTCTTAGAGGAGAGATCTTTGTAGTATGCACGTTTATAATCAGCGTGGTAAGCTTTTTCTTCCTCAATAGAAGTAGATGTATCATCTAGGTATTGTTCATAAAAATCATCAAAGTCTCTTTCAAAATCAGAATCATATGAATCACCATCACGATCTATCCAATGTGATGTCTCATTTGTAGTAAGCAGGAACACAAGATGAGTAGGATTCTTAGGAACAAAGGTGTTATAGGTATCATTACATTGTCCATCATCATAGTTATCATAGTCTTCAAAGATGGGTGTGTCACTCTCCATGGAAGAGGCATCATAAGGGTTATCATGTTGCTCATCATGGTACGGCTTGAGAAGAGAAGTAAGACTCTTGGGAGAATTAGAAGAGGAACGAGATCATGGAGAAGAGGAAGGTGAAGACCTAGTGGAGGAAGAAGACTTGGAAGATGATGAATGTGAATAATTTCTAGAAGAGTCATGACGAGACTTGGAAGATGAGGAAGATGAGTAATGTTTAGAAGCGTCATGATAAGACTTCAAAGATGAAGAAGGTGAATAATGTTTAGAAGATTCATGATAGGACTTGGAAGATGAGGAATGATGAGAAGACTCAAAAGATGAAGAACGTTTGGAAGAAGGAGGTCATGACATGATCATGAGTATGATTCTAGAAAAGGCTTGTGATTTACTCAAATTTTCCTTTATTTTCATCATAAATTTATCACTCATGGGATTTTTGGAATAATACTCTTCGAATTGAGCAATGAGTTTGAGATCATCCATTTTCAAGAGAGGTTCCATAACAAGATAACTAAAATTCATGGTTTTGAATTGCGCTCTATGTTTTCATGATGAAGCTTTGGTTTCCACCATTAACCTTAGGTGAAGCAAGAGAGCAAGATGAAGACAACTGAGAAATGACTTGATTCAAGAAGATTGAATGATGCAACCTTGTCAAGATTGATGTGATTGAAGAGTAGATTAGACGTAGGTGGAGGATACTGTGCCCTGGATGTATGGGTAGATGCCCAAAAGATAGTAGACACAAGCTTGCAACACTTAGCTGTTTTGAAGATTGATAGAAGATTGATAGTTATGACAAGGTTTTGACACAAGATGAAAAAGATTCAAATTGATAAAACAAAAGGCTAAATCAGACTCAAGAGGCCACTTTGGGAAAATGATCGAATTCTTGCTAGTTTCTGCTCTGTTCTTGACACAGTGATTTGTTTGACAGACTCTAGAAATAGGCTGTAAAAGTTGAATATCTGACAATTTTGACCAATTCTCTGACAATTTGACTTTGACTTTAGCTTTGATACGAGTTTTGAAATTTTAGGATGACTTTTGACACCAGAAAGGATTTTTGCTTCAGATTTACAATTTTTCAATTTTTTAGTATCAGTTTGTTTGCAAATTTTGAAGACAGTTCGTTTCAAGTAGCCAAGAAGATATCAAGCATGCAAAAAAAAAAAGCAAGGGAAGCAATAAATTGTCTGAAAATAATGAACAAGGGAAAAAGAAACCTTGCGCATGAACAAGCAATAGTGACTTGTTGTGCTAATTCCTAGAAATACTACTTGTGTATGTTCCAAAATTTTTTTCAATAAAGTGCATATTCCTAGAAAATGAAAAATTGGCCTCACTAGGGTTTGTAGTAACGGTTTGACTCTGCAACTTTTATGATCCAAGAGGGTGAACTCCAATCCCGGCGCACCAGGGTTTTGACACAGTCCAAGAATTTAATCAATCAGAAGTTGCTAGGGAGATTTGACAACCCAACAAGAGACCACACCTGTGAAGATTTCTTCCACAAGGACATTTATATAGTGGCTGTCACTGCCATGGCGAAAATGGCTATTACTGCTTGAGGTTCCATCCACGTGGTTGAACCAATTAAGGGAATGTCCACTACGGTTAACCCTCTCTAAAAGTGACTCACAAAATATACCACATGGGGACTGATTCCAGATTCAAGGATCTGAGTTTCTGATACTACCCAAAAATGGAGTAGAGCATAGTCCTCTAGCCTTTTCACTTTTAACCAAAACAAAGCAGACAGATTAATCCGACACGCTAAGACTAAGATTATCTCACAAAGATCTATGATGTCAACCACTTGTGATTTTTCAACCTCTCCGGAGAGAGAATGTATCAATCAAAGGTTGAAGACATGCAAATCTAGTAGAACGTGAGACTCTCTCAGTATCCTCCCTACCTACAAGGGTTCCTTCATTGAGAAGGGTTTCGCTGGAAACCCACTCTCTCAAAAACCATGAATAGTGTTCATAGGGCCTATTTACTATGTGTAACAGATATGCAAAAAGCAAATCTATATTTTTTTTTATAGCCCAAAATGAAGTCTATGATATGAAAGCAAGAAAAGTCACACAAGCTTGACACAAGAGAGTTTGTTTTATGTCCCAAAATGAAGTGATATCAGATGTAATAGAATACTTGAGTTCCTCACAATGCACTTAGTAGATTTTACCTATTTTAGCAATTTTTGTTGAGCTTTTCCATGCAAGCAAGCCACAAACTCTCCAACAAGCCAACAAGCCAACAAGCAAACAAGATATGCAAGGCATATTCAACTTATGAAAACCCTAGAGTTAGATCTGAAAACCAATTGTTAGGAGCAATAATAACCAAAAAATAATCCAAATGACAACTCATATCATGTATTGAATCATATGAAAAATAAGTCCATACCCATCACAAAATTTTAATTTTTTTTGTTGCATTTGACCTAGTCAACAAGATCTAATTTTTTTGATGTGATTTCGGCTACAAAAATAGAAATGTAAAATACAGACCCCTACTAGAAAATAGAGAGATTTCCAAAAATGTAAAATTTTTTAAAAAATCTCTTCATTTGTGCCCTAGAGAACCATTTTACCAAAATAGACTAGTTTTTGTAAATTGACTATTTGAGCTATTATATTGCATCCAAATTTAAAAGACAAAGAATGGACCCCCTGTATAATTTGAAGAGCTTTCCAAAAATGTAAAAATTTCCAAAAAATATGATGATTTGTGCTGAAAATGAATTATTTATGAAAAATCAAAAAATAATTATTAAAAATTCAAATCATCTTGAAAAATTCTGAATTTTTAATCAAAGCTTTTATGATATGTCTCCAACCTATAAAAAAAATTTCAGACCAAAAATCCAAGCCGTTTGGGAGATAAAATTAAATCTTTGAAAATTTAGGGTTTTAGTCTCCAAGTAAATCTGCACAAGGGAGTTAGCTCCAAAAAAATAACCAAAACCAGCATGTAAAGGTGGGTTGCCCCATGGTGGATGCCAAAAATATGTGTGTAAATTTTGTACCTGATCTGTCAACACAACACTTCAATAAAATATTAGAGGTTAGTCAAAATCAAATCGTGCAATAAATGAAAACTAAACTAACCAGGTGATTTACTGCCTTCTAGTAGATGTGAGTATGTATTCTCAGATTATACCAAGATCAGTGACCTTGATGACACCTAAATGAATTATTTGAATGCAAAATCTAGATATGGAATGAATGCAAATTAATCTATTTTTTTGATATTTTCTATGCAATAAGAATGAGAAATCTGATATGAATCTATTCTAGAATGAAAAATTGATATGCAATACAATTAATCTAACAATGATATGCTAAAATATGAATGATCTCACAAAGTTGTTTGATTTGCAAAAGAAGCTCCAATTCTTTAGACACCAATTTGCCAACATAAGTTCGCACAATTATGAGATCTGAGATTGAAGAGCTGAGCCTTATTTTTATAGAAATCTAGGGCTTTGAGGATGCATGGAAAAAGCCATAAATCACTCAAATAAACTCATGTTAATTTTTGAGTTATCAAAGAATAAAAGATAATTAACTCACAAAATCATGCAAAAGCATGCAAAAACAGTTTTTAAACTCAAATCAAAGTTGAGTTTATTTTTAAAACAACTTGAATTGATTTTCTGATTTCAAATTTAACTGCTTTTTGAATGTGCATAATAATTATAAATTAAATAAATAAACAAAGTGATTTATTTCCAACTTAACTGATTTTAAAAATAAAATAATTAATTTATGGGTTAATCAATTATTTTTCAAACTTTTATTCAAAAATAATATCATTAAATATGACAACTTGCTTTAATTAATTAAATAAGAATTTAATCAATTATTCATAGGATTTTGGATTTATTGTCAAAATTAAATAATAATAATTAGGAATAAATATAATTAAATTCAATTAAATAATCAAGTGGCAGAATTAAATCTAATTAATTAAATGTTTAGAATATTCAATTAATCAAACTTTAGGATAAATAAGATTTATCACCAAATAATCATTAAATTAAAGATTATTAGGATAATTAGAAATATTACTAGGAATATTCCCCGATGCAGAATTTGAGATAATCAATTAGGATTAGATGATGTTCAGATGTGCCTTAGGTTAGGACTTTGATGTTGATTTCATTCGATTGATGATGTAGGAGATTAATCAACCTATAGCCCATTTTTGGGGTATTACAATATCTACACAATAAAGTATTGATATTGTAATGTTCTCCTCATATCAACCATATAGTAAAGGGAATGGATCAAAGAAAATGCATTAGAAAAATTGAAGACATCAAAATCTAATTCAACAATCTAGTTGATCTAAAAATAATATTGTGGCTCAAATACACTACAAGAAAACTATAACATTACATACTTACTATTATGAATGATATTATTGAATAGACATAATTATTACACTATTTTCACACATTTGATGGATCTTGATACCATATTATAAAGCTCCCATTTTGGTACAAGTTAAAAGGATGTTATAATGGGTTGCGGAGTTACAACTTACACCTACCCGTGTGTGTAAGAAGTAGTTACTAAATAACACTGCACTTCAATGAGTCTTTATGTGATTGATTTAAACGATGAAAATAGAGCAATCTAAAACTGAAACCAACCAAGGAAACTCATTTCCTTCTAGTAGACACATGTATGATTTTTTCTCTCAGGTCATCACAAAACCCAGTGACTATAGACGTAATCTAAATAAAGGATTTTAAACTAATATGTAAATGCAATGTTCATCCAATTAGCTAAGAGTTAATCCATATTAGGAAAATGAAATGAAGTGTTCCTAGATTTGATGAATGAAACAAAGCTACAATTAAAACAAACTAACTATGAAATTAAGATAACTAACAATAATTTCAATGCATAAATAAGAGATGAAAAAATTGACAGCATTAAACTGCTTAGAAAAAAATCCCTTTGTGAGAATGGAGGCTTGGTCATATAAGAATCCTCTCAAGAATGAATGAACAAGATTGACCAAATACAAGCGATTGAGATTTGTTCCAAACTAGCACAATCCATGTGCAATTGATTCAATTGGCCAAGAGAATCAGTTACATGAATTGGTTTGGTCAGTTGTTTCAGAAACTTTTAAGGCTAAACTGAAGTTACTAAATTGAAACATGAGTTAATAGAGGTGATTTCCTAGTTAACTAGATTGTTTCCAAAATCATGTTTAGTTGACTAAATGATGACTCCATAAATGCATTTTTTAGAATAATTAAATGATTTAATGCATTTTTCTCCAAATTGTGATGACATAATTAATTTAATTCTTTTTGTGATTATTTGATAATTCTTATTTATTTAATCAACATCCTAAGACATTAATTAAATAAATGGCATAATGTTGATGTAATTGTCAATAACATTAGGATTTAGGAATTAATTAATTAAATAAGATCAAGTGTGATGGTTGAATGGGACCTAGAGTATACGTCAAATCAGATTGATGATTGAATTCCCTTAGGTTAGGACTTAAGGGTTTTAATCAAGATTAGGGATCTTTTGATGAACAATCAAGATTAGGGGCTTATGGTTTTGTTGACCATTTTTAGGTGATTACATTTTCCCCTTTTTGAATTGGTGTGCGATCAACGCATTGATTCAAATAATAATTATTGTTGAGACCGAGAATAGTTTGATGTGATGTGATGAAACTATTCTCAAATCGATTGATTCAAAGATATCGATTCTAAACTTGATTGGACTAGAACCAACAAGGATAGATTAGAATGGTCAATTTGATGTGAAGCGATGAAACTGAACACTTGATTAATTGATTGATAAAGACAAATAACCAATTTCATTTGGAAGTTTCCAAAATTGATTAATGTTAGAAAGACTCTTAAACAATTGGATTGGTTTGAACGAATAACCAAATTGATGCAAAGTGATGAAACTGATTATAATTAAGAGATCAATAACAAAATAGACTTGATTTGATGTGATGAAGCCAATTGGATTGACGAGGAAAATATCAGTTTGATGTGAAGAGATGAAATTGATATGCCCTTAGAGATTTTTTGATGACGAAGAATCTCAACTTGATGTGGTGCAATGAAGTTGAGATGCCCCTTGTGATGAGGGCTTGTTTGATTTGATGATTTGATCACTTAATTAAAGATTCACAAGTTTTCTCCATGTTTGATGATGTAATCATTGAATTGTTGATGCCATGATCATGCCCCTTGAGAGTGAAATCAAAATATGGCTAGGTGTCCTAGTGATTTGAAGTAATCTTGATTGATAAAATGATGCAAGAAGGAACTGATCTATTTTTGATGAGGTGGTAAGCGTGTAGGCTACATTCTCTACTTATTTTAGGTTTGTTTACCAAGTTTGACCAATATTTGGATCAGGTTTGACCAAGATTCTAGCACTTTGATTTCTTGTGGAGAAAATATATTATTGGGTTGGAGGATAGAGGATTGATTGCACGAGCGGTCAATTGTAATTGGAGTAAAAATTCAAACTATGATTTTGACAGATAAAATAATCTTGGATTTCAAATTTGATCCCAAAAATAGAATTAGGATGGTCAAATTAGCCAAGGGTGCAATTTTATGTCAATCAAAGCAAGTTGAAAATTAGGTTAATGCAATGTTTTTTACATCTCTTATTGGAAATCTTGTTGTTGATACACAGGTACTCGATCATATCTCCAATGACATTGTTGACCACTTGATGAAAGAAGATGATGATCATTTTGAATTTAGGCCTGACCTTCCACTAAAGAGATAATGTTGTGAAGTAGTGATGCTATCCAAATGCGAAATGCAAAACTAACATGAATGCACCCTAGGACTTAGTCACTGGATTTTGATTTGAAGATTTTCATCACTGATCATTATGGGACATCGCAACCTATATAATTCTCATTGGTGCCACTAAAACCATGAGAATATGAATATGGCCTATATAAGAGAAAATGTGGAAAACAAATGCAAGCATTGAGGCATAAAATATGAGATGACCTGAGCATCATTTCTAGTTGATATCATAATTGTACACTAGCATTAAGGCATTTAGAGTCAAGATAACCATGTGAGTGTGATCTTGCATAAACAAAAAAACAAACAAAAAAGGAGATAGTTATGACCTCACCTTAGTGTCCATAAAATGAATTGAGGTATGTGCAGTATTCCAATCAAGTTGGAGGCTCTTACCATAGACACCCAGTTTATTGGACAGTTTAGGATCATCAGAACCACACCGACAAGAAGAAGTTAAATAAAAATGATTATGCCCCCAGTCTATGTTCCTCTAGTCATTTAGACATCGTCGAGTTACTTAGAAAAGGATAATCAGTAAAGTTAAATGATAAAAAACAACATACCAAGAAAATTCACAACCTTTATTGCTTCTCTAGTTATTTAGACATCATCAAGTTGCAATAGAGATGTGATCATCACCAATTCATGAAGTTTTTAGGGTTTTTTTGTGTTTTGGTTTGTGTAAAGCGTTCTATCTTGTTGAAGTGTGTAGTGTTAAGAAAAACTATTTGATCGTTCAAGTATGTCATTCGTTTGTTTCGATTGATGATTTAAGTTTATCTTATAAGTGTTGAGAAACACTATTTGTTGATGTCTTCATGTTGTGGGGTGTTGAGAAATATCACTTTGTGTCAGTGATGAATCTTTTAGTGGTTTTTGGAAAAAATGACTCTGATTCTCTTTGGATGGTGATCTAGTTGACTACCATGATAGGAAATTGCCCACTAGCAAGACCTGAATGTACTAGGACAAATATAAAGACTGATTCCAATCCATGGAAATTTTGTGTGAAATAATTGATTTGTCACGAAAGTGAATTAAGATATATACAAGTTGAAACACAAGACTAAAGCCCATGCAGGCAGGATAGCCAAGTTATGCATTGATAGATAGAGTGTTAGGTTTACAAGTGACACATGTTTACCAGGTTTTCACCACTTGGCAGATATTCTATTTTTGCTACCAAAGCACTTGTTTACCAAGTTTTCACCAAGGCACTTGTTTTCATTTTTTTTATAAATTTTTATAAATTTTTTATATTTTAAATTTTTTTGTTTGATGCATCAAAGTGCTTGTTTTCCAAGTTTTCACCAAGATGATAATTTTTTAAGGACTTTTTGCAATTTTTATGATTTTTTTAGGATAATATAGATATGTACAAGCTGTTGGATATCGAGAATGCTCAAGTGTAGAACTTCTTTATGTGGAGAGTGTTGATGGGCTCACCGAGTTGTTCTCCTTCTAGTGTAGAGAGTCAATAGGTGCAAGAGCTAAATGTTGCAGTAATGATGTATGGACCCAACTAGTTAGGTTCAAACTTCCCCTTTTGTTCTTGATATGACTAATTGCGGGGATTTTCTCTCAATACCAGGTCACAACCTGAAGTTCTCATGGTTTTACATTTTTATTCTATCCTCTAGACATTCTCTTCTGATATTCTTTGAGGTGATCAAACACCAATTTTTGACATTCATCTAATAGTATTAGTTATTGCAATTTGGATATTCAATGATCTTCATCTGGTATTAGTAAGTGTAAAGAAACCCCTAGAGATGGGATTTATACTCCAATGGGTAGGACTGCTTCTGTGTCATATATTAGAGAAAAAGGTGTTGCTCTAGAAGGTGTTCTAATACTGGTGTGATAATCCCACAACACAAGATTGAGTTATAGGTACCAATCCTTTCTCGACTTACTCATAGTGTGATCAATATTTTCAAAAAATTCTTATTTGAGGCTTCGGCCTTGCCATTGCCTTGTGGGTAGTAGATGGAAGAACAATGTTGTTTGATCTTGAGTTTGTTGCAAAGATTAGTTATATCACTATTCTTAAATTTTCCTCCATTGTTAGTTATAATGGAGGAAGGGATACCATACCAACAAATGATATAATATAGAATGAATAGAGCCACCTATTTTCCTATTTCTTTGGTAAGTGAGACTTCTTTAACCCACTTGGTGAAGTATTCTATGGTTGTTATTATGAACTTGTGTCCATTTGAAGAGGATGGATGTATCTACCTAATGAGATCAAATGCCCATTGCTGAAAGAGCCAATGTGTGATAAAAGGGATAAGCTCCCTAGTTGGAGTGTGTATAATATTTCCATGTAGCTATAATTTCTTACAAGCTTTGGAGTACCTTGTTTCTTCTTTCTCCATTTATCCAATAGTAGCCAACTCTTAGCAGTTGTCAAGCTAGAGTCAGACCATTAGAATGAGGACCGCAAATACCTTCATAGACCTCAACTAATGCACGTGTGGATTCTTCCTTTTCTAGAAACCTAAGAAAAGTACCATCTAGTCCTCATCTATACAAGTCATTTTCTATGAGAACATATTGTGAGGCATTGCAGATCAAGTATCTTTTTTAATTGCAGGTTATCTCATTAGGGATGACCTGATGGCATAGGTAAGCATAAACATGGTGGTAGCTAGATTATTCTTTTCCTATGATGGAACAGACCATCCACGAGTCAGGGGAATCATATGCTGGGTAATGGAGTTCTTCCATGAGGAACTCATAGTGGAAATATTCTCCTTTATGGGGTAAGGAAGCTAAAGTAGCAATTACATTAGCATATCTATTCTCTATCCTTGGGATTTGCTGGAATGCAATCAAGGTGAATTATTTTTTGAAATCATCAACCATTCTTTTGTAAGATATGATTTTATCATCCCTTGTTTAATATACATTATTGATTTGGTTAATCACCATTTGAGAGTCACCATGTATATGCAACTCAAAGATGTTCCATTTGATAGCCAACTTCATTCCATTGACTAAGGCTTTATATTTAGAAATGTTGTTTGTACAAGTAAAAAAGATCTTGTACGCCTTAGGAATAGAGTATCTCTGAGGAGTGATAAATAACACACATGCTTCTGAACCTTGTTGAGTGAAAGAACTGTCAAAGAACATCTTCAAGGACATGTGAGTGATGTGCATATTGGATCCATTTGGGAGCTCCATGTTGATAGGTTGATTTTATGATGGAGGATCCTTATCCAATTGATATGCAATTGATTTCCCTTTGATAGAATTTAATTCAACATATTCAATGTCAAACTCGTTGAGGATCATGACCCATTTAGCCAACCTACCAGTCAAGGTTGAATTTCTCAAGAAATATTTAAGTGGGTTTATTTTAGCAATCAATTGTATGGAGTATGCCAACATGTAATGTCTCAATTTTTGTGATGCAAATACCACTGCTAGACAAGCCTTCTCAATCACTGATTATTTCATTTGATATGAAACCAATGTTCTACTGATGTAGTAGAAAAATCTTTCCTTTTTACTATCATCTTGTTGTGTAAGGAGCACCCCCAGTGATGTTGTAGTGGCTGAGATGTACAGAATTAGTGGCTTGCCCTTGATAGGAGACATCAAGACTGGTGGATTTTCCAGATATTATTTGATTTGATTGAAGTTCTTGGCATATGCTTCATCCCATTGATATGCTACTCCTTTGCGTAAAGGTTTTGTGAATGGTTGTGCTTTGTCAACTAATTGGGAGATGAATCTTCTGATTGACTGAATCCTCCCTTGAAGAGTTCACATTTGACTGATGCTCTTTGGTGGTGGAATCTCAATAATGGCTTGTACCTTTGTAGGATTCACCTCAATCCATTTTTTTGAGATAATGTATTCCAACAATTTTCTAGATGTCACCCCAAATGCACATTTCTTTGGGTTGAACCTTAATCTGAACTTCTCCATTCTATCTATAATCTAGCCTAGATCTTGTAGATGTGTGGATCATTTCATTGTTTTGAAAATTGTATCATCTACATAATCCTCCATGTTCTTATGGATCATGTAATGGAAGATGGTTGTGATAGCTCTCTAGTAAGTTGCACCCACATTCTTCAAACCAAATGGTATGGCATTCCAACATAAAGCTCCCTAGGCACAGGTGAATGTTGTGTTCTCTTTATCTTCCGGAGCAATTTTGATTTTTTTATGCCTAGAGAAGCCATCCATTAAGAAACACATTTCGTATCTGGCTATCATATCCACAATCATATCAATATTGGGCAAAGGGAAGTCATCATAAAGACATGCCCTGTTAAGATCTCTAAAGTATGTCCACACTCAGATGGACTTATCTATTTTTGATATAGGCACAATATTGGAGATCAATTTTGCATAAGTAATCGCTCTAATGAACCTAGCTTTGAATAATTTTTCCAACTTAGTTTTGACTAAGAGGGCCACATGAGGATGCATCTTTCAAAGATTTTTTTTAACTAGTTCAACTCTAGGTGCAATTGAGAGATGATGCATTATGAGATTTGGATCTAATCCCGACATGTCAGATTAGGTACATGCAAAGTTAATCTTCTTTTCTTTGAAGAACTGGGTGAATTCTGCTAATTCTTCTATTGACAATGATTGTGCCAGATGGATCATGTGTAGATGCTCTTTAGTCCCAATGTTCAATGAGTGTATTGGTTTTATCAGTACTGATGGTCATTCATGGAAATGAATTGGAAATATATCAAGTACTTCATCCTTCGATGCTTTCATTGATGGATGCATCTTTTCTTTTTACTATTTTTTATTTTGAAATTTCCATAATGTGGTTTCACCCTTAGGAATTTGTTTCTTTTCATTTTTATTTTATGACTAAGGTACTTGATAACCGCTTCAGTCATGTTTACACTAGGTTCACTAGTGGAAGAGGTAATTGGTTCAACAACATTGAGGTGGTAGGCTAATATGTACTCATTAGGGAATATGTTTATGTGTATGCGTTGTTCTTACAAGATCAAATTAATGAGTTTAGAATGCATTAGTGGAAAATATTCGACAGGTTTTAGGGTATTCATAGTATGTTCATCATAGACTTGGATTGTTAAGTAGATTCCTAGATTAGTATCCTTTCTAGATGCATTAAAATTAGTGAGAGCCCTAACGACATCATCAAAGCCCATGTCAGGGATTTAAGGATCTAACTCATTAGATCTAATCCATGAGATTTCACCTACCTCAAGTTGGGTTATGTATTGGTGCACTATGTCAATATATTTGTCTATAGTCTCATCATACAAGCTATCAAACTCCTACTCATGAGAGTCTATCTCATTTGGGTCCCTCATGCATGAAATATGAGTAAAGTCTACTCTTTGACCCCAATTTGGGTGGATCCTTCCCACAAAATCTGCTATGGTCATATCCTTTCCTTCTATATTAGGATTTGGCTAAGAGATCAAGGCCTCTGTTTAACCAGGAATCATTGGTTGTTCTTTTGTAACTTGTTGTTCAATTACATCAGGATGGGGAATGTGTCTTGAGTCTTCATTGAGTAGAGATAGAATACATAGATGGATAGAATAAGGATATTCATCCCCTTTGTCATATTCACTTTTCTCACAAGTGGGTGTGTCTTTATTTCTCCTTTCTTGAGTTGATAAGAAGCCTAAGCCATTTGTATCTCTAGAACTCCTAAACTTGGATTCTATGGGTTCTACCAACCTATTTGGATAAGACCTGATAGGGCCTTTCACTAAATAACCCATGCATTGAACCAACTCATTTCCCTTACTATACTTTTCAAGGGAGATTTCACAATGTTTGACATCATTACCTTTGGGTTCTCTATATAGCCATTCTAGAATGGATTTCTCTTCATTTTCATCTTTAAGAGATACAATTGATTGGATGAATCTACCATCATAGATTACTTAAGCCATTTTTTTTGATGGTTTCATTTCCTTTGAAGGTTTCCCATAAAATCTTGGGGATGTGGATAGTGATGTCAATGATGAAATAGGCTCTATCATGTATCCACCCATTCCTATGTCTTTGATTTTTAGTTTCTTCTCCATCTCTTTCATCACGTTTCTTTCAAACTCAAAGGTAGGAGATTCCCTATTGTGTGGGATAAGAGTATCAGATGATTGTTTTAGTGTGTTGCAAACATAACTGGCATCTGCAAGAACAATGACTTCAATGTCATTGAAAGGGAACTTGATGCACTGGTGACAAGTGGATAGGACAGTTTGCATTTCGTGGATCCATGGTCATCCCAGAAAAATTTTGTATGCAAGTAGGAGATCTAGTACCTATCATATGAACTCTCTTTCAAAAGGTCCCACTCTGATAGGAAAACATAAGAGACCTTTGGAAGATAGCCCTTGTTCATCATAGGGTTTTATTGTTATCTTCTTCTTTGGATCAATGGAAGATTCTAAAAATCCTAACTGATCTATCAATTTGTAGGTACACATGTTCAACCCTACACCTCCATCTATCAAAATTCATTTGACCTAATGTGTGTGGATCATAACTTCAATGTGCAGAGGTAGATTGTGTGGGTGACTCAAAGAATTATCATCTTCTTCTGAAAATGATGGGTAGTGGGGCGAGGTCAAATGACCCACCATAGATTGAAACCGATCTAAGTCCAGGTCCTTAGGGACATTAGCAGTTGACAAGGCTTTATCCAATATTTCTCTATGAGTTGGATAAATTTTGAGAAATTCAAAAATTGATATCTAAGCATTCATCTTTTGTAATTGCTCGACAATGTTGTAGTTAGCATCATATGATGAAACCATTTGTTTGGAATTCAATGACTTAGACATGGGTGTAGCTAGTTGTTTATTTGATGTGGAGGGTTTTGATGATGTAGGTTGATTGCCAGAGTTGGAAGGTCTTGCTCCTCCTAGGGTGACTTTTACTTGTTATCAGGTCACAACATTAGTGACTCTAGTCTCTCTTTCTCCTTTCTTAATGATAATGATGTTGCAATATTCATAAGGGACTATGTCAATCATATGAATGACATTGTTACCACTTATTCCATATGTGTGATTAATTTAGGAACCTTCCTTTGGTTTGGAACTTTCCCCTTTGTCATACTTGGGTAAGGGGTCTTTAAATGCCTTGTGATGAGTATTTGTGGTGTGATTGTCAACCGCAATTACCTCATTTTCAATGAGATCTTGGATCTCATGCTTGAGTTGCATGCAATTCTCAGTCTTATGTCTCTTCTTTCTATGAAATTCATAGTAATCATTATCATTCCACCATTTTGGTTTTACTTTAGGTTCATATGGTCTGGAATTATCTAGCAACATGATTATTTGATTTTCCATAAGAGTATTAAGCGTTGATTTGTATGACTCTACACCTAGAGGAGCTAAGTTATGCTTACGTTTGACCCAAGGTTTCTCTTTTAGAAGATTACTCATCCCTTTTGAAGGGGCTTTAGTGGTAGTCTCAATATCTTTTAGGGCCTGTGTCACTTGTCAAGTTGAAGACTATTGGTTTTTATTGTGGAGGAACATGGTCAACCACCCCATCATTTACCACATTTTTATTCTTGTTCCAATACTTGTTCTTGTCTTTGGAACTGGAATTATATTTTCTTTCTTTGTAAAGGGTGATTTCACCCTTTCTAAAAGGCACATCTTCTATTTTTTGTGCATTCTTCACTAACCTTTCAAAGGTATCTGGGTCTTGCAATTGGATGGGGAAACTCAACTCAGGGATCAATGCACTAGTGAATATATCCATCTTCTCAGTTTCAGGTATGAGGCATGGATATCATGAAAAAACTTTCCTCCATTTCTGGAGAAATATCAAAAATGGTTCTCTCATTTGTTTCTTGGTATTACACAAATCAATCATGTTCACGAGATGTTGGATGTTGTATGAATAATATTACAAAAACTGCTTGATTAGCTCGTCAAAAGTTTTGATTCCAATGGGTAACTAAGAAAACCACTTGATAGCATGACCACCTAGATAGTAGGGAAATAGATGCACAACATATGTCTTTTCATGCATAAACTCCATATATAGGGCACAAAATTACCAAACGTGATCTTGTGGATCCAAATTTCCAAGGTACTTTTCAAATTTTGGGTTCTCATCTCCACATGGGAATGGAGATAAATACAAGTCCTTATCAAAATGAAATGGAAAAATGGAGTTTATGGAATATTTTGTGGTCTGCTTCTATTGGTTTTTCTTCATCTCTTGCAACTCTGTCTGCAAGGCTTGTAATTGATTGGCTATGAGGGTGAAAGGAGTTTATTCCTCTTTAGCAATGACGTCTTCAACTTTGTCTTGAAGAGGAAGTTGTGCTCCTTGTTTAGCTAATTAAAGAAAGTATTCCTCTTTCTCTCAAGCCATGATCATTTTCATCATTTTGAGAAAGTCTTTGTCACCTTTACATCTAGCGATACTAGCCTCATCGATTTTGTATTCACTTGAGGAATCCTCGCTATCTGTATCATGAACACTGACACTGCTATGTGTATGTCTAAAATCCTAGTGCTCTTTTCCTTTTCTAGACATGTTTGGGTAAGTGGATTTGTCTCAGTGATGGGTTAATCTTTTGGAAGTTTCTGGTTGTTCCACAAAAAGATAATTTTCTTCAAATGTAAGGGGTCTCTCCTATTCTCCTAGAAATTGTTTGAGGGAGCTTCTAGTATGTATAGGCATAACTCAGCTGGTCGTCCAATAGGTGCCGAAGTAAAAACATTCATGCTAAACAAGTCCAAGGTAAATGATGATGCAAAGAAGATAATGTCCAATCAAGAAGGAGATGCAAATGACTCAAATTTGAGTCAAGGTTAAGAAACCTAGATGATAATGCACTCACGACTCAAAGTTGGACTACTAATAAGGAATATTGAAGATGATGGTGATATAACTAATCAAAGGACTAGACCAACAAGACATAACTCACAATAGAGAAAATATAAATGACCAAAGATTAGGATAAATTATGACAAGCTCACAACCTTAGAGGTATAGGTGCGGAACACATGAAAAATTTGGCCAGGTATTTGAAGAAAGACTGAAGAGACTTTGGATTTTTGCCAAATATTTTTCCAAATGTATGGTAGGATTTGTTGTTTTGCTTCTTGTTTCATGATTTGGTTTTTAGTTTGTTTTGAAGGTTTCAATATCAAGTATTTCAAGCTATACAAACAAAACAAGGACATGTGAAAAGAAGAACTTCCTAAGCCCTATAGTCCATTGGTTGAGTGAGAAAATCCTTTCTCATTTACTTAGGTACACAACCAATAGCTAATCAGAATATAGCCAACACCAACCACACAATGCATATAATGATGCTATATTATCCAACTCCAAAAGCTAATGGGGGTAATATATGATGAGTTCCTTGGGGGAGTTACTATCCCCCTTTCACTTTGATTATCCCACTTTTGAGGGTGAACCAAGTAGGCTGCTAATCGATGGAGTCTAGTAAGGGTCTTCGTTCGAATACATTCCCCATGTCCACAAAAGTGCAATTTAGGCCTATATCCCCACAAAGCACCTTTGCACCAATAGTCATGTAAACATGATTGAGACCCTAAGGCCCTATTCGGTGGTCATGAGATAGCCAAGTATAAGCTCAAATGGCATCCGACTTTTGAGGCTTTGGCATCAAGGAAGTAATTTTTTTAACTTGTGTTGGAGTGGTGTGGCTTACACCTCATGCTCATGTGGGTCATTCTCCAAGGGTGAGTACTTTTTCCCACTTGGATAGGCCCATATAAAGGAATGCGAAAAAAAGAAAAAGAAGAGTTGTGCGGGTCTACATTTCTGATTTTCCCTCAAGGGGAAAATAACATAATCTCCTACCTTTTTACTATTCCCAAACACACCAAACAAAGTTCTTTTTAAGATGTCTTGTATGTGAGGTTCCTAAGAAAAATATTAATGCAAACAAAATATTTGGTTGTTTCCTTCATAGGCAACCTGTACAAAAATGCATTAGTAGTCTTTTTGCTTATGTCTTTGGCATGCATCCAACACGAAACAAAGTCTAGACATTGTATAAATGTCTTCACCAAAACATCCTGCATAAATGTCTTCACAAAAATAGACAGGAGAGAACCAATTTGTCAGAATCAACAAAAACCAATTGCAGAAATCAGAAAAATAGAAAACAGTTTGCCATTTTTAATAAAAAACTAGGGCATATTCTTGTACAAAAATCTATAGGGCCTAGTATGAGAATTTGTATATCCTCATATGAAACTTCATCCTGACTTGTACTATCCTATGAGAATGCTCGTATGAGAAAATACAGCTAGAGTACAGACAAAATCTTGAGATTTTGCAAAAAAAATGTAGTTGTAAAGACATAAATTGATTTTATGCCCCATGGTTGGCACTAGAAATGTGTGTAAAAATTGGTTTCTAAATAACACTACACTTCAATGAGTATTTATGTGATTGATTTAAACAATGAAAATAGAACAATCTAAAACTGAAACCAACCAAGGTGACTCATTGCCTTCTCGTAGCCACGAGTATGAGTTTTTCTCTCAAGTCATCATAAAACCCAGTGACTATAGACGTAATCTAAATGAAGGATTTTAAACTAATATGTAAATGAAATGTTCATCCAATTAGCTAAGAGTTAATCCATATTAGGCAAATGAAATGAAGTGTTCCTAGATTTGATGAATGCAACAATGATGTAATTAAAACAAACTAACTATGCAATTAAGAGAACTAGCAATAATTTCAATGCATAAATAATGATGAACAAATTGATAGCGTTACACTAAGAAAAAAAATCCCTTTGTGAGAACGGAGGCCTGGTTATATAGGAATCCTCTCGAGAATGAATGGACGAGATTGACCAAAGATGAACGATTGAGATTTGTTCCAAACTAGCACAATCCATGTGCAATTGATTCAATTGGTCAAGAGAATTAGTTAATTGAATTGGTTTGGTCAGTTATTTTATAAACTTCTAAGACTGAACTGAAGTTGCTAAATTGAAAGATGAGTTAACATAGGTGGTTTCCCAGTTAACTAGATTTTTTCCAAAATCATGTTTAGTTGACTGAATGATGACTCCATAAATGCATTTTTGGAATAATTAAATGATTTAATGCTTTTTTCTCCAAATTTTGATGACATAATTAATTTAATTCTTTTTGTGATTAATTGACAATTCTTATTTATTTAATCAACATCCTAAAACATTAATTAAATAAGATCAAGTGCGATGGTTGAATGGGACCTAGAATATAGGTTAGGACTTAGGGGTTTTAATCAATATTAGGGCTCTTTTGATGAATAATCAAGATTAGGGGGTTATGGTTTTGTTGACCATTTTTAGGTAATTACACTACCAACTATATTTTCTTAAGTTTCCAAGGCATTTTATGTCAAACCTATTTGATGCATATCCCACAAACATTCTAGTCCATGAGACCCCATCTCTTTAAGACATTTTGGCAAACACTTCACATATCTTGTCAATGCATTCACATTTTGTGCACATCTACTAGAGCACTTGAAACATGGGATAAAGATTTGGTTTCAATAATGATATTTGACATGTGTGGAGAGGATGCTAGCAAAGGATGTGGAATTTGGTAACTTCAAATTTTATAATTGTATTTGTTCTAAAAAGTCCTAGGTATTTTAAGAAACCATTTTTGTATATCCTAGAATCATTACAATCCATGAAACTACTCATTTTAGATGTCTTTTGAATAGTTCATGTGCCTTGTTAATGAGTAGCTTCAATAAGCAACTGTATATAATTTTTTATTATTGATTTATAAAATGTATTTTACGTGTTAAACTCTTTTATGTGATTTGATCTACTCTCAAAAGCACACTTTTGTCACTAGAGGATAACTTGCTAGTCTACCACAAATAATTAATTATATAATTATCAAACAAACAAAGTTCCTACCTATTGTAGTTGAAGAATTTTTTATAGTTAATTAGTCTTTGAGAAGCAAATAAAAAGTGATAATTCTAAAATTGTAGAGCCAAACAACATAAAAGTTAAAATGTCTGATTTATACCTCATTTCAAATCATGATTCTTATTTCAATTTACGATTGTAATATAAGTTGTGTTTACAAAGTTGCCCCTTATTTTTTATACAAAATTTTTCCTAATTTTTCACATTGTTGATCTTGTAGTTTCTTGGAGAGATCTAGAAGATCATATTATTGAAATTGTAAGTTTTCTAAAGAGTGATCTTCATATTAATAACATTAACAAAAATTATGTAGATACGTCACTTTATTTTTAACCACAAAATTAAGTACAATGAGTTTATAGAAAACACAAAACTATCAAATGTTATCATAAAGGGATTCATAATAAACACTAATCATTGTCCTTTATCTTGAGGTTGATGAGTTATTTATATCTTATTAGATTTAAATCTATAGATACTTCTATTATATCAGGAATATTATCTTTAATATAGCCTTCCAATTTCTTGTAATTGGGTCATTATCAATAATGGTTTAAACACAAATGCTAGTCTTATAAGGAAGCCTAATAAAACATCTAAAATATGATATTTCTTAAGTGTAGAAGATTTTTCTTTTTTAATATTTTTTTTTCAATTTGAAAGTTGAAATTAGATTTGTAATGTTGATCATGGTGATACCTATATATAATTGTTGTAAACATGATATTGTAAGTCTACTCAATTGATGTTAAAGTAGCATGCCAACAACAATATGTTGTCTCACATTTGTCAACAATAATAAGCATACAAAATTAATGGTTATGTCAATTTTGAAAGAATAGAGTTGTTTTTTACCTATACTATTGCTTATGTAAATTCACCAAAATGGTAAACTTAGGAGCTTTGACTTAAATAATGAAACTGAAATTCAACAAGCCAAAATTTAACATTGTAGGAGAAACAATCTTCATATGAGATTTACACAATTAAAAATTGTACAACCAATTGTAAATTAATAATTGATTTTAAATATATGTTATTTATTAATGAAATTAAATAATACTTAACAGTTAACACCCACTTATAATAAACATTGCTTGAATGTCTAAAATTAAACTTTATTGAGTTGAAGATCCATTAGTTTTGGGACAACAACCATTTCCTTTGGGTTTTTATTTTATTTTAATTTTTTCATTCTCAAGGTTTACAAAGAGTCTTAGCACTTGTTTATTTCACCATTTCTATAGAGTTAGTAAGCTTTACATGATTCTAAAAATTCATGACCTACCTCCATTTCAGTTGACATCAAGGTTGGTTTCTTAGAAGTCTGATACCCATTACCTTAACCCGAGAAAGGATTTCCAAGGAAAAACCACCAACAACAGGATGGAATTATAGTCTATCATTGCCCTGTAAAAGTGAGTGCTCCATTTATATCTTATGGATTACATTGAGACAATGGTATTAGCCTATTAGGACAATCTAAGAAAACCATTATAGAGTTTCATAGTCTCGGAGCTGCTTGGAGATACAATCTTTAATTTTTAGTTGCATTATGTAAAGAGAAAGCTTTAAAGATTGAAGATCTACATAGA
Organism: Chamaecyparis obtusa; assembly: GCA_027943335.1. Lineage (NCBI taxonomy): Eukaryota > Viridiplantae > Streptophyta > Pinopsida > Cupressales > Cupressaceae > Chamaecyparis > Chamaecyparis obtusa. Next base: position 1,809,802 of record BSBK01001064.1, read on the forward strand.
TGGAAGCATAAGAAGTCATTTGAATATTTTCCTATAATCTTTAAGTGCTCACATATTCATGGATATTGTTTTCTTAGATTTATGCATTCTAACCATATCTGAAACAAGTTCCATGCATTTCCAAGTTATAAATAGATTAAATTAGCAGTCATAACAAGTGTGGTCTTGGTTTGTGTCATTTTACAAAACAATGCTCTGGTTGGTTTCGTATTTATCTCATTTTTCTTATGGGTATCATTACATCAAAGAATAATATGTGCAAAAACTTGAGATAAGTCACTTAAATGGTTCTGTTAGAGATCCCTGCATACACACACACACACATCAAGGTTATTTGGAGATGGGGACACTTGGAGGTCTCTGGTATTGGTACTAGTACCTATACCAATATGACTATTTTTCAAAAATATGAGATGGGGGTACTTGGAGATAAAAAAATTGTTTTAATATAATTTAATAATTTCTAAGGAATACCATTGATTCAAAACATAGTGTTTTGAAAAAAAGAACAATGGAAAGTTATAAGTATGAATATTGAACATTAAAATTCTAAAGAGTCAAAGACTAATACTAAATAGTAATGTCATATTAATATAGAGTAAAATAGTTCAAAGCTCACATTTTATATCTCATAGTCATATCTAATTCTAAATATCTCATATGATCATCATCATATCATATTAATAATCATCGAGATTATCATTACATACTAAAATTTGAAATTAAAAAATATATAGTTTGATGCTAAATAATTGATATGTAAACAAAAAACTTAGAACTATAAACAAAAATAAAAAATCTATCTAGTATCATCTACTACACAAGGTGTTGGATTACAGAGAGAGGGGGGGGGGGTGAATCAATAATCCCTGATTCCAAATACCAAAAAAACTTTTCCCTAATTAACTCGGTAGTAGCTCAGTAAAACAAACTTCATTGATTGCTGACAACAGTAAATAAAATATAACAATTAGTAAATCATTCATACAAATCATGCATCACATGTAATACCATTATTTAATGTGGAAACCCAACTTTAGGAAAAACCACTATGGGACTTGTCACCCACTAAGAAAATACTCTTCTGAAGTACACCTGGTTAAGAGCTAATCCGGTCAAAGATTACAATGCACACTATTAGGTGTGACCTAGTTAATGGATTTACCTCAGATCTATTAACATCATCACCCTCTTAGGAGTGGCCTTGTTAGAGGGCTTCAAACACTCTTTAGAATGTTACCTTTTTCAAGGATTTTACAATAAGACTGTTAAGTCCACTCTATTAAGAGATTTCTCTGTTACAAATACTAATAAGCTGATAGACTACAACTGATTGAATATCTTAAAGGAGAGATTGATGAATTCAAAAGACAATGATTGATGATCACCAAGATACCAAGGTATATGTGAGACATTAAATCAGTTAATATATTGTCATTGATCTCAACTAGTTTTGACTATACTTATCATGATAGTTACAAACATTTGAAGAAAGAAATAATGATGAAGGAATGAGATATCTACATGAAGATGAGATGTATGAGAAAGATATGGATATGGTATTAATTGGATAACTTATTGATGAGTCTATGACATTATGTTAATGATTTGATTGTATTACATGATTCTATTATAGATTAAAGATCAAGAATGAACAAGTTTATATGGTCAGTAAATGAAGAACTTAGTATACACTGAGTTGGAACAATGTATACTGAGTATAGTGCTAACTGAGTTAGTTATTACCAACACATCATGGTGTAATACCCCAAAAATGGGCTATAAGTTCATTAATCTCCTATATTGACACATTGAATGAAATCAACATCAAAGTCCTAACCTAAGGCACATCGGCACATTATCGAATCTTAATTGATTATCCTAAATTCTGCATCGGAGAATATTCCTTATTCCTATTTATCCTAATTATCTTTAATTTAATGATTTTTTGGTGATAAATCCTATTTATCCTAAAGTTTGATTAATTAAATATTCTAAATATTTAATTAATTATATTTAATACTGCCACTTAATTATTTAATTGGATTTAATTATGTTTATTCCTAAATGGTATTATTTCATTTTGACAATAAATCAAATATCCTATGACTAATAGATTAAATTTCTATTTAATTAATTAAAGTCAATTGTCAAATTTAATAATATAGTTTTTGAATAAAAGTTTGATTTAATAATTGATTAACCCATAAATCAATTGTTTTATTTTTAAAATCAGTTAAGTTGAGGATAAATCACTTTATTTATTTAATTAATTCATAATTAATTATGCACATCCAAAAAATAGTTAAGCTTTAAATCAGAAAATCAATTCAAGTTGTTTTAAAAATAAACTCAACTCTCTTTTGAGTTGAAAGCTGATCTCAACTTCTGATTTAAATCAAAAAGTTGATTTGCATGATTTTGTGATTTAATCTATCTCTAAATTCTTGATAACTCAAAAATCAACCTGAGTTCATCAAGAGTGATTTATGGATTTTTTTCATGCACCTCCAAAATCCTAGATTTTTATAAATTAAGGCCTCAGCTCTTCATTTGGATCCATCCACAAATTGCATCCTCACACTGGTGAATTGGTGATCGAAGAATCAATCTTTGCAAATCAAAGTTGTTGTGAGATTTTCATTGTTTTGAGCATTCACATCATTTAGCATATCATTATTAGATTAATTACATGTCATATCAGTTTCTTATATAGAATATATTCATATCAGTTTATCTCATCTTATTGCATCAAAAATCCAAAAATATAGATTAATTTGCATTCATCTCATATCTAGATTCTGCATTCAAATCCTTCATTTAGGTGTCATCAAGGTCACTGATCTCGGTCCAATTTGAGAATATCATACTCGCACCTACTAGAAGGCAGTAAATCACCTGGTTAGATTAGTTTCTATTTCACTTTATGATTTTGATTTTAGCTAACCTCTAATGTTTTAATGAAGTGTTGTGTCTACAGCTAGGTACAAAATTCACACACACATTTCTGGTGCCCATCGTGGGGCCCTGAAATAGGTTTCCATTCAATTTCTATCAATTTCTATCATCTTCTTGTCATTTTCTGTTCCAAGTTGCGATTTTTAATTTCTATCCGTATAATTTTCATATGAGTTTTGTCAGAAAGTCATACCAGGAAAGACCCATTATCGTATGATAGTTGATTTGATTGAGGATCATACTATCAGAAACACAGTGTTGTTTGGAAGCTCTATTGTCGTATGATCTTATACCCATTGTCGTATGAGTTTCTGGACTGTCATCTAGGAGGTGACCCATTGTCATATGAGTTTCAGTGTCAGGTTTCAATTGTCATTTCACTTTTTCAACAAGTTTTCCAAATTTGGACTGACAGCTAACATTAACAATTGAAATTTGTTGTTTCTGATTGATTTCTACTGATTTTGATTGGGAAAAGTGTGAGAGTTTCTAAAAATAGGTAAAAATATACTAAGCACATTGCGAGGAATTCAGGTAATCTTCTCAGTTGATAACATTTTGATTTGGACTAAAATGAACATCTCATGTGTCTAGCTTGTGTGACCTTTTATTGCTTTCATATCACATATTTTATTTTGGGCTATAAAAATGAACATAGATTTTCTTTTCAGCATCTTTGTTACACATAGTAAATAGGCTCTATGAACACTATTTGTGGTTCTTGAGAGAGTGGGTTTCTAGTGAAACTCTTCTCAATGAAAGAACCCTTGTAGGTAGGGAGGTTACTGAGAGCATCTCACGTTCTACTAGATTTGTGCATCTTCAGCTTCTAATTGATACATTCTCTCTTCAGAGAGGTTGATAGATCATAAGCGGTTGACATCATTGATCTTTGTGAGATAATCTTGGTCTTAGTGTGTCAGATTAATCTATCTGCTTTGTTTGGGTTAAAAGTGAAAAGGCTAGAGGACTATGCTCTACTCCCTTTTGGGGTAGTATCAGAAACTTAGATCCTTGAATTTGGAACCAATCTCCATGTGGTATCTTTTGTGAGTCACCTTCAGAGAGGGTTAACCATAGTGGACATTCCCTTAATTGGGTCAACCACGTTGATGGAACCTCAAGCGGTAATAGCCATTTTCACCATGGTAGCAGCAGCTGCTATATAAATGTCCTTGTGGAGGACATCTTCACAGGTGTGGTCTCTTGTTGGGATGTCAGATCTCCCTAGCAGCTCTTGATTGATTAATTTCTTGGACTGTGCCAAAACCCCAATGCACTTGGATTGGAGTTCACCCTCTTCAGATCATAAAAGTTATAGAGTCAGACCATTACTACAAACCCTAGTGAGGCCAAATTTTCATTTTCTAGGAATGTGCATTATTGCAAAACTTTTTGGAACATACACTATTAGCACTCCTAGGGATTAGCACATTTAGTCACTTGGTTGTTCATGCGCAGGGTTGCTTTGTCCCCTATTCATTGTTTTTAGATGTGCTTGAAATCACTTGCTTGCTATTTTGCGTGCCTGTTTATCTATCTGGTTACTAAGAATGAATCAATCTGGTATAATCTTCAAATCTGGATAGACAATTTTGTGAACAATTTACAATTGAAAACCTAAAAATTGCAAAATCTAATGCCAAACACCTTTTTGGAGTCAAAAGTCATTTTGTAAAGTTAGAAATTCGTACGACTTTTGGCTATTGTCATTTCATGACCCCCTAATTGTCGTATGGTAGCTGGTATATTATCATACAAGTTTTGCTGCTAGTCAATTCAAAAAAGTCAAAAACCCTGCTATCAATTGTCGTACGAGTTTTGCAACTATCGTATGAGTTTGTCAATTTTCATTTCATAGCCTACCCACTGTCGTATGAGCCTGCAGAAAGTCATTTGAGAAATTTTGAAAAATTATCAAAAAGTTATCAAAACTGTCAGAGACCCAGCTTTTACAGCCTATTTCCAAAGTTTATCAAATAAATCACTATGTTAGGAACAGAGCAGCAACTACTGAGAATCCAATCATTTTCCTAAAGTGGCCTTTTTGAATCCAATTTAGCCTTCTATTTAATCGATTTGATTCTTTTTCATCTTGTGTCAAAACCTTGTCATAACTATCAATCTTCAATCCATCTTCAAAATGGCTAAGTGTTGTGAACTCATGTCCGCTATCTTTTGGGCATCTACCCATACATCCAGGGCACAGTATTGGTCATTTACATCCAATCTAAGCTTCAATCAATCAAACCTTGACAAGGTTGTGTCATTTGATCTTCTTGAATCAGATCTTTCTTCCATTGTCTTCATCGTATTCTTTTGCTTTAGCCAAGGTTAATGGTGGAAACTAGAGCTTCCTCTCACAAGAAATCAAGGGAAACATCTCATACCTTACCTTTGACTCATATCCAGGGTCCAACTCTTGAACAACTCTACAATTTTGGTCTTTACAAAGATGACGGTCTTGGCAACTTTTGATTAAAAACTGGTTACATATACCCTCCATCAACTCACGGAGGTAATCAACAAACTCCTCCTCGATCTATCCCAGGGATTCCTAACACTCCTAACATGTCTCAGGCAGGGACAAACCATGGCTCTCAAAGAGCTCAATCTCAACATGGTATGGATCAAGAACCTACACCTGTTGAAATTTCTCAATATCAAAATGATGATAACTTCAAAAGAATGATGAAACATTTCTTGAAAGAAGATAGAGAAACATACTTCCTAGAGTTAGCTCATCAAGGAGCTAAACTTCCTCACAACTTTAATGTCTAAGATATCATTACACATGAGGAAGAAACTCCTATTTTGGATATGATGAAGCAAATGCACGCCATGCAAGTAAAACTTAACAAAATGGAAAAAGAAAAAAAACCTAAGGAGTTCTCCATGGAGGCTCTATGTCCTTTTCCATTCAATAAAGACTTGTATATGCCACCATTCCCTAAAAGGGTGGAAATGCCAAAATATGATAAGTATGATGGAAACTCTGATCCTCAAGATCATGTCAAAGAATTATGTACTCAATCTATGGAGTTCATGCACAAACTGACCTATCTGATGCATCTTTTCCCTTGATCTCTGGGAGGGGCAGCCATTCTTTGGTTCTCTAGGATGCCACCTACAATCAAAACCTTTGAGGAGTTGATCAAAACAGGTCCTGTCATCAGAGATACTATATGTCATGTTCTTGATATACCTTTGGCTTACAACATCCTTCTAGGGAGACCCTGGATACATGAAATGAAAGCTATTCCTTCTACATACCATCAGTGCTTGAAATTTCCTTGTGATGGAGTGGAGGTAACCATTCCAGTTGATGTGTCAAAAACTTGTAATACCTTGAAATAAAATGTGGATAAACTTGTTCCTAATAACAGAGAATCTTCCATTAAGAAAATAGATGTAGCATCCACATCTAAGATGGAAGATATTGCAAAAGAGGTCAACATCAAAGAAAATGGTATGGGAGAATATATTATAGAGCTAGTCTTGTCTTTGACATCTCTCCCTATCTCACCTAAGTCTTATGGGAAAGCTTTAAAACAGTCCAAACCAGAATCTAAGGAACCTCTTGAGGCATATAAAGGAAAATTTGTTGCAGAGAAAGTATCTAAGCAAGAATTTGAAGAAGATGAAGTTGTGCTTGCATGGCTTTACAAAGATGAACCGGAATCCCAAGTTGTTCCACCTAGTGACTCTAAAGTATTGAAGGTTCCTTCTAAGTCATATGGCCTAGGGGATAAACTAATAGCTAAGATGGGATATAAAGGAAAAGGACCTCTAGGACTACAAGGTAAAGGTCTTCTATCACTTCTTGAACATCATGGTCAAGCTAACAAGAATACAACAAGTCTAGGATACACGAAGAAGCCTTTTTGTCTTAGCAAGAACTCCCCACATGTTCTAGAATAAATTGAGCCTTCCATAGAAAATCAACTAAAGAAGGAAATAACTGAACAATCTGATAGTGATGATTCAAACACCACTGATGAGCTCATTCCTTATGAGAATTTCCTAAAGAAATAAAAGACCTCCTTAATGCTGAAGATGATCCAAAAAAAAGGATTAATGTAGTAGAAACACAAGAACCTACTATAGAGCAAGAGATAGTTGCAACACAAGAACCAGTTAATCTCAAAGACAATCAAACAAACAAAGAGGAAGGTGGTAGTTATTTTGAGATAGATTCTCATGAGTATGAATTCAAATCAGAATCTGAGGGTAACCCTTCTTGGGGCATTGATCTTGACTTTACTCATGTTCTTAGATTTCCTAGAGGCATAGATGAAGAATCTAATGACTATGAATGGGGAGCCATTCCAGAAGAAGATGAGCTTATTACAGAGAAACATGTTGATGTTATTCACCAATATGCACCTAAACCCAACGTAAGTCTAGAGTGAAATGATGAACTTATCGAGTTTGATCCACTAATGGTTGAAGTGGACTATCACAATGACATTGAGCCTATTCATGAATTGAATGTCTTAAGTTGTAATATCACCTTTGAACTTGAGCATCGGGTTAGGACCAATGATGACAGATCCATATCCGTAAGCACTCTTTCCTAATCTTTCACCACTTTGACTATCCAACATCCTGAACTTCTTGATCAAACCTCCACAAACCTGAGCCATGGTATTTATACCTTCTTGAATGACTATGCCCTTGTTTTCTACCTCAATGCAGTTGAGCCTATGAGGACTTCCATCAGTGAATCAAGCGTTAGCATGACAGAGTCGGACATCAAATGTCTTAGTCAGAAAAATAAGAATAAGAACAAAAAGAAAAGGAGTTCTGAGGGTGAAAACCACTTTGTGGTAGTCTCAGAACCTACAAAAGTAAAAATAAAAGACGTATCTGAAGGTGAAAACCTCTCTAAGATGCCTAAGGATGAGATATTTGATGTCCTTCTGAGTCATTTATAGGACAAATCTCTAGTTCTAATTGAGCCCACTCAATCCATCAACTTGGGAACAACAGAGGAACCATAGTTGATCCATGTAGCACAATCCTTATCAGAAGAAGAAAAGCAAAAATTTACAACCTTCCTCATAGAGAAGAAGATCAACTTTGCATGGAAATATTTAGATATGCCAGGGTTGGATCCTGATCTTATAATGCACCATTTATCTATAGCTCCTAGAGTAAAACCAGTTATACAAAAATTCAGGAAGATGCGTCCTCATGTTGCACTCTTGGTAAAAGCTGAATTAGAGAAACTACTTAAAGCCAGACTCATCTGAGTTATTGATTATGCAGAATGGATCTCTAATATTGTACCTATTTCAAAACTAGATAAATCAATCAAAGTGTGTACCGAATTTAGAGATGTAAATAGAGCATGCCCTAAGGATGATTTTCCACTACCTAACATTGATATGATAGTGGACATGACTGCAGGCTTTGAGATGTATTCTTTAATGGATGGTTTTTCTGGATATAATCAAATAAAAATTGCTCCAGAGGATCAAGAGAAAACTACTTTCACATGTGCATGGGGCACCTTCTGTTGGAATGTCATGTCATTTGGGCTTAAAAATACTAGTGCTACATATCAAAGAGCCATGACATCTATTTTTCATGACATGATGCATAGGACTATGGAGGATTATGTTGATGATACTTTAGCAAAATCTATGATTAGAACTAAACATCTAAATGACTTGAGCAAGATACTAGACAAAATGGAAAAATTGAGTCTTAGACTAAATCCTAAGAAGTGTGCTTTCGCTGTCACTTCTGGAAAGCTCTTAGGATACATAGTCTCAAAGAAAGGCATTGAAGTTGATCCAGCTAAAGTAAAGGCTATCATGGAGATGCAACCTCCCAAGAATATTAGTCAAATGAGGACATTACAAGGAAGAGTTCAATCTATCAAACGCTTCATATCTCAGCTAGCAGACATATCATAGCCTTTTACAAAAATATTACATAAAGGTGTGACATTTGCATGGAATGAAGAATACGAGAACAACTTTAACCATATCAAGAAGTGATGAAGGGTGCTCCCCTTAATACCACAAACACATAACAGATATAGAGAAACAACAACAATATGCAAGAACAGAAAATTGGCTTCTTATTATCTCCACAAATGTGGAATTACAAACTTTCAAAATTACAATATGCAAAGCCACATGGGCATTCCCTTACAATATTCTGTAGGACAAAGCCTTGAACTATTACCTAGATCTACTACCTAGAACTATTCTGAACTGCCTAAGACAATAATACAGCCTTCCTTATATAGGCAATTTTTCCACCGCCTGGGAAGGTTCCAGAATTTTAGCCAATAAGGCTAACCAAACTTAGAATTATTTTATTTTACATTTTATTACATCATAGTCAGCTCAAGATAACCTTTGAAACCCGAACAAAAATTTTGAAGAAAATTATTTTCTGCCATCTCAGGTGGCCCAACTTCTGAAGACCATAAGTCATCACCAGTTGACCCGATCGGCTATTATAACCCCATTTCGAAAATGCCACAAAGTGCTCTACAGGCTTGACCTACGCAAGCACCCGTCACCCAAATTTTTGACCTCATCCGAGGCCTCTAAAGCCTTCAAAACTGAGTTTGAAGTTTCTGTACCCTGCTGCCAATACCGAAAATCTTCAATATCTGGCAATGAAACTTTACTGGCAGACTTATATGACCAAAATGAACCTCCAAGAAATAAATTAGATCATTTTGAGCACATACGAAAATTACCAAAAATAGTAACTTTCCATAAATAGCAGCTCTGCACAAAATAGCCCTTATTGAATATAAAAATAGAAATATTTTTTTTGGGTGATGCAAGATTGCTCTTACACCCAGGATGCTCCTGCATCAGACACCCAGGGTAATTTGAGAAGTGACCCTGTCACGACTCAGGTGTGCAGAGGAAAACGAAGACGGTTAACCTCCTCCTTTGTTAGCCATGATGAATCTTCTACAGGTCATCCTTTCCATTTGACCAAATACTCTTCATATGTCCTATTCCTTGTGCTTCTGCCAACACGACTGTCCAGTATGTCATCAATCTCCTTGATATCTGAACTGGTTGCTGGAATACTCCACTGTGCTGCTGCAACCTCATCTTCAACACCTCCTTCATGATACTCTGTCAAATCTAAAATGTTAAACACTGGTGAAATATTCAGCTCACTAGGTAATTCTACCTCATATGCATTTCCTGAATCATGCTTCTTCAATATCTTACATGGTCCAAACTTCTTCATTTTCAGCTTGTTATATGTACCAACTAGAAATCGCTCCTTCCGCAAATGAACTATGACTTCATCCCCAACCTAAAATTCCTTATGCCTCCTTTTCTCATCTGCCTTAGCCTTATACTGCGCATTCATCTTGGTAATATGCTTCCTCACCTCCTCATGGATGTTCTTCAAATGTTCTGCAAAATTCTCAGCCTCAGCACTACTTATTTCTCCTTTATCTATCTTTCTCAATTCAGATGCATTTCTTGGACTACTTCCATATACAATCTGTAATGGTGATTTACCAGTGCTCCTATTGACATAATTATTGTATGCAAATTCTGCTTGTGGTAAAATCAAATCCCATCCTGTTGGCTTATCCCCAACCAAACATCTCAGCAGATTTCCCAAACTTCTATTCACCACCTCTGTCTGTCCATCAGTCTGTGGATGATGTGATGAACTGAACTTCAAATCTATCTTCAACTTCTTCCACAATGTTCGCCAGAAATATCCAACAAACTTAGTATCTCGATTTGAAACTATGGTCTTTGGTAAACCATGTAGTCTCACCACTTCTCTGAAATTTTTTTTTGCTATATGAACAGCATCATTAGTCTTCTTGCAGGGAATGAAATATACCATCTTCAAAAATCTGTCAACTACTACAAAAATTGAATCATGTCCCTGCTGTGTCCTTGGTAAACCAAGAACAAAGTCCATACTGATATCCTCCCAAGGCTTCTCTGGTATAGGTAATGGCTGATACATCCCTGTATTTTTCTTCACTCCTTTCACCATCTAACATACTCTACAACTCTGTACAAACTTCTTCACATCTTGCTGCAACTGTGGCCAATAATAATTCTCACTAACCAAACCAAGGGTTTTATCACGACCAGAATATCCAGCCAATCCTCCGCTATGCTTCTCCTTGATGAGATTCTCCCTCATATAACTTCGTGGAATGCACAACTGACTCCCTCTGAATAGCATATCATCCTGGATGATGAAATCCAACCATTTTGTCCTGTCTAGAGTAACAGGTTCTGTACAAGCTTTCCAAACTTCACCAAAATCAAGATCCTCTGGATACAAATTCTTGAGTTCCTTGAACCCAACCACTTCAATCTACATTTCTGTCAGCAATAGTTGCCTTCTGCTAAGAGCATCTACAACCCTATTAGACTTTCCACTCCTGTGTTTCAAAACAAATGTATAACTCTGCAAAAACTCAACCCATTTCAAATGCCTTTGATTCAATTTTCCTTGACTATTCAAATATTGCAAAGCTTGATGATCAGTATACAAAACAAACTCCTTAGGAAGTAGATAATGTCTCCACTTCTTTAATGCCTGAACTATAGCATAAAATTCCTGATCATAAACAAAATATTTCCTTTTGGCATCATTTAACTTCTCACTGAAATAAGCAACAGGTTTACCTTCTTGGCTCATAACAACTCCTATTGTAGTACCACTAGCATCACAATCTACTTGAAACACCTTATTAAAATCTGGAAGTGCTAAAACAGGTTGTTCTGTAACTTTTTGTTTCAACAATTGAAAACTCTTTTCTGCCCCATTAGTCCACTTAAACTCTTTTCTGTCCCCTCTCATTGTTTCAGTCAAGGGTCCACAAATACTGCTAAAATTTTTGATAAACCTTCTATAAAAGCTAGCCAAACCATGAAAAGATCTTACCTCAGTAGCACTCCTTGGAGTAGGCCATTCAAGGATAGCCTGTACCTTCTCTGGGTCCATTTTTAGACCTTCTGCTGAAACTACAAATCCCAAATACACCAACTCTTTCTTCACAAAATTGCACTTCTTCAAATTAATCAGCAATTTCTCTTCTCTCAACTTTTCAAATACCATATGAATATGCATCATATGCTCATCCAATGTCTTACTAAAGATCAAAATATCATCTAGGTAAACAATGACAAACTTACCTAGAAATTCTTTCAGAACCTCGTTCATGAGCCACATGAAAGTGCTCGGTGCATTGGTTAGCCCAAAAGGCATGACTAACCACTCATATAGTCCTTCCTTTGTCTTGAAGGTAGTCTTCCATTCATCTCCTTCTCTGATCTGAATCTGATGATATCCACTCTTCAGATCTATCTTTGAAAAATACACAGCTCCACTCAAACAGTCCATAATATCATCCATTCGTGGCAATGAAAACTTGTACTTGATTATGATCTTGTTTATTGCCCTAGAATCTGTACACATCCTCCATTCTCCATTCTTCTTTGGTGCTAATACCGCTGGTACAACATAGGAACTCAGACTCTCACGAATCAATCCTTTTTGTAACAGTTCATGTACTTATCTGTTCAACTCCTCACTTTCTGCAGGTGTCATTTTGTGTGCTGCCTTATTCGGCAAACTCACTCCTGGGATCAAGTCTATCTGATGACTGATCTTCCTGACTGGTGGTAATTCATCAGGCACGTTATCGGATACAATATCCTAAAACTCATTCAACAAATCTGCAACTTCTACAGGAACATCTTCTACTTCCTCTTTACCAGCTTTTGGAATTAAAGCAAAACATACATGCTCATGCCTCATACCATCTAGGAAATTTTTTCCATCAACAAAAGTTATCCTTGCATTACCACATACATTTTCTTCAGTCTCCTTCAATGGTTTTAGCTTATGTCGCACTCCATCCTTTGTCAGGGAATAGGTATTCACACGACCATCATGTACAACACATCTGTCAAACTGCCATGGTCTACCCAACAACATATGACATGCATCCATAGATATGATATCACACAATACCTCATCTTGATATCTGCCAACATTTAACTTCACCAGACATTGTTCATTGACCATGACTTTGTGGTCATCCTGTACCTAGGCAATCCGATATGGATGTGGGTGTTTCTGTCTCTTGAGCTTCAACTTTGTCACCATCTCTTCTGACACCAAATTGTCAGTGCTTCCACTATCAATAATCACATCACAACATTTACCTTCACACTTGCACCTAGTGCGAAACAAGCTCCTTCTTTGCTCAGGTTCATTCTCACCACTCAACAAGACTCTTTTGTTAATCAACGTTTCTCCTCTTTCAGCATCTTCAGAATTTGATGATCTGGCATCTTCATCTACATGTGCAACTCTGGCCTGGCTGTCATTTCTCCTATCTATTCTACCTTGGCACTGAGGACATTCAAATGCCCTATGACCTTCTTCTCCACAGTGAAAACATGTTCCACGGAAGCCACCTCTTCCAGATCCTTGTCCTCTTCCTCTTCCTCTCTGATCTTGATTATTTTGATCCTGGAAGCGATTGAAATTATTTCCTCGCTGATTCTGACTGCCACTGGCCTCATTCTTCTTTTTCGGATCTTCATTTCGGCCACCATATGACCATCCACCAAATCATCCACCGTGACCTCTTCCATTTTGTCTGCTCTCAAACTTCTTGTTCATCTTTTCCTCTACTTTTAGGGCAAACTGGTATGCCTCTTCAATACTATTCATTCAAACTAGATTTAGCTCCTCCTGAATGCTTGGCCTTAACCCATTAAGGTATCGGGAAACTTTCTTCTTATCAGCTTGTGCATGGCCTATTCTGATGAGAAGTTGATAGAACTCCTCTGTATACTCCTGAACAGATCTTCCTACTTGCTTCAAACTCTGCATTTTCTTCAGTAGGTCAAGCTCATAATCAACAGGAATGAATTGTCTCTTTAATTTATCCACCATCCAATCCCATCTCGTAATTTTCTCTTTTTCCCTTCTATTTCACTCCAACTGAATCTCTTGCCACCATATCTTCGCATGACCTTTCAGTCTGGCCTTCACAAATTTGACCCTATCAGGATCCTCAACATCTTCATGCTCAAAATATTCCTCACACTCATTGATCCAGTTGATCAATTCTTCTGGGTTAAGATTTCCAAAAAACGTAGGAACCTCAATCTTAGGTCTTTTCCCAATCTTAGAAATGGCTTGAAAAAGTCTTTCTTCCTCCTGGTTCACAATTTCGACTTCTCCTTCTTGATATTCTTCTTTAGCTTCATCCTCATTTTCATCTCTGACATTAAGATTCATTCCTCTATGAATCTCTTCTTGCAATGCTCGCACTTGTCTCTGCAGCTCTCTAACCTCAGGTGTCACAACACCAGCCCTTCTGCCACGTTCTCTTCATGGAGATATTTTCGCGATGCACGTTGAAACCCTAACCATGGTCCTAGTGCAAACTGCCTCACAGTCGGTGATCTATTTACACACTCAGGAACTCCTGCTCTGATACCACTTGATGAAGGGTGCTCCCCTTAATACCACAAACACATAACAGATATAGAGAAACAACTACAATATGCAAGAACAGAAAATTGGCTTCTTATTATCTCCACAAATGTGGAATTACAAACTTTCAGAATTACAATATGCAAAGCCACATGGGCATTCCCTTACAATATTCTGTAGGACAAAGCCTCAAACTATTACCCAAATCTACTACCCAGAACTATTCTGAACTGCCTAAGACAATAATACAGCCTTCCTTATATAGGCAATTTTTCCACCGCCTGGGAAGGTTCCAGAATTTTAGCCAATAAGGCCGACCAAACTTAGAATTATTTTATTTTACATTTTATTACATCATAGTCGGCTCAAGATAACCTTTGAAACCTGAACAAAAATTTTGAAAAAAATTAGTTTTCGCCATCTCAGGTGGCCCAACTTTCGAAGACCATAAGTCATCACCAGTTGACCCGATCGGCTATTATAACCCCATTTCAGAAACACCATGAAGCGCTCTACAGGCTTGACTCGCGCAAGCACCTGTCACCCAAATTTTTGACCTCATCCGGGGCCTCTAAAGCCTTCAAAACTAAGTTTGAAGTTTTTGTACCCTGCTGCCAATACCGAAAATCTTCAATATCTTCCAATATACACTTGATCTGGCAATGAAACTTTACTGGTAGACTTATATGACCAAAATGAACCTCCAAGAAAGAAATCAGATCATTCTAAGCACATACAAAAATTACCAAAAATAGTAACTTTCCATAAATAGCAGCTCTGCACAAAATAGCCCTTATTGAATATAAAAATAAAAATATTTTTTTTGGGTGATGCAAGATTGCTTTTACACCCAGGATGCTCCTGCATCAAGAAGTATCTATCAAATCCTCCTATCTTGATGCCTCCCATTCCAAGGAAGCCTTTGATCTTATATGTCTCCGCTACAGATACATCACTGGGGGCATTGCTTGCACAACATGATGAGAATAAAAAGGAAAGAGCTATATACTATATCAATAGGACATTGGTGGCATATGAAAAGAATTATTCTATGATTGAGAAGGCTTGTCTAGCTATGATCTTTGCATCATAGAACATGAGACATTACATGTTGGCACATACCATACATTTGGTAGCTAAGATTGATCCACTAAAGTACCTACTAAGCAAAGCTGCCCTCACAAGTAGATTAGCTAAATGGGTCATGCTCTTAAGTGAATTTGACATTGAATATGTTGAAAAAAAATCTATAAAAGGATAGATTATTGCTGATCAATTAGCAGATGCACCTATAATTGATGATACACCAATGCAAATAGAATTTTCATATTCCTCTATCATGACTCTTTCTTCTACAGAATGGCAGTTATTCTTTGACGGCTCCTATACACAGAATGGATCAGGAGTAGACATATTATTTATAACTCCTCAAGGATACTCCATACCCAAAGCATTCAGATTAAAGTTCCCTTGCATGAACAATATTGCAGAATATGAAGCCCTTCTTAATGGCATGAAACTAGCAATTGAGTGGAGAGTGACAGAGATACACATTTAGGGAGACTCTCAACTGGTTATCCATCAAGTCAATGATGTGTACCAGACTAAAGATGAAAAGCTTATTCCATACAAAAAAATGGTAGACGATCTAAAGAAGTATTTCATATCTATCACATTTGAGAAAATACCTCGAACAAAGAATAAGGTTGTCGATGCAATGGCAACACTGTCTACTCTATTACAATAGCCTGAACATGAGCTACGCTACGAGTTCCTGGTGGAAGCACTATCTTATCCTACATATGATTCCCCTGAAACCCGCATGATCTACACTATTGTAGGTCATGATTCATCCAGATACAAAAACCTATTCTCCTATCTCAAAGACCAAATTATTCTCGATACCTTCAACCGCCATGAAAAGAGATACCTTATCCATAATGCCTCTCGATATGTCATCATTGGTCATGACCTATACAAATGAGGTCTAGATGGTACACTACTTAGATGTTTAGAATGGGAAGAGTCTCAATGTGCGTTAGAGGAAGTCCATGATGGTATTTGTGGATCACACTCAAATGGTTTAACACTAGCTCAAAAACTTATTAGGGTAGGGTACTATTGGTAAGAAATGGAGAAAGAGTCTATCAAGTTTGTTAAGAATTGTCAAAAGTGCCAAGTGCATGGCAACTTAATTCATGCTCCAGGGAGAGATCTAATTCCCTTTACTACACAATGACCTTTTCATCAATGGGCCTTTGATCTTATAGGAGCTATACATCCTCATTCTTCTAATGGACATACCCATATAATCACAGCTATAGATTATTTTACAAAATAGGTAGAAGCAGTCCCTTTGACACAAACCACTAGAAAAAAAATATCTATGTTCATATTGAACTATATCATATGCAGATATGGGATACCTCATTCCATAATTACAAATAATTGTGGACAATTCAAGAATAAAGACTTGGATGATTTATGTGCCAAATTCAATATTACACAACATTGGTCATCTATCTAGTATCCTCAAGGGAATGGACAAGCAGAAGCTTCAAACAAGAATCTATTGAAAATATTGCATCGTACAGTTAATAAAATAGGAAGAGACTGGCATCTCATGATCAATCCATCTCTCTAGGCCTATAGAACAAGTATCAGAATGCCCAATGGGGCTACACCTTTCACTTTAGTTCATGGGTCTGAAGCGGTACTACCTATTGAGGTTGAAATCCCATCACTAAGAATCAGAATGCATGGTCTAGTAACTGATGATGACTATAGAGTGTCCAGGTTGCAAGAACTTGAACTACTAGATGAGCACAGATAAGCAGCGTATGATCATCTCAAAGTGTATCAAAAAAGAATGTCTAGAGGTTACAACAAGAAAGTTAGACATAGAGAAATTTAGGTTGGCGATCTACTCTTGAGAGAGAATCCTAAAAATGAATCACATCGAGAACACAAGGGGAAGTTTGAACCCAACTGGCCAAGTCCCTTTGTAATCACTGCTACTTTTGGCTCTGGTGCCTATCAACTCTGAATGACTGAAGGAGAATAGCTCTGAGAACCAATCAATGTTCTCCATCTAAAGAAATTCTATGCCTAAGGCATTCAGTCTATGGTAAAAAAAAATTATAAAAAAATTATATAAAAATCTAAAAAAGTTCTGAAAAAATGAACATCTTGGTGAAAACCTAGCAATAGGTGCCTTAATGATTCACAAAAAAATTGAAAAATTGAAAAATACAAAAAAATGAGAAAAAGAAAAAGTGCCTTGGTGAAAACCTAGAAATAGGCGCCTTGGTAGCAAAAATAAAATCTCTGCCAAGATGGTGAAAACTTGGCAAACAGGCGCCACTTGTTTCAAAACGCTCCATCTATCAGCACAGTCTTGGTCTTTCCTAGCTTTCAGTCTTGCTTTAGTTTGTACATATCTCCCGATTTGTTCCTGCTTTCCTATTTTCAATAAGTCAGTCTGTACACCAATTAGCTCAAGCGTCTGTATCCTATCAATGCTTAACACTTGGGAGAAATCAATGTCATATCCTATGGTCTCCAGTATACCTCAAATGAGTCATATCCAGTCAAGGTCCTTTGAATCTTTATTTGAGTCAATCAGTCAGTCTCCTCTCCAGAAAAGATTTTGCATCTACAACAATGCAATCAAACATCAAACACAAACTGAAAAATAATTTGTGCTTTACATGTCTTTCTCTCCTTGTATGCTTACTGATTCACATTGAGATTTTTGCATATTTTGTTCCTGTGACCTCTTTGATGATGTCCTTTACAAGATTTAGAGAGTGATTACTGGGGGCATAATCTTTTCTGTCTTCTACTTGTATGTGAAAATCTAACAACTTTGGAAATTTTGGATTGAAATGGTGTCCAACTATAAGAGCCTCTATCTCAAATTGGATGGCCATGTGTACCTTGACCATTGATACCCAGAAAATTCAAGGAAGTTTGATCTAACTATTGTCTTTTTTTGAGTGAGTTTTTTCTCCTATTGTGAAATGTGATCTTATCTAAGGATGTGAATGATAAAGGGTCACTACGGGTAATTCACATTGGATTTAGAATGATCTCTTGACTGCTTGATGTATTTGTAATGCAAGGCATATTTTGGTCATCACAACATCTATGTTTTGATGCTTATACAAATTGCTATATCAAAATGGACATGATATTCAGGTCATCTTGGCGCTTATGCCTTGGTGCTTATATCTAATCTGACATTCCAAAAACAAAATCAATATTCATATATCCATGGTTTCCTAACCAGTGGATACTGTATTGATCCTTGCATATACAAATCAATATTCATATGTCTATGGTTTCATAACTAGTGGGCATTGTATTGATTTATCCGGTTACCTAAAAATTCAATGATGAAATCGACTGACACATGATCATTGACTAGGTCCTAGGTCTTAGATTGCATTTTATTACATGGTTCTTTTCATTTTGCATGTTTGCATGATCTCACTAATGGCTACATAAACTTCAATGCTTAAACAATTCTTCTATCACCTCTTCAAATCTCACAAGAGCTGACACTTAACTCAGAGGTCTCTTCATGGAACTACAAGCAGTTATCCTCCTAGGTTAAACATCCTTTTGACATAAGACTGAGTACTTGTCTTCATTAATTACTTCAAAACATATCCTGTGTATCATTGCATTTACATCATAACCACCTGTTGCATTACAATACATCCATGCGCATAAGCATAAAATCATACATACATCTTTTCATAATCAAAACACATTTGCATTACATCCATACATATGAAAGAAATCATTGCATTGCATTAATCCATACATACATTCTACACTACTCACAACATAAACATCACATGATATCATCATACTCAAAACATGACAAGTACAAATGAAGTCATAACCAAAATATCAATCTCATATATATATCAAAAATCTCGAACTAGTTAAGAGTGCACTACTGACACAGTATACAAAAGAATGAGCTCATATGAGCCATCAAAGTCAGAACAGTATCAACATCAAGAGATCAAAAATATCAGAACAAATAGACATATTAGCTGTCAGCCTGATCCTCTACATCTAGTGGAGGTGGAGGTGGTGCATCTGGTACTGCCTCTGCTCTAGGTGCTCTAGCTCCCTCTGATGCCAACATATACTGCGAGCACGTAGGGACTCTTTGTGTAGTAGGAACAATAGTGTAATATGTGGACACATAGTAAGATGCCCGTGTGGTCTGATGAATCACCTCTACTTGTAATCTCTGCACCTCAACACGAAGCTCAGTACACTGTCTATCTACCTCTATATATCTCTCCTCCCACCGAGCACTGCAAACCTTTAGGTCCCTAACTTGTAATCTAAGTTGTTTGATAGTCTCCCATGGAGTAAGAGGAACAATAGGATCAACATCAGTTGCTGGCATCTCAGTATCTAGGGTAGTCTGCTCTATAGTCTCTGCTCTCTGCACCTTATGGTGTCTAACCTCTGCACCCAGATCAAACCTAGTATCCTCCTATATCAGATCAGTACCACCACCCACAACCTGCTCTACTGCAAGTACCTCCTCAACTGAACCAACACTCCCTAAAGTACCACCCTCTCCCCTAGTCCATCTATGAGAACCTGTAGATCTTCCTGCTATGGAACTAGTGGGACGAGGGGGCCTCATCTGTCTTGATGGTCTCTGTAGAGGAGCCATCACTCTAGGTCTCAGAGGTGTGGGATGCACAATAGGAACCTGTGTGCATCTGGGACCCTATCTCATTGGTGCTCCAATAACATCCATAGCCTCCTCCATGGAGGCTATCAGCTCTATAGGATCTGAGAACCTATGGATAGGATGGTCAGCAAGCTAGGCAATGAATCTGTCTATAACTCCAGCATCAAGTACCTCTGGTCTATACTCCCAATCTCTACCAATGATAGAACTATACTCCTGTGAACACAAAGCATAAGAGAGCCTCGTGGTCCATCTGAGTCCAAGCTCATGAGCTATTCGAGCATAAGTGGCATAATCCTCTGGTGCATCTTGCACTCGTCCATACTGCCACCACACCCTGGTGATAATGAATCTCTCTAAAGTGGAGGATGACCTCCCAATCAGCACATGACTTTGAAAGAAGAAACTAAACTGCTCTCGTGCAGTAGGCCAAGGCTCTATACCCACATATGGTCTCCATCGAACAAAAATCATTTCATCAAGGCATCCAGTACTCTACATGACCCATCCACCCCTGTATGACATATCCAACATATATATATCATAGGCTCTTGTGGTTGCCTCTATGAGGTACATACTAGTCTCAACACGGGGATATGCTCCCATGCCCAGATCTGTAATACTAAAGCTCCAACTGCAAAAGACTTGCTCTCCTGATACACTACCTCATGCATCTCAGAGAACATATGGGCCAAAAGACACTGACCCCAAGCCAACTTAGAGGGAGTCACCATCAGACGTGCCACTATCGGGGCCTACCCCATCAATAGACCATTCTACTAACGGTCAGACATGATAATCCCTCCTATCATCCTGACAATAATACATTCTAGCCGGTGCATCTGTCCATAATGTTGTACTAAGGTCTCCCAAGAAATAGAGGCAGTCATTTGGGTATCATCTCCAAAGAGACATCTGAATGCTAATAGACCTGAGTTCCCCGAACTCACATACTCTGAACATCATCCTACATGGAATGGAATGCACAATATCTGGTACACATCCTCTGGGGTCACAGTAATCTCCCCCATTGGTAAATGGAAGGTTTGTGTCTCTGAATGAAATCCCTCTATTAAAGCAGTCAAAAGTCCATGATTTACCCTAATCTTGGGTAAATGTATGAGATACTCAAAGCCACAAGATGCAAGATGTAACCTCATTGGGTCATGTAGTGACACACACAGTCTCTGAGTGGCTGGATGTGAAATGCATACATGAACATCTAGATATATGACCTACACAACACAGAAACAGGGAATCCTATCAGTACTTTGGTTATAGAATAGGTTACAAGGGAAATAATTGAGTAGTTTAGTATTTCAAAAGGTAGGTTAAAAGGTCAACAATCAAGCTAAAAGATCAGAAAAATAAAAAAATTGACCTAGTAATGAGTTTTTGGCTCACTATTTTCCATACGACACTTCAGACTAGTAGGAAAAGTCGTACGAGTTTTGACATCATACCATATGACAAATCATAGTGATACGACAATGCATACCTCTTCGTATGAGTTATGAGGGACCTGACGAAATGTCGTACGACTCTTGGGTCCCTCTGATACAAGTCTTGGGGGTTAATGAAACGACAACCTATCTACAGTTTAAAATTCATACGAGTCTCACTGGAGAGTCATACAAGTTTCCATGCATTCAAAAATTCAAATTTTAAAAGTGTACGAAAAATGCTAAAAAAGGCTATAAATCATGGAAAAATTGACTTTTCAGAGAAGCAAAGAGGCCCACCTACCGGATGTCCGTACTACCAAGGTCTTTGGTGTCTTCGATTATGCTCAAATCGATGCAAACTCACAGGTAACTTTGGTTCTACCATTTTCTCACTCAAAGGGCTCCACAAGATTTCTAAAATCAAAAGGTTGAAATGAATTGAAAATGACCCTTCCGGTCTTTATATAGCTTTTGACATAATTTTTAAAAGTGCTTCATTTTTCATGAAAATTGCACTCCTGGCTAATTCCGACGTTCTGAACCCATTTTCGGGATCAAAATCAAAATCTAAGATCATTTACAATGTCAAAATCATGATTTAAAATTTTCAAACCCAGGACAGTCTAATGCTTGCATAATCGACCTTCAATCATCATAGAAATCCAGTATTCAACTTAATTGATTATCTTACATCAAACTATCAAAATTTCAACTTGGTTAACTATGGTCAACTCATGGTTTCACCTAGTCAAACTTGGTCTTCTGGACCTCCAAACGATGCAGAATGCATTCTCGAACGTGTTTAACCACTTCTCAAATCAATTAACATGCTTCTAAACTATCAACGCTAACTTTTCTTGTCAGATTTCAATTTTAATCCTGAAGGGGGCATGGTATTACACATCATTCAAAGTTCGTAATCTAAATCTAAAATCATATCTTTCCTCAGTAATCAAGACAACAACCACGTCTAGTTGTTGATTCATCAAAAAAACCTAATCACTTGGGGCAAATCAATCATTGCTTGGGGCATATCAGATTCATCGAGATCCATATCAATCTGGTATTCTCTTAATCTTGTAAACTATATCAGTTTTTTGTAACCATCAGTTCATTAGTGTTATTTCCTTAGTTCTTTGTTACTGAAGGGTTTAGATGTGATACCAATGTGATTTTTATCGACAATCGGGTCTGGAATCGGTCACTCACTTCTTCGCAATCATAAGGTTCAGAATCAGGCATTTTGACACTTTTTCACAATCATCGGTTCATTGTTGTTATAGTTAACATTATCTTTGGTCATTCGGGACCTATTATCTTCATATCAATTTCAATCACTTTCTGCCTCATATCAATTTCAATTTCGAACATCAGTTTCAACATCATACATAGACTGTCTTTGAACCACTGCGCTTCGCACAATAATTCAAAGAGGGGCAAAATGTAATACCCCAAAAATGGGCTATAGGTTCATTAATCTCTTATATTGACACATCAAACAAAATCAACATCAAAGTCCTAACCTAAGGCACATCGACACATTATTGAATCTTAATTGATTATCCTAAATTCTGCATCGGGGAATATTCCTTATTCCTATTTATCCTAATTATCTTTAATTTAATGATTATTTGGCGATAAATCTTATTTATCCTAAACTTTGATTAATTGAATATTTAATTAATTAGATTTAATACTACCACTTAATTATTTAATTAGATTTAATTATATTTATTTCTAAATGGTATTATTTCATTTTGACAGTAAATCAAATATCCTATGACTAATTGATTAAATTCTTATTTAATTAATTAAAGTCAATTGTCAAATTTAATAATATGGTTTTTGAATAAAAGTTTGATTTAATAATTGATTAACCCATAAATCAATTGTTTTATTTTTAAAATCAGTTAAGTTGAGGATAAATCACTGTATTTATTTAATTAATTCATAATTAATTGTGCACATCCAAAAAACAATTAAGCTTTAAATCAGAAAATCAATTTAAGTTGTTTTAAAAATAAACTCAACTCTCTTTTGAGTTGAAAGCTGATTTGCATGATTTTGTGAGTTAATCTATCTCTAAATTCTTGATAACTCAAAAATCAACCTGAGTTCATCAAGAGTGATTTATGGCTTTTTTTCATGCACCTCCAAAATCTTGGATTTCTATAAATTAAGGCCTTAGCTCTTCATTTGGATCCATCCACAAATTACATCCTCACACTGGCGAATTAGTGATCGAAGAATCAATCTTTGTGAATCAAAGTTGTGAGATTTTCATTATTTTGAGCATTCACATCATTTAGCATATCATTATTAGATTAATTGCATGTCATATCAGTTTCTTATATAGAATAGATTCATATCAATTTATCTCATCTTATTGCATCAAAAATCCAAAAATATAGATTAATTTGCATTCATCTCATATCTAGATTCTACATTCAAATCCTTCGTTTAGGTGTCATCAAGGTCACTGATCTCGATCCAATATGAGAATATCATACTCGCACCTACTAGAAGGAAGTAAATCACCTGGTTAGATTAGTTTCTATTTCACTGCATGATTTTGATTTTAGCTAACCTTTAATATTTTACTGAAGTGTTGTGTCTATAGCTAGGTACAAAATTCACACACACATGTGGTATTGATAGAGTGAAAGAAATAAATGAAACAGATGACTGTCGAATAAAAATGATGAGCTTGACAATTATGGATGATTCTGAGATTAAAGATAAAGTTTGTTATGATAATCAAATGACTGACAAAATTTAAGGATGATCAGATGAAGAAGAATGAAATGTGTTATTGACACAACTGTCGAGGAAGGTTAAAGTAGAAAAATAAACAGTGAAGATTAAGAGACAAAATCTACGGATGGAAATAAAATGAGTTATTATGTCTATAAAAGGAGACAAGATTCATAATGATTTCTAGAATGCACGTGAGAAGATTGCATTCATGTGAGTTGGTCAAATAGGTTGAAGATAGAATCAAGCAATTCTACAGACAACACCAAGCATCAAAGAAAGGAATTATCGAGCAAAACAGAGTTAGAGAATAGAAAGTGATTGAATTGAGTATAATGGCCAGAGGTATTTTGAGCTTAGCATAGATCTGAAAATCTACAAAACAAGTTGTATTTGAATCAGATCATTACTGTAACATTGTAATCATTGCTACAGATAAATCTCTTAACCAAGTGGGACTTAACAGTCTTTATATTTCAATATGACATTCAATGAATGTTGATTGTTTTCTTATTGACCCCATAGTGAATTTTTTGTCACAAAGAACTGTTAGTGATAAATCGTCTAACCAGGTCACACCTTACAATGTGTTATTGTAATCTTTAACAAGGTTGGCTCTTAACCGAGCTCACTTTAGAAAAGTGAAATTATTTTGGGTTATCGGTCCCAGGTGGTTTTTCCTCTAATAGGATTTTTACGTTAAAAATTAAAGTGTTATATGTGTATGGATGTGCTGAATTGTTATTTTACTTTGCACATTACTATAACTAGATTGATCAGTAAATATACACTAGATAATTTATTGCTATTCAATAGATGAACAAAAAGATAGTTAAAGTTTTAATGAGTTGATTAAATTATTTGAAAGAATTTTTTTATACATCAGGGAGTGTCTGGGACTATAGGATAACTTAACTTAACTGATTCACCCCCTCTTAGTTATCTAACAATTGGTATCAGAGTGTAGAGTGCTTGAAAGAAAAGTTTGAAGGACTTAAGTAAAAGATCACAAGATGTATAAGAGAGAGGTGCCAAAGCTGAACAAAGACAACTTCTCAACATGACAAAGTAGAATGAAATTGTATCTATCAAGGATTGGTGAGTCTGCAACATACTACTTGCAAAATGAGTTTATCTTACCCACTGGACCTTTGACTGTTGATCATATGGGAGAAAGACATGAACAAAATGCTATGCTGATTGAGATTGCTTCTTCCTTATGAGATGTCGAATTTAAAGATGTTAAGACATGTACAATTGCAAAATAGATGTGGGACAAGATTGCACTAGTTAATGGAGGAGATGTGAATGTGCTAAGAGCTAAAGTTGAAAGTCTAAGAGGAAATTTTGATGACATAAAAATGAAAGAAGATGAAAACATATCTCAGTACAGATACCGAGTCAAGAAGGTTTTGAATGCTATCCAAGGAGAAGGTGGAATTATTGATGAAGACACCATGGTAAGAAAATTTCTCAGAACCTTGGTATTTTCCTATGCTATAAGAGTTTCTACAATTCATGAAATGAGAGAAGCTCCTAGTAATAATGTTACACTTGATAGTCTAATTGGTAGATTGATTGCATTTGAGTTGAACAACTATGACAATAGTATTGTACCTATTGTTGAATCTACATTTATGTCATCTCTGAAAATTGGTAAATCAAGCAGCAAACATAAGATAAGAAATGAAAGTGATAGTGAAAGTAAAGAAGATGAACTTGAAGCATTAATGGCTAGAAGATTAAAAAAAGGTAAAGGAAGATATAGAGGAAAACTATCTTTGGTTTGTTTTAAATGTAAAGAGATTAGTCATATTGTTGCTAGATATCCTGACAGGAAAGAAGATGAGAAAAAAAATAAAAGATCTAATGAAAAGAAGTATGACATAAGAGATAACCAAGATCACAGAGGAAACTGACAGTATGGAAAGAGAGACAACTGAGACTAAAAAGATAAAGGCAAGAAGACATGTTACCTTTTTGAAGATGGTGATGATGACACTAACACTGACATTGATGAAGACATAGAAGTGGTATTTGTGGTTTTAAAAGAAGATTATGAAGAAGAAGAAAGGTATGTTGAAACAACACTTATTTTTATAGTTAGCAAGAATGATACTTGGATTATAGATAGTGGTTATACACATCATATGACTGGTGATGAAGATAAATTTGAATACCTTGAATATTATAATGGTGGATCTATGAAAATGAGAAATGATACACCTTGTCTAGTAAAGGAAAAGGGTCTATATTATCAAAAAATAAGGTCAGATGTGAGAATGCATATTGGGTGAAATGACTTAATTATAATATGTTGAGTGTAGCATAGCTGAATAATATAGGTCACTGAGTTGCATTTGAGAATAGAAAGGTGAAATTATATGATGAGACTGGAAAGTTGGTCGGTATTGGTGAACAATCAAAAGATAATTTATTCTCTGCATACTGACTATGGAGAGATTTTTGCACCCATTGCTAGACTTGAAAGAGTAATAATATTGCTTGCATATGCTACTTACAAAGGATTTAAAGTTTATCAGATGGATGTTAAATCTATATTTCTGAATGGGATACTTGAGGAAGAGGTATATATTGAACAACCTGAAGGTTTTGTTGATCCTAATCAGAAGAATATAGTATGTAAGCAGCACAAAGAATTATATGGACTGAAACAAGCACCAAGAGCATGGTATGAAAGACTGCATTTCTATTTAATTAGTATTCAATTTGTTAGAACAAGTGAAAACAACAATTTGTATTTGATAGGTGAAAATGATGACAAGATTCTTATTGCTGAAATTTTTGTTGATGATATCATATTTGGAGGACATGATAACTTATGCAAATCATTTGCTAATGAAATGAGGAAAGAATTTGAAATGTCAATGTTCGGAGAGCTTAAATTTTTTCTTGGCTAGCAATTAGAACAAAAGGAAGGCATGTACATTACATAATCAAAATATATCAAAGAAGTATTGAAGACATTCAGTATGGAAGACTCAAAACCAGTTGGTACACCTATAGTCACCGGATGCAAATTGACAAAAGATGAAAAGTCCATAGAGGTAAATGAAACCTTGTAAAGATCAATGATTGACAAATTGATGTATGTTGTGCATAGTAGACCAGATATTGCACATGTGGTTGGAATTGTAGCAAGATTTTCTACTAATCCTAAAGAATCACACATGACTATTGTGAAAAGAATCTTGCGATACTTGAAGAATACTGAAAACTATGAGTTATGATATAAGAAAGAAGACAATTTTGAACTAAAAGTTTAGACTGATGTGGATTGGACCAAAAACATTGATGATAGAAAAAACACTATTGGTGGAGCATTCTTTTTGAGAGAAAGATTGGTTACTTGGATAAGGAAGAAACAAGGATACATTTCTTAGTCCACTACAAAAGCATAATATGTTGCTACTATTGCTAATTGTTCAAATATTGCATGGATAAAACAACTATTGAAAGGTATGAATGAGGAGATCACTGATCCATGATCCAATGATAATATGTTGTGATAATACAAGTGCAATTAATATTTCTAAGAATCTAGTGATGCATGAAAAGACAAAGCATATTTCTATTAAGTATCACTACTTGAGGGAACAAGTTCAAGAACAAGTCAGATTGGAGTATGTGAAATCACAAGATAAACTTGTTGATATATTTACTAAACCCTTACCAAAGGACACATTTGAATACTTGAGGAGTAGACTAGGGGTCCATCCCTTGTCTAACTGTCACTAAGGTGATTAGGAGGTTTCATCAACCTATACTTAAATAGAATATCTAATGATGTTGATGCATAATGTTTACACTTTAGGATTCCTAAGGTTGTGAAAGATGGAAGACAAGATGAAATTG
The DNA here is from genome assembly GCA_027943335.1 of Chamaecyparis obtusa. Lineage (NCBI taxonomy): Eukaryota > Viridiplantae > Streptophyta > Pinopsida > Cupressales > Cupressaceae > Chamaecyparis > Chamaecyparis obtusa. The sequence goes on from BSBK01001064.1 coordinate 1,838,053, forward strand.
AATATCAATACATGAAAGGTACTATATCTGAACCAAACAAAAGAGATATTTATTTGACTATTGAAGATCTGTTTATTTTCTTTTTGGCATTGATGTCAAAGGGAGAGAGATTCAATGAAATATCCAAATTAGGGAGAGAGTTATACATGAAATATCTATCTATATGGAGAGATGAATGAAGCAAGGGAGAGAACAAAAAGAGAGATCAAGATTAGCAAAAGGGAGAGTATTGATGTTGTGTAGTGATTAAACATATTAAATGTACAAGCTAGGGAGAGATTACCGAGTTACATCATTTGCATACAGAGTTGTAGAAAAAATGTTTGGTATTCTATGACATATTTCATATTGTGTTGCCATCAATGCCAAAGGGAGAGATTGATAGACTACAACTGATTGAATATCTTAAAAGAGAGATTGCTGACTTCAAAAGACAATGATTGATAATCACGGAGCTACCAAGGTATATGTGAGATATTAAATCAATTAATGTATTGTCATGATGTCAACTAGTTTTGAATATACTTATCATGATAGTTACAAACATCTGATGAAGGAAATAATGATGAAGGAATGAGATATCTTCATGAAGATGAGATGTATGAGAAAGATATGGATATGGTATTCATTGGGTAGAGTCTATGAGATTATGTTAGTGATTTGATTGTATTACATGATTCGGTTATGGATTGAAGATCAAGAATGAACAAGTTTATGTGGTCAATAAATGAAGAACTTAGTATACACTAAGTTGGAATAGCATATACCGAGTATAGTGTTAACTAAGTTAGTTATTACCGACATGTCGTGGTATTGACCAAGTGAAAAAAATTAATGAAACAAATGACTGCCGACTAAAGATGACAAGCTTGACAATTATGAATGATTTCGAGGTTAAAGATAAAGTTTTTTATGATGATCAAATGACTAACAAAATTCAAGGATGATCGGATGAAGAAGAATGAAACATGTTATTGACACAACTTCCAAGGAAGGTTAAAGTGACAAAATCAATGGTGAAGATTAAGAAGCAAAATCTATGGTTGTAAATAAAATGATTTATTATGTCTATAAAAGGAGACAAGAGATTCATTATAATTTATAAAATGCACGTGAGAAGATTGCATTCATGAGAGCTAGTCAAATGGGTTGCAGAAAGAACTGAGCAATTCTACAAATAACACCAAGCGTCAGAGAAAGTAATTACCGAGAAGAACGGAGTTGGAGGATACAAAGTGATTGAATTGAGTATAATGGCCAGAGGTATTTTGAGCTTAGCATAGATTTGAAAATCTACAAAATAAGTTGTATTTGAATCAGATCATTACTGTAACATTCTAATCATTTCTATAGATAAATCTCTTAACCGAGTGGGACTTAACAGTCTTTATATTTCAATATGACATTCAATGAATGTTGATTATTTTCTTATTGATCCCATAGTTAATGTTTGGTCACGGATAACTGTTAGTGATAAATCCTCTAACCAGGTCACACCTCACAGTGTGTTATAGTAACCTTTAACAAGGTTGGCTCTTAATCGAACTCACTTTAGAAGAGTGAAATTATTTTAGGTTATCGGTCCTGGGTAGTTTTCCCCTAACAAAGTTTCCAGATTAAAAATCAAAGTGTTATATGTGTATGGATGTGATGAATTGTTATTTTACTTTACACATTACTATAACTGGATTGATCGGTAAATATATGCTAGATAATTTACTACTATTCGGTAGATGAATAGAAATGCATAGTTAAAGTTTTACTAAGTTGATTAAATTGTTTGAAAGATTTGTTTTATACATTAGAGAGTTTTTGGGACTATAAGATAACTAAACTTAACTGATTCACACCCCCTCTAAGTTATCTAACATAAGCAACAGTAAATAAATTGACTTGTAGATTTGCAACTATCTTTTCTCAATCAAATCATTTGTGCGCTCTTCAATCTTCACTTCAATTCTTCATTATCCACTAGCTTCAACACTTCATTGAATCCTTCTTTTCCACTCGAAATCTCTCTGTTCCTTCTTCACTACAATAGTCAGTGACCCTTTAATTATTCAATTTTCTAGCCATTTCTTCATACAAATCCAACTTTTATATAGATAATTTTTGCCTTGTAATCTCTTCTATTACATTTTACTTTAATCAATCTTAACTTTCCAATTCATTATACCTTGAATCTGGATCTCGATAACACATTTTTTTTCACCTAAGAACTTGAAATTTTTTTGAAACTTGTTCCATCTTCTTTAACCTTATGGATCTTGTGGTAGGTCTTCACCTTAAATTTTCTTGTCCATAGATCACTTGTAACTAACTTTCCTTGTCATCATGATCATCTAGCTCATCATAGATAATCATTAAATGTCGATTTAATCCTTATTTAATATTTGTTCCTTTCTCAGTGTCCTCCATTTGAATTTCAATTAACTTCACTCGGTACCTAAAATTTTCCTTACTGTTTGGTGCCCTCGGTTCCTTTTTCTTTACTAAGTTACTTCCTTTTTCCTTTTACCTTTATCAAGTCACATATCTTGCTCGGTAGCCAAAACAACTTAACTTATCGAATTGAAAAATCTTTATCACCATGCGTTACCAACTTAACATAATCATATGTTAGGTATAAAACAATTATATCAACATAATCTAATCATTGTCTAATCTGTATCATTTTCCCACTTATGTTCTTGAACTTCTCAACATTGCATTTCTTCTACTTCTTAATTCATTCAACTTATATCATTACTGAATGATATGACAACATAATATAAACCAAAAATCAATTGCTTGACATTACTGACAAGATAATAACTGATATAACCTTTCTACTATCATGTATTCTTCTATTCTTTGTCTATCTTCATCATCATCACCATCAGATAATCAATCTTTAACATTGCTATCAGTTATGGTAACAATCTCCGTATTTGGCATTAATGGCAACACTACCAATATTCAATGTTCAATTGATGATGGTAGCACTTCAGTGTCATTCATATTCTCCCTCTGAGCCTTTAGATTTTCCTTTTCTATACTTGATCTTCTTTTTTAGTCTTTCTCACTTCACTGTTAGTAGTAGTCTTCTTTACTATTCTAATCTTCTCCTCTACAATATTCATTAACAGTGCTCTCCCTCTTTGATCTATTTATCATCAATCATATTCTCAATCATATTCTTCCTTACTGATCAATTGACTTAATCTCATCATTCACTTAATCTTATCATTCTAGTAAACTTCTCCCTCTTTGACAACAATGCCAAAGACACAAACTTTTCAAATCATACCTCAAATATATAGATTTCTCATTGCAGTCATAAGCTTCTTTTTCACAACTTTAGGCTTCACCTAAAGAGTGAACACTAGCACCAACTCACAAGATAGATATTCTATTGAGTCTTTGAATTGATGCAGCATGCATCATGCCTTAATGAACATTAGATAGGGGAAGAACCCCTAATTACCTCAGAGATACTCAAAAGCATCCTTCAGTAGTGGTTTTGTAAACATATTGGCTATCTATTCTTTATAATTCACATACTCCAATATCACAAGCTTATTGTGTACTTCTCTCAAATAGTGATACTTACTAGATATATGCTTTGTTTTTTAATGCATCACAATATTTTTTTATATGTTAATAGCACTGGTATTATCACAACAAATTGTAACTAGATCATTAATCTCTTCATGCATACCTTCCAGTAATTGTTTGATCCATACAATGTTAGAACAATTCATAGCTCCAACAACATACTTAGCTTCGACAGTAGATTGTGAAATACAACTTTGTTTCTTGCTTAACCATGTTACTAGTCTTTCTTCTAAAAAGAAAGCTCTGCCACTAGTGCTCTTTCTTTCATCAATATTTCCAGCCCAGTCAGCATCAGTATATACCTTGAGATCAAAATCTCCTCCTTTTGTATATAACAGACTGAAATCTTCAGTCCCTTTCAGATATCTAAATATTCTTTTTACTGCAGACATATGTGTCTCTTTTGGGTTTGCAAGAAACCTTGTAACTATACCAACTGAATGTGCAATATCTGGTCAGCTGTGGACAACATACTATATTTTACCAATCATAGATTGGTAAAGTGTCTCATTTACTTCCTTAGTGTCATCTTCCTTTGATAATTTGCAACCAGTAGCCATTGGTGTTGTTGGTTCCCACTTTTTCCACACAGTGTCACGTTTACACTATGATGACAAACTGGTTAATAATTGCTCCAAAGTCTGACAGGGAAAAAGTGCCAATTGATGAGGACCGAGAGCATCCTCCTTCTTCGAGCTCCACATCACTCAAGAAGGTATTACCTTATCTGCACACTCATGACTCTTCTAGATAAACAAATGGCCTGTAGATAGATTGTTATGGAATAGCTTTCAGACCCCTATAGGTATCTTGTACCCCAATGAAACCAAACTCAATGTAATAACCTGCTTGCTTGAAATGAATCTAAAAACTAGAATGGACCTCCTAGTACTACTACCAACATGAAAGGGAAAGGTATTTCATTTGAATGGGTTTGATGTTGGGTTGAATGGACCCCTGAAATACCCCAAGTCTCTCATAGACCAGTGCCTTATCCAATGGGCAGCAGAGTCAAATACCTCACTACAATAGAGCTATGAAACAAGAAGACAACACATTCAAATATGTCGATGCCTTACACCAAACATACACCACTAATCAGATCATACTTCACCAATCCACCTATGTACCCAGATATGCTATCACCTATTCAAAGGATTTTAACCCTCCCCTTAGAAGAGACCTATGAATCAAGCAATACATTAATGAACATCCACTAAAAGACAAGCATGAGACACCCTTGATACCCCAGCTCATACACATCTGAAAACCAGTCCTAAACTTAGTTGCTTTTGTGAAAATAACTCTATTGCATACACTTAGGAAATGCGAATAGAAAGACTAAAACACCCTTGATGCTCTAATCAATAAGCCTAAAACTCAAATGGAGACAATCTGATAGCAGTACAAATATATTGAAATCTTATACATAAGACAACTATTATAATTTCTTTATATTCTCATACCCAGAAAGGAAAGAGGAAACACCCTATATGTAGAGAAGAAGGCAAAATATTTGTAGGAAGAACCATTCATAAGACCAGGGGAAGGAACCCCTAGAACGGAACCAAAAGGCTAGAACCTTTAGATTTGGAACCCTTTTAAATGATCTTGAAAATCCTTTTATAGGAACAAGGATTGCAACAAGCTACAGATCATTTAGAGCACAAAATTTAGGTCTACAACCACCAGCTTGACAAGAAGTAAAAGAATGCAGAGAAAGCCCAGAAACCTAGGAGGATCAGATCAAATCTGATATACAAATACATTGGTTTCATCACCATAGGCTAACTGTGATCACAAGTCACTGCCTTCTTGTTGCAGGAGAAACAAACTTCAATGCCAGGACTAACTTAAGAAACTTCACATGCACACAGAGGTCACTAATATACCAAACCCTAGCTGCCTGTAGAAAGAAATAGGCCACCGCATTAAACTCGGCATGGCATCCCCAAGAGCAAAATTAGATTAGGACGGCCACATAGATCTTCTTCATCATCATCGTAATTGCAACCATCCTAGAGAAATCAATTCTGAGCAACCCATTTTGTCGCATAAGGCTCACTGTGAAAAATACTGGTAAGAAATTGTCGAGAAATTTTTAAAATTTAGCTGCAACGGCTAACCGATCAACAATAAAACAAGACTATCGATCTCAGTCTTTCTCGACAAATCGGGCGGTCCATAAAATTTGACACAACGGTTAACAAGCCCATGAAAATTTCACAGCCACATCACCACCTCGACAACCAATAGAAATCGAGCACCTCAGGATGACTAGCACCTCAGACCCACCGCCTTACTTACCACACCATCAGACGGTGGTCGCATGATCGCAAAGGAAAATAATATTCCTTGCAATCATGCAACAACCATAGATCATAGCTGAACTTTAAAACTCACCTGGACACCGAAAACACTGGCCCCACCGACAAAAGCCACATCACCACCACACCGACCAATGAAAAATGTGCATGCCTGCAACAAATCTGACAGTGGATGCACCACCGCACTAGCCACAAATCAGATGGTGGTCACATGATCACAAAGGGGAAGAGTATTCCTTACAATCATGCGACAACTGTAGATCTTACCAAACCGCCAGAAGAAACCCAACGGTTCACAAGATTGCTAAAGGTTAAAGAACTAACTGCTAGGATTATGCGACCACACGACTGAAGAAAATGCCAAGTCATGGAATGAAAAGCACTTAACCGCCAGAATCAAGAGACCTAGTGAACACATAGTCGTGTGATTGTCGAATGAAAAACTTAACTGCCCAGGAAACTAGAGGACAAGAGACTGAGCACCGTGAAGAGGTGAACGACCGAAAATAACCAGGGTTTTCACATTAACACAAGGGTAACAAAGGAATGTGAAAACATCGAGGTTTTTTATGTTTAAACAGTTTTGACACCACCCGATATGAAGGATCAATTTCCAGTAGACTTTGAAACTTAAATATCTCCCTGGTTTCTATGATTTAGCACATGCAATCTGGATAGGAGCATAGTGATACATTGAAGAACATGGGGCTAAGGGTGCAAGCTATAAAACATGGTATATTTTCTTCACACATTAAAACAAGCTTGCAAGTAGGGTGGGACAACTTCAGGAAAATTGCGAAGACTAGACCAATTTCATAGGATTTTTACATTGATAGGAAAATAGACTAACAGTGGCTCTGTCTGGGGATGCATGCCTCTTGCAGGCATGGCAAGGATTCAAAATTTTTGGAGGAAGCAGACCACCCACAAGACAAAAATAGGGAACCCTCACAAAAACTGACAAATGAAATAGGAAACTAGGAAAGGAAACACACAACAGAAAGGGAAAACATATTTACAAAAATTTACAAGCTTTGAAACTTTATTTAGTGGCCCTAAGCCACCAAAACAAAATTAGAGACCCTCCCGAATCAAAGGTCTGATTTTCATCCACATATGCAACCAACTACTTGAAATTATCTTGACCATTTTGCGACCAAAATATGTGAATACTCATGGGTTGAAGAATGAAACTACAATTTGCACTACCCATGTCTTTCATCCCTAAGGACAACATTCATGCTTCACAAAAATTTTCCAAAACTGCAACCCTGATTCTTTGAAGCATGCAAACCTCTCTTTCACACCTTTTTCCTTCTCTTGGTGCTCAAATCACCTTATAAGGAAACATTTCTAAACATGAAAATATAATACCTGGAAGTTCTGTAGGAGAAACCATGCTTGTTGATTGGAAGGCAGGGCAAATCTAGAGCTCACTACGTAGCTTGATCAGGTTCTTTTCTTTGTAGAGTTACCACCTCCTTGAAGAGAAAAATATTGCATTGATTTTGTATCTTCTTTCAATCAACCAAAACTTCACCAGGCCTCACTATTTATCAGGAACTGCACTGATCAAACAGAGAACTCAGAGTCACCACTTTGCACGTAGTGAGAAAATTTTACAAATGTGTTTTTTCTATTTGACTCTGTAACTTCAACCAAGACTCTGGGATGATCCGGCCAAGCAAGGAAGCTTGCTGTCTTTTACTTCTTCCCCAGTAGAGTTGTCATTTTGTTGGTGGCTCAGATGGGCCAAACTGATGTATTTCTTTATTTTGTTCTCCCCAGTAGAGTCACCATTTTGTTGGTGGCTCAGATGGGAAAAAATGATGTATTTCTTTATTTTGTTCTCCCTAGCAGAGTCACCATTTTGTTGGTTCCCACTTTTTCCACACAGTGTCAGGTTTACAATATGATGACAAACTGGTTAGTAACTACTCCAAAGTCTGACAAGGAAAAAATGCCAATTGATGAGGACCAAGGGCATCCTCCTTCTTTGAGCTCCACATCACTCAGGTGGGTATTGCCTTATCTGCACACTCATGACTCTTCTTGATAAACAAAAGGCTTGCAGATAGATTATTGTGGAATAGCTTTCAGACCCCTATAGGTATCTTCTACCCCAATGAAACCAAACTCAATGCAATAACCTACTTGCTTGAAATGAATCTGAAAACTAGAATGGACCTCTTAGTACTACTACCAACATGAAAGGGAAAGGTATTTCATTTGAATGGGTTTGATGTTGGGTTGAATGGACCCCTGGAATACCTTAAGTCTCTCATAGACCAATGCCTTATCCAATGGGCAGCAGAGTCAAATACCTCACTACAACAAAGCTATGAAACAAGAAGAAAACACATTCAAATATGTCGATGCCTTACACCAAACATACACCACTGATCAGATCATACTTCAACAATCCACCTGTGTACCCAGATATGCTATCACCTATTCAAAGGATTTTAACCCTCCCCTTAGAAGAGACCTAGGAATCAAGCAATACATTAATCAGCATCCACTAAAAGACAAGCATGAGACACCCTTGATACCCCAGCTCATACACATTTGAAAACCAGTCCTAAACTTAGTTGCTTCTATGAAAACAACTCTATTGCAGACACTTAGGAAATGCGAATAGAAAGACTAAAACACCCTTGATGCTCTAATCAATAAGCCTAAAACTCAAATGGAGACAATCTGATAGCAGTAAAAATATATTGAAATCTTATACATAAGACAACTGTTATAATTTCTTTATATTCTCATAGCCAAAAAGGAAAGAGGGAACACCCTATATGTAGAGAAGAAGGCAAGATATCTGTAAGAAGAATCATTCATAGGACCAGGGGAAGGAGCCCCTAGAACGGAACCAAAAGGCCAGAACCTTTAGATTTGGAACCCTTATAAATGATCTTGAAAATCCTTTTATAGGAACAAGGATTGCAACAAGCTACGGATCATTTAGAGCACAAAATTTAGGTCTACAACCACCAGCCTGACAAGAAGTAAAAGAATGCAGAGAAAGCCTAGAACCATGAGAGGATCAGATCAAATCTAATATACAAATACATTGGTTTCATCACCATAGGCTAACTACAATCACAAGTCACTGCCTTCTTGTTGCAGCAGAAACAAACTTCAATGCTAGGACCAACTTGAGAAACTTTGCGTCCACACAGAGGTCACTGACATACCAAACCCTAGCCACCTGCAGAAAGAAACAGGCCACCACATTAAACTCAACATGGCATCCCCAGGAGCAAAATCAGATTAGGATGACCACATAGATCTTCTTCATCATTATCGCAACTGCAACCGTCCTAGAGAAATTAATTTTGAGCAACCCATTTTGTTGCATATGGCTCACTGTGAAAAATACTGGTAAGAAACCCCCGGGAAATTTTTAAAATTTAGTTTCAGCGGCTAACCGATCAACAATAAAACAAGATCATCGATCTCAGTCTTTCTTGGTAGATCGGGTGGTCCATAAAATTTGACACAATGGTCAACAAGCCCATGAAAATTCCACAACCACATCACCACCTCGGTAACCAATAGAAATCAAGCATCTCGGCATGATTGGCACCTCGGACCCACCGCCTTACCACACCATCAAACGATGGTCGCATGATTGCAAAGGAAAAGAATATTCCTTGTGATCATGTGACAACCACAAATCATAGCCGAACTTTAAAACTCACCCGAACACTGAAAACACTAGCCCCACCGATAAAAGCCACATCATCGCTGCACCGACCAATGAAAAACATGCACATGTGCAACAAATCTGATAATGGACCCACCACCGCACCAACCACAAATCGGACGGTGGTTGCATGATCACAAAGGGGAAGAGTATTCCTTATGATCATGCGACAATCGTAGATCCTACCAAACCGCTAGAAGAAACCCAACCGTTTGCAAGATCGCCGAAGGTTAAAGAACTAACCACTAGGATTGCGTGACCACACGACTGAAGAAAATGGTAGGTCGCGGAATGAAAAGCACTTAACCACCAGAATCAAGAGACCTAGAGAACACATAGTCACATGATCTTTGAATGAAAAACTTAACCACCCAGGAAACTGGAGGACAAGCGATCAAGCACCGTGAAGAACTAGGCCCCACACGATCGCAGTAGCGCACATAAAAAAAGCTGATGTCAGGGATTAGCTGCGAAGAGGTGAACAGTAAAAAACAACCAAGGTTTTCACATTAACAAAAGGGTAACAAAGGAATGTGAAAACATTGAGGGTTTTTATGTTTAAATAGTTTTGACACCACCCGATATGAAGGATTAATTTCTAGCAGACCTTGAAACTCAAATATCTCCTTGGTTTTTGCGATTTAGCACATGCGATCTGGACAAGAGCATGGTGATACATTGAAGAACATGGGGCTAAGGGTGCAAGCTATAAAACATGGTATATTTTCTTTGCACATTAAAAAAATCTTGCAGGCAGGGCGGGACAACTTCAGGAAAACTGCGAAGACTAGACCAATTTCATAAAATTTTTACATTGACAAGAAAATGGACTAACAGGTGTTCCAACCAATTTTGATTCTTCCATATTGAATATTTTTAGGATCTCCTTGATATAATTAGATTGTGTTATGTAGATCCCATCCTTTACTTGCTAAATTTGAAGTCCAATAAATAATTTAATCTCTTCTATCATAGACATCTCAAATTACTTTCTCATTTCCTCAACAAATGATTTAGACATTATCTCATTTCCACCAAATATAACGTCATCAACAAATATATTAGCAATTATAATTTGATTAGTACTATCACATTTCAATTATAAATTGTTGTTATCACTAGTTCTTTCAAATCCAATATTGATTAGGTAAGAGTGTAATCTTTCATACCATGCTCAAGGTGCTAGCTTCAGTCCATAGAGTGCTTTGTGTAGCTTGCAGACTATATGCTTATCATAATTCTGAACAAATCCATTAGGTTGTTCAACATAGACTTCTTCTTTAAAAATTTCATCCGGAAATGCAGGCTTAACATCCATTTGATAAACTTTAAATCCTTTATATGCAACATATGCAAGTAATATTCTTACACCTTCTAATCTAGCAACATGTGCAAAAGTTTCACCATAATCAATACCTTCTTGTGCATACCCTTTGTAGACTAACTTTGCTTTGTTTTTAATTACATCTCCTTCCTCATTGAGTTTATTTCTGAAAATCCATTTTGTTCCAATCACATTCTTATTGTTGGGTCTTGGTACCAATGACTGTTGGAAATATTCAAGAATTAACCGAGTTACTGAGAGGGGAGGGGTGAATCAGTAACTCCAAATTTTCTTCAATTACAGATGTATTAACATGTGATTTACTTTAACCTTTGCATATAGAAAGCATGAAACTTAAAAGCATTCACAATAATGACACATAGATTTGGTTACCTAGAAACCTTCCAAAAAGAAAGTAAAACTGGGGTGGGGATGAAACCCACAAAGCTTTAATACTGCAGAATAAAGTTGGCCGATTAAGGCTTACAATTTGATCACTTCTGATGATCTGCCCTGTTAGGAGCAATAAGGATTGCTAAATCTACCTTGTTAAAGGATTTACAAACATACAATGAAGTATGCATTCGGTAAAGATATTTTACAAAAGACTGTTAAGTCTACCCGGTTAAAGGATTTAGTACTGATTCACCTGTTAGGATGAAACAGTAGATCTCTTGCTTTGCAACTGGATTGCTGATTGAGATTCGCTGATGTAATAATCACCTTCTGTGATGAATTTGTCTTTGTTGTTCCTTATACTGTTGAAGCCCTTTGTAATTCGCTTATCTCTGCCTTTCTTTCTTTTTCACATATATGCTTCTTTCATTGTTCTTGACATTTTTACAACATTGTTTATATACAAGTCTAAACAATTAATTACAATTACAATTACAAAGTTGGCTTGACAAATAAACATAAGTGCTACTAAGTCGGCCCAAGTATGGTTACACGGTTCCTTCAAACTAACTCGGTGACTTTCTGATACTCGGCGTCCACTGCATTACTCGGCATCATCATGCACTCGGTAGAAGTGAAGGCACGGTTCATACTGACCACTCGGTAGGTTTTGAACTCGGTAAATACTAGTGACTCGGTAGACATGATGTTACTCGGTTTACACTGTCCTGTTCGGTTTGTACTAACTTGCTCGGTTTGCACTGTCTGGCTCGGTTTGCACTGTCTGCTCGGTTTGCACTGTCTGCTCGGTTTGCACTGTCTGCTCGGTTTGCACTGTCTGCTCGATTTGCACTATCTGCTCGGTTTGCACTGTCTGCTCGGTTTGCACTGTCTACTCGGTTTACACTATTTTCTCAGTTTGCACTGTCTGCTCGGTTTACACTGTTTGCTCGGTTTGCACTGTCTGCTCAGTTTGCACTGTCTGCTTGGTTTGCACCCAGAATGCAAATAAGTGTTGTCACTAGTGGCAATTCTGCTTAATGCCAAAAATCTCCCCCTTTGGCATTAGTGACAAAAATACTTATTGGCCAAAACTTATATACATGAATCATGCTGAGTTTTATTTTGATTTTTCAAAATTTGTCTTTGTTATAGGGCTTTATACATTGTCTCCCCCTTTCAATGTGCTAACTTTTTCTATACAAATCTTTTTCTATACATATATCTCCCTCTATACATATCTCCCCCTTTTTTGGCGATAATGCCAAAGGTGCATATACAAGTGATTTACAGAGAGAATCTAAAATTTGATAGAAAATTAGAATGTACCTTCATTATTAGTGCCAGGGTTCTGTACCAACTTTCTTGCAGAATCTTGCATGTTTGGATTGCAATTTGGAATTCTGCAGAGAGTTCAATCATGTGATCTGCTATAGAGAACTGATTGTCATGAATTAATGTTTTGGAATGTTCAATGTGCTTATACATTGTATTCATGATGGGAAGGATCATGTGTTGGATGTCTAGCAGTGTGGATAGGATCCTTGTGTCTTCTTTCAGTAGATCTGACTGCATATTTGATAGGTATGAGATTTTCATGTGATGAGCAGAGCTTGAACTTGGTTCAAGTTGCAGCTTTTGTATGCTAATCTTCATATCCTCATCCATTTTATTCATTTTATCCTTAACATCCTTTGTGAACTCGGCAATATTGCACAATCTGGCCAAAAGAGAGGTAGCATTCGAATAGGTAGATTCAATGTTTGACAAAACTGAAGACAATTCTACTTGGTTAATAGCTATGTGCTGAGCAATGTGCTCAAGCACTTTATTGTTGAATCTCTTCTCGGCTCTTTCAACTAACTTTTCTATCCCAGATGAATCCTCATTGTATTTATTAACTGCTTCTGCTAATTGTAGCAAAACATGTTGGGAGGAGTCTACTTTAATACCTAATGCATCAGACAAAATGTCCTTAGCATCCTTGATGATTTGATATTCCTTGTCTCTCTCCTCTTTAAGCTTCTTTTGTTTTGCTTTCCTTTGGAGGATCTCACCTATATTTTGCATTTGGTCCGCTGATAGATTTGCAAAATCTAATGTTGGAATCTCTATTTCTTCATCTAGGTCTATATCCTCTACTATATTCTTACCCAAAAATTTTATACTCGGTAGAGCCGTAGGCTTATCTGTACTTAATGCTTTAGTAGTAGTGACAGTAGATATAGTAGGGCTGACTATAGAGACTGGCACACTGTCTACTAGAGAGCTTAAAATATTTACACTTGTAGATTCAAAAATTGGAAAACTTACTGCTGGAAAACTTGATGATGTGGGAGACTGCAACTCGGTAGAAGAAATGGTAGTTGCTTCTGTTGTTGCTATAGATGATTGGACAAATGTTGAAGTTGTCACAACCATGCTTGAAGGTGTCTCCGAGCTGGATGTAGAAACTTTTACTGGAGAGGTAGGAAGGGATGCAATGACTTCTGCTGCTATCCTCACAGTATCATCTACCTCAGTGGCTTCTTCTTGTTCATCACTGTCATCTTCAATATCTTTTATTATGACTGTTTCAATACTCGGTTGGTGAAGGTGGTATATGTTCTTCCATGTAGCATTTGCAGCCTTCACAACCGATTCAGTATTGTTGATCAGAATCAAACAAGTATTGAACCTTAGTGTCATCTTATTTTCATTTTCTTTTAATGCCTTCTTTACTTCATCATTTTTCAAGCTCGGCATTAACTGTCTCAGGGTTTGATCAAATATGTCTATCACAGTTTGCTTTGCATTGCTCCATCTCATTTTTATTAGATTTAATAAGACAGCTGGAACCTGTGGGGCTATGTCATCAGGAGAGTATTTCCACTGTCCCATCTTTTCAATAACAGCATCTTCTATTTCCTTCTATTCTGTTTCCGATCTGGTTTCATATTTAAAGGATTTTATGTTACTTACTCCAGATCCTAATCCGTCTCTAAAGAGTTTGATCCTTTCTTGAAAGTTTAGAGGAGGTCTTTTGAATACTATGTCTTTATCTGCCTTGTCTGCCTTACCTCTTGCATTTCTCCTTGTAAATACAGCAGTGGGAGGCTTGGGTGCCTTAGTGATGAATACCTTTCCATTCTTCTTTGCAGGTTCTGGTTCCTCTATTTTCTCATCCTTTTCCTCTTCTTCTTCATCTTTTTCTTCTTTGTCCTCGGTTATCATTTGCATTTTGGCTATCCTCTTCTTTCCTTTGTTTACCGCCTGTGGAAGCTTTATGCTTAGTTCAATTCTCACCTTAGCTTCATCATATGTTCCAAAATATGGAGCTTTGGGATTGACAGGCTGATTAAGAAGAGCTTCAATGATATTCTTGGTTTCATCAATATTTACCTCATAAGGAAGAGGTTTTACATATACAGTCCTCAGTTTAGCTGCTTGAATATATACATTGTCACAATCCACCATAAAACAAATATCATCTTTGTAATCTTCCACCAACTTCTATGGAATCCGGAATCTATCATTCATTTTCTCTTTGAAAGACTCAAAATAATTATCCATGATGGTTTCAAAATTTTCACCCATTTCTGAGATGTATTCATTTATTTCATAAAGGACTGGCACATCTTTTCTCCATACAACTTTTCCTTTAGAAGGGAAGAATTTCTGAGCATAGAAGAATAAACAGACCAATAAGGATCCAAACTTACATGGATTGTTTTTGGAAGTTTGAATGCTTTCCATGTTTTTGTTAAACTGCTTTAATAATAAGTCTGCTAGGTCAAATGTTAAGTTATTCTTGACCACTTTGTATGCTAGGTCGATAGCTTCACAGGAGACACTATTCTGTCGACTTAAACTGTATATCTTATGGGCAATAATGTGTGTACCAAACTTTAGTTCAGCATCGGTAATGCTGCTAACTTTCATGCCTCTACCGTCCCATTCGGCTAGGGTTTTCTTCTCTAGTTTCGTCCAACCTAGGGTTTTGGTAGTTTTTGCTTTGTTCAACATGGGAAGACCGGTGATTTGATGAATCATCTTCTTTGTGATCTCTATGGGTTGCTCAAGCCAAATCTTGCCATCATGTACACGGCTGAGAATGTATCTAACCCATTTCTCCTGAAAGTTTTGAGGTAGATGTGCAATGTGAACTAAACCTTTATCTTCTAGATGTTTGTGCTCGGGTTTTAGAATACCATCCACACACAGTTCCTCACGCACAATATCTAGTTCTAGGTTCCCCATTTCATGAATTGAACAGTTGAAATGATTACGGATATCATTAATAAGTAGTACCTTAGGAGGAATCTGAGATTGAGCTCCGTTCGGATCTAGGGCTACTGCAATTGCAGGCACGATCTTGAAATCTGGTGCTTTCCATTCCCCTTGGACTAACATATCAGATCCTTTCTTCGCTGAGGTGCTGGATGATGCCATGGTAGCTCACAGAAAATTCCTTTCACAAAGGTATTGAATCGCTGGGTTGCTCTTGAAATTTTCTACTCTCAAAGTGCTAAAAGTTCACGGTGAAGAATGAGTTCGATTACTTACTTTTTGTTTACAACTCTGTCATTAATGCTCAGTACAAATTAGGGTATGAATTCCGATAGACTGTCACCCACTAAGAATTAATTGCTTGGTAAAGACTTCGCAACTCGGTGAACTTGAGAATTCATATTGCTCCGACCTCGCTCGGTAAAGACGGGTACCGACCTTGCTCGGTAAAGACTGATACCGACCTTCCTGTGATCTTACTGCATCTTGTATGCTGATTTAGATCTTTCTTTTAATTCGGTTCTAGAACTGCTTGAGATTGGTCTATGAGAATATAGTTCCAGTGCTTTCTTGGAAATTTAGTTTGAGTCGGTAGAGCCATCCATTCCATTACTTGGACTGGTTTGCTCGGTAGATTTAGGAATCCATTTTTGTTTCACCTGTTTCCTGACCTTAGTTGCTTCATTCTTCTTTCCATCTTCAACTTCACTAGCATTCATGTAGTTTCTGGCTATGTGACCGAGTTTAGTGCATTTGAAGCATCTTACGGTAGTATCTCTTTTCCTTAGATAATGTTTTATGCAATTCATGCCAATGTGTCCATATTCTCCACAGTAATGACATCTACACCAGGTGTTGTAGTCCCATCCAAACATTGCTTTCATAATTTGTTCTGCTGGATTGAATATTTTGGATCTGCACTCGGATGCCTTGTGACCTTGTTTGTTGCACTTGTGACAATTACCTCTGAATCTTGGTTTTTCCCTGCATTCATTTGCTTTGTGACCAGGTTGATTGCAGTTGTAACATTTTATATTGAATTCTGCTTTTTCATTGTTCCAACATTTATTTGAAGTATGTCCTATTTTACCACAATGATTACAAGTAGGTTTTTGATTTCTTTGAGTACCTTGCTTAGAAGATTCACCTTCTCCTTTGTATCCAAGTCCTGCTTTTCCTTTTTGCCTATGAAGATTTCGCTCATACAGCTGATTCAAGTCTTCTTGACTTTTCAGCATTCCTTCATTGATTTGTTTTTCAGCGTTTAGGTCATCCACCAATCTTAAATTGATTTCCTTTTCAGATCTTAGTTCTTCTATTTTGCTTTCTATTTCTGATCTTAGATTCAGAATTTCCTCATTTGTATGAGAGATTTGATCAATTAGGTTTTCTAGCTGAAGGGTTTTATTTTGGACTTCAATGTTCCTTCCATCTAATTCATCTTTCAACTTGTTTCTTTGTTCCAAGATCTCACAAAATCTTGTAGAGTGTAGTTCTTGTTCTCTTTTTAATTTTCTCACTTCTTCCTGCAGAGACCCATTCTTTTCTAGGAGTTCTTTGACAGCATTGTTTGCTTCATCTGAGCTATTTGAGGGAAAAAGATCTTCAATCTTTTCTTCAATGTAATTCTGATCATTCATCTGATTTGCAAGTTCCTTCCTTCTTCTTAGGGATTGGGAAAGATGTTCTTTTGCTTCTTTAAGTTTAGCTATGGCCATTTCCAGATCTAGCTTTTCATTTTCAATCGCCTTGTTCAGTTTGAATACCTCCATTGTCCTGGATCTTCGCTCAGGCTAGTTAAGCTTTGTCTTGAGAACCAATGCTGGTCTGATACCAATTGTTGGAAATATTCAGGAATTAACGGAGTTACTGAGAGGGGAGGGGTGAATCAGTAACTCCAAATTTTCTTCAATTACAGATGTATTAACATGTGATTTATTTTAACCTTTGCATACAGAAAGCATGAAACTTAAAAGCATTCACAATAATGACACATAGATTTGGTTACCCAAAAACCTTCCAAAAAGAAAGTAAAACTGGGGTGGGGATGAAACCCACAAAGCTTTAATACTGCAGAATAAAGTTGGCCGATTAAGGCTTACAATTTGATCACTTCTGATGATCTGCCCTATTAGGAGCAATAAGGATTGCTAAATCCACCCTGTTAAAGGATTTACAAACATACAATGAAGTATGCACTCGGTAAAGAGATTTTACAAAAGACTGTTAAGTCTACCCGGTTAAAGGATTTAGTACTGATTCACCTGTTAGGATGAAACAGTAGATCTCTTGCTTTGCAACTGGATTGCTAATTGAGATTCGCTGATGTACTGATCACCTTCTGTGATGAATTTGTCTTTGTTGTTCCTTATACTGCTGAAGCCCTTTGTAATTCGCTTATCTCTGCCTTTCTTTCTTTTTCACATATATGCTTCTTTCATTGTTCTTGACATTTTTACAACATTGTTTATATACAAGTCTAAACAATTAATTACAATTACAATTACAAAGTCGGCTTGACAAATAAACATAAGTGCTACTAAGTCGGCCCAAGTATGGTTACACGGTTCCTTCAAACTAACTCGGTGACTTTCTGATACTCGGCGTCCACTGCATTACTCGGCATCGTCATGCACTCGGTAGAAGTGAAGGCACGGTTCATACTAACCACTCGATAGGTTTTGAACTCGGTAAATACTGGTGACTCGGTAGACATGAAGTTACTCGGTTTACACTATCTTGTTCGGTTTGTACTAACTTGCTCGGTTTGCACTGTCTAGCTCGGTTTGCACTGTCTGCTCGGTTTGCATTGTCTGCTCGGTTTGCACTGTCTGCTCGGTTTGCACTGTCTTCTCGGTTTACACTATTTGCTCGGTTTGCACTATCTGCTCGATTTACACTGTTTGCTCGGTTTGCACTGTCTGCTCGGTTTGCACCCAGAATGCAAATAAGTGTTGTCACTAGTGGCAATTCTGCTTAATGCCAACAATGACTAGGTGTCATTTTTTTCAATCTGATCAATTTCTTCTTTCATAGCATTAATTCACTCTTCATTTCCTAATGCATCCTTCACTAATTTTGGCTCCAATTCAGAAATCAAATATGTGTTATCTTTCAACTTACTTCTAGTCATGACTCTTGCATTCTTGTCTCTAATAATTCTGCTCAGTGAGTGGTGTCTTCTCACATATTTTGCGAATACAAGATTGGTAGACTACTCATCAATGTTTTCATCTCTCGTTGGAGGATCATCTTGCTCATTGGTTCCTCCTTGATACAGCTCGGTTGCTTCAACCAAATTACCTTCTTGAACATAAATAAATCTTTTGTAATCGTTAGGTTCCTTTTTGCTATCCTCTTCATTCCTTTTTCCAAATTCATATGTCCTTACATTTGCACTTTCAACAATTTTGTTAGTAGCCTTGATCAAACATTTATATGCTTTTCTCTTTGATGAATAACCAAGAAATATACCTTCATCTCCTTTAGAGTCAAACTTTCAATTTGTAGAATCTTTCAACATATAACACCTACTTCCAAAGATTTTAAAGTAACTTACATTTAGAGTGTGACCAAACCAGAGTTCATAAGGCATCTTTTTGGTTCCTTTCTAAAACTGTACTCGATTGAGTGTGTAGACAATAGTGCTTATGGCTTCTCTCTAAAAATTTTGAGCAACTTCTTTATCAATTAACAGTGTTCTAGCACAATCAACTATGGATCTATTCCTTCTCTCAACTATCCCATTTTGCTATGGAGTCCATGGTGCAAATACTTCTTATAATTTTGTATTGTCTTAAAATGGAAGCACTTCCATGATAAGAACGTTTAACCCTCCAAGTAAGTGGTCTAGGGTCATGTCAAGCACCTTGATCGGGTCTTTTCTTGAATCTGGCTTTCTCCCCCATTTTGCTTCTCTCTCCACCTGATTTCACTTTATTTCTGCATTTCTGAGCATTTTGGATTGAGGTCTTGAGGTTTTTGACCTCAAGGTCAAAGTTGACCATGAGGGTCAAAGTCGACCTTGACCCTGACCTAGGTCAGGGACAACCTCGACCCTGGCCTAGGGCAGGGTCTACCTCATCCTTGACCCAAATTTCAAATTTTAGGTTCCCATGATTTTCGGGTGTCAGGCTTCAGAAATATTTGTTTTCCCGCTTCCGGGTCAGCCATTTTGGGTTTTAGAATGGTAAATCTTTAAATTGCATTTAATATGGATCCATTTTTAGGGGTTAAGGTTA
This sequence comes from Chamaecyparis obtusa, assembly GCA_027943335.1. NCBI lineage: Eukaryota > Viridiplantae > Streptophyta > Pinopsida > Cupressales > Cupressaceae > Chamaecyparis > Chamaecyparis obtusa. The sequence continues at coordinate 1,857,916 of BSBK01001064.1, forward strand.
ATTGGAATTTAATTCTCCAATGTCGGCCTTCTCTAGAGGTTTGTGCCCTAGATCACTATAAAAGGAAGCTTTCATCTCTCATTTTCTCATCCATCATTCACATCTCCTTTTGCCATCAAGCACTCAAGTTCTCAAGCAAGATCAAGAAAACATTTCATCAAGCATTTGCAAGGAAGCAATCATCCATTCAAGTCTTCTTCTCCATTCAAGTTCTCCATTGAAGATCAAGGATTCAAGCATTCGAGCTTTTAAAGGGATTTGGTTCAAGCATGCAAGATTCATCATTCAAACCCTAGATCTAGCCATCATGATGGTGTGATCTTCCTTCAAGATCTTTTGTTCATCTTCTAAGATCCATTCATTCTTCCCTCAAGGTGGATTCTAAAAATACAATCATGGAGGTTGTGGATTTACATTCATGGTTTTGATTTACATTTTCCATTGTTATGTCCAAGCTTTCATATCAACATACTTGATTACATTTCAAATACAATTGCATATCTATTGAATTACATAGCTTCATTATTAGATCTACTTCTACTACTTGCTAGCATTCTCAATTTCAATTTCAATATTAAGGTTGATTCCAAACCGGGGTTTGACCAAGGTAAACCCCTCAAACAAACAATAAAAACCATCTTTTTCTTGCAGGTACGGGTGCAAAACTGTGGATTTGAGCTTGGATTTGGATACCTTTTTCGGTGAACTTTCGAGATCTGCAAACAAAATCAAAGTTGACCTTCAAAATATTAATGTAGCCTTTGACCTTTTATCGGGGTCAAAGACTACTTGCTATCAGAAAGATAAAAGTTTTCTGGGTTTTCTTCGTCTCAACATTTCCAGTCCGAAACAAGTTGCAGAATTGCCTGAAACTACACACAGACATCAGAAATTGACATTTTCTAGATTTGCCCTATTTCGAGGTTAATATTTGCCTTTTAATTATTTTATATTTCAAGCACATATTATCCATAGGGAAATATAAGGTTTTCTTCCTCTTTCATATTCTCCATAGATTGATTCAATTGTGCATTAACCTTTCGGTTGATCAATTTGGACCTCTCCTCTAGGAATTTGGATTTAGAATTAGATCTCATATTTCCCCCATACATTTTAGGATGAACACTATGTCATCCTTATTCATTTTGGTGAACCCGACATACTTACCCCTTTTTCTTTTGTGGATTTAGATGTCTTGTTGTGTTAGATTTTATCCTTTCTTGCATCTAGTTTATGCTCTTGCATTTTAAATTCAAAAATACAAAAAAATCTACATATTCAATAAAATATAAAAACATTTCTTGCATTCCATGGAGATTGTTAAGATACTTTAGTTTGTGGTCATGTTCCTTATTACCCTTCTTTTAGCATATCTTTACAATAACTATGATGTTTATGAGAGTATTATTCACTTCATTATATTGATGACCCTTCACTGTGCTCTTGCCTATGCTTTTGTGAAGTTGACCGACACTAGACTTCCTACATTCAAAACTTTCATTAAAGATTTATGTGGTAACCTTATTATCCTTTTGGATTATGTGAAGAATTTGGTAGATGATACACCATTTCATATCAATCCTAATCCTAATCCTATCAATCCTAATCCTAATCCTAATCCTAATCTTCCTAATCCTAATCCGATACCTGATTCTCCATCTATTCATCCTCGCTCTTCCCATACTTATGATAGGATTCAAGCTATAGTTCAGGATGCGGATGTGCAAGATTTTTTTGATTTACCTTCTCCTATAATTCATGATGATATTAAAGGAAAGGGTAAAGAAAATTCTTCAAAACCTATTATCCCACCTTATACAACCTTTACTCATGAACATGATAAGCAATCACCTCCTGTAGAAGCTTTACATAATATGTACACTATCGGATATAATATGGTAACTAAACAAGGTTATAAAGGTTTAGGGATTGGAGTTAATGAGCATGGTATTAGGTTTCCAGTTCATATACCCCCTAAACTAGATATGTATGGTGTTGGTTGTTCAAAATCTCAAGTCAAGGTAGGTGATGTTAAACATCGTCCTCCTCTTCACAATCTTCTCCCAACACCTATATTAGATAACCCTAATACTCGTCAAGAAGTGGCTAAGAAAATATATGTTGAACTAATGAATTCCAAGAAAGAAATCTTTAGACCTATGCCGATAGATGCTTTATACAAATATAAATATCTTTTTCATTATAGCAATACGCATTTACTTGTTGATTGTAAACATTTCAAGTTATATGTTAGAGAAAGAGCTTCTTTAAGAATTATATCTCACTCTCGTGCAGTTTTACAATTCCTTCATAATTTTGATATAGGGGATTCCCCTCCTTCTGATATAATGTAGATTTTCTTCCCCTCTTGTCTCATGACTGGGGGCAAGAGGTGTATCTTCATCCAGTCTCCTAGGATCCATTAGGCTTTTAGCATATATTATGTCTTGAGCTTAATTGGTATTCTTGCTCTCCTATTTTTCTATGGTTTTGCATTATGCTTATTCAAGATATCTTTCCTAAGACTCTTGTTTTACAAAGATACCTCTTGTCTCTATCCCTGGGGGGAAAGATACCCCCTTCTTTCTCTTTGTCTAGGGAATTTCTTTCCTTAGCTTAGTGGTTTTTGTTTATATTGTAATATTATTTCATCATATTGATAGATGTTTTGACTATGGGCAATCTTCTTATATGAGAAGTTGTTGTCCTATGTCATCACTTCTTCTCTATGTTGCAAATTATGTTCTTTATAAACTCTCACCCTTGCTTTGGTGTTAGAGTTGTTTCTCTCATTCCAAAGATTCATTTTACTCTTATTTGCAAGGGGCTTGATGATTGAATCTTTGTTCCCGCTATTGAAAGATGATGTTTTATCTAAAGCACTCCTCTTTGGTGGGGGTCTTGTTGATAAGATCTCTTTCTTTTAGGATCTTTTTTCCATGAGTGACATATTCTTTTCACGATTATCTATACTCCTGGATGTTGGGGTCACTATCCCTCGCTAAGAATATGGTATACATTGTTGTAAACAGGATATCTCCTTGCATTGTGAAGTAGGTATCCTCTTCCTCTTCCTTATCCTGTCTAGTAGACTACCATGATAAGGAGGGGGGCATATATAGGGTCTCCCTTGTACTATAGTTTTTATTTTTACATGCTAAATTTTGGAAGGTAATGCACATAAGTTGCTAAATCCTGAAAAGACACGCATCTATATGCTAAATATTCTGATGGTAACGCACATAAGTTGTTAAATTCTGAGGAGATGCGCATTTTTCAAAATTTTCAATATGCTAAATCTTGAAAGGTAACACACATAAGTTTCTAAATCCTGAAAAGACACACATTTATATGCTAAATCTTCCGAAGGTAACACACATAAGTTGCTAAATCCCAAAGAGACACATTTTATATTCATAGTGATACAAGAAGGTGGATCTATGGGTATTCTAGAAGCCGTCAAAAGATGCATTACAATTGGAAGCACATTTATGGGTGAACTTGTTAGGGCTCTCCCTCCAAGGTGATTCATGGTAAGGTGGGCATCTTACTGGGTGAGGTAATCACTCTTTTCCCTTTCTCTCTTTTCGCTTTCATGCTAGTAGGACAGGATCATGAAGGTATGTTATTTATAGTGTTGCTCTTGTCTTTCTTATGTAATCATTTATTCTTTTATGATAGCTTTCCAAATATGATATTAGTATGAAAAATGTTTCTTAGCAAGGTTTCTTATGCTAATTGATTTGGGTTTGTTTTAAGTACTAACCCCTCTTTTGTGTCTTTTTCTTTTTTTATTTTCGCACCCTCGTGCGTGTATGTGGAGTTAGAATCCTTAGCCTAGAGGCTTGTGTCTTTAGCTAAGTGTTATTTTATCTCATTGCGAATCCACTTGGATCTTTTCTTTCATCTCCTTTACTAAGAGTTTGCATTGAATCCATACTCTTGCTAAAGTGGGGGCTTAATGTATCGTCTTAAAATGGAAGCACTTTCATGATAAGAGCATTTAGCCCTCCGAGTAAGTGGTTTGGGATCATGTCAAGCACCTTGATCAGGTTTTTGCTTGAATCTGGCTTTCTCCCCCCGTTCTACTTCTCTCTCCACCTAATTTCACTTTATTTTTGCATTTCCTAGCATTTTGGATTGAGGTCCTGAGGTTTTTGACCTCAAGGTCAAAGTTGACCTTGAGGGTCAAAGTCGACCTTGACCCTGACCTAGGTCAAGGATGACCTCGACCCTGACCTAGGGTGGGGTCTACCTCATCCTTGACCCAGATTTCAAATTTCAGGTTCCCATGATTTTCGGGTGTCGGGTTTCAAAAATATTTATTTTCCCGCTTTTGGGTTGGCCATTTCGGGTTTCAGAATGGTAAATCTTTAAATTGTATTTAATATGGGTCCATTTCTAGGGGTTAAGGTTAATTGGGATTTAATTCTCCAATGTCGGCCTTCTCTAGAGGTTTGTGCCCTAGATCACTATAAAAGGAAGCCTTCCTCTCTCATTTTCTTATCCATCATTCACATCTCCTTTTGACATCAAGCACTCAAGTTCTCAAGCAAGATCAAGAAATCATTTCATCAAGCATTTGCAAGGAAGCAATCATCCATTCAAGTCCTCTTCTCCATTCAAGTTCTCCATTGAAGATCAAGGATTCAAGCTATCAAGCCTTTGAAGGGATTTGGTTCAAGCATGCAAGATTCGTCATTCAAACCCTAAATCTAGCCATCATGATGGTGTGATCTTCCTTCAAGATCCTTTGTTCATCTTCTAAGATCCATTCATTTTTCCCTCAAGGTGGATTCCAAGCATACAATCATGGAGGTTGTGGATTTACATTGATGATTTTGATTTACATTTTCCATTGTTATGTTCAAGCTTTCATATCAACATACTTGATTACATTTCAAATACAATTGCGTATCTATTGAATTACATAGCTTCATTATTAGATCTACTTCTACTACTTGCTAGCATTCTCAATTTCAATTTCAATATTAAAGTTGATTCCAAACTGGGGTTTGACCAAAGAAAACCCCTCAAACAAACAACAAAAACCCTCTTTTTCTTGCAGGTACAGGTGCGGAACTACGGATCTGAGCTTGGATTTGGATACTCTTTTCGGTAAACTTCCAAGATCTACGAACAAAATCAAAGTCGACCTTCAAAATATTAACGTAGCCTTTGACCTTTTATCAGGATCAAAGACTACCTGCTGTCAGAAAGATAAAAGTTATATGGGTTTTCTTCATCTCGGCATTTCCAGTTCGAAACAAGTTGTAGAATTGCCCGAAACTACACACAGACATCAGAAATTGGCATTTTTCAGATCTGCCCTATTTTGAGGTTAGTATTTTCCTTTTAATTATTTCAGATTTCAAGCACATATTATCCATAGGGAAATATAAGGTTTTCTTCCTCTTTCATATTCTCCATAGATTGATTCAATTGTGCATTAACCTTTCGGTTGATCAATTTGGATCTCTTCTCTAGGAATTTGGATTTAGAATTAGATCTCATATTTCCCCAATACATTTTAGGATGAACACTATTTCATCCTTATTCAAATTCAATGTTCATTGCAGAAGACAGTAAATTCATCAGAAATAAATTCACCTCCTCTATCTGATCTCAAACACTTCATTTTTTTTCCTATTTCCTTTTCAACTTTTACTTTATACCACTTAAAAATTTGAAATGCATCAAATTTTCCTTTTAGAAACATAACAGATATCATCCTTGAATAATCATCAACATACAAAATAAAGTACCAATCTCCATAATAGCTTTGAACTCTCATAGGACCACAAAGGTCAGTGTTTACTAATTCCAAAATACCATTAGTAGAGTAAGATTTACTAGAGAAGCTAGACTTAGTCATCTTACCAATTTGACATTCTTTGCACATAGATTTATCAAGTTTTCTTAATCTCAGTAGACCTCTAACTCTATTCTTTTTACTCATTTTGATCATGTTATCAAAATTTATATGATACAGTCTCTTATGTCATAGCCATACATCTTCAACTTTAGTGAATAAATATTTTTTTGCAAAAGTATCAATATAAAATAAATTACCTTTTAATTGTTCACCAGTTCCAATTAGATCTCCATTAGTACCATAAATGTTAACAATTATGTTCTGAAATTTCAATCAGTGGCCAGTATTGTTCAATTGTGCAACACTCAATAGATTATAGTTAAGTTCTTTAAACCAATATGCATCATTACATTTCATCTTCTCATTCAATACAATGGATCCTTTACCTTTCACAGGGCATGGAGCATCATTGCCAAATCTAACAAATCCTCCATCATACTCTTCTAGATTATGAAACTTGTCAATATCACTAGTCATGTGATGTGAACATCCACTATCAATAATCCATGGGTTAGATTTACTTACACGAGAACCAAGTACTTTTTTTATCTTCATACTTTTCTCCATCATATGCTTCCTTTACTGCAACATAGACAACTTTGTATCCTTCTTCAGTATCATCAGTTACACCTTCGTCAGCTAGGTAGCAAGACTTCTTACCTTTGACCTTGTAATCTCTACATCTTCGGTGTCAATTGTCTCTTTTGTTATTCTTATCATTCATGTCACTGTCAGGACATCTAAATGCAATGTGACCAATCTAATTATAGTTAAAACATTTCAGAGGTAGTTTTCCTTTGTACTTTTCTTTACCTCTCAGTAGTCTTCTAGCTAGTAATGCTTCTAACTCTTCTTGTTCTTTTTCTTCATTCAGAATACTATCATATTTATTTCCATATGAACTACTATGAATCTCTTTGTCTTTTCTTGATGTACCAGTGCTTAGAGATGACTTGAATGCAATTTCAATGGTCAGTAGACTATTATCATAATTACTTAACTCAAATACAATCAGTTTACCGATTAGGGCTTCAAGAGTAATGGCATTGTTTGGTATAGATCTCAATTCCAGAATAGCAGATACTCTAATAGCATACTTAGAAGAAAGAGTTCTTAGAATTTTACTTACCACTTCTTCATTAGTCAATGTTCCACTAGCACCTCTGATGGCACTTACAACTTCTTTGATTCTGCTGCTATATTGTGTGATGCTCTCTTCATCCTTCATTCTCATTTCATCATAATTTCCCCTGAGACTATCAATCTTATCATTTTGAACATGTTGATCTCCTCCATATATCAGTGTAAGCCTATCCCACATCTCTCTTGAATTAACACAGTCATTAACATCATTGAATTCAACATCAGTGAGGGAAGAAGCAATCTCTATCATAACCAAGTTGTGTTCCTTCTTTTCTCTCATTTGATCAACTGTCATAGGTCCGGGAGGTGGTGGAGTGTAGTCATTAGTTAGAAGATTCAGTACAGATTCTCCAATCCCAGATAGATACAATCACATTCTGATTTCCATGTAGAGAAACTTTCCTTGTTCAACTTAGGTACTTCTCTCCTATACATCTCCGAATCTTTTACTCAAGTCTTTTAAACTTATCTCTTTAGAGTACTTGGCTCTGATACCAATTGTTGGATCATAGAGAGGGGGGGTGAATTAGTAATCCCTGATTCCAAATACCAAAAAAAAAATTCCCTGATTAACTTGGTAGCAGCTTGGTAAAACAAGCTTCATTGATTACCGACAACAGTAAATAAACTATAACAATCAGTAAATCATTCATACAAATCATGCATCACATGTAACACCAATATTTAACGTGGAAACCCAGCTTTGGGAAAAATCATTGTGGGACTTGTCACCCACTAAAAAAATACTCTTCTGAAGTACGCCTGGTTAAGAGCCAATCTGGTCAAAGATCACAATGCACATTATTGAGTGTGACCCGATTAAGGGATTTACCTCAAATCTATTAGCATCTTCACCTTGTTAAAAGTGGCCTTGTTAGAGGGCTTCAAACACTTTAGAATGTTACTTTTTTCAAAGATTTTACAATAAGACTATTAAGTCCACTCTATTAAGAGATTTCTCTGTTACAAACGCTAATAGACAATAGTAAATAAATTATCTTGTAGATTTGCAACTATCTTTGCTCAATTAGATCTTTTGTGCACTCTTCAATCTTCACTTCAATTCTTCATTATCCACTAGCTTCAACACTTCATCAAATCCTTATTTTCCACTCGGAATCTCTATGTTCCTTCTTCACTGCAACAGTTAGTGACCCTTCAATTATTCAATTTGTCATCCATTTGTTCATACAAATCCATCTTTATATAAATAATGTTTGCCTCTTAATCTCTTCTATTACATTTTCCTTTAATCAATCTTAACCATCCAATCCATTATGCCTTGAATCTGGATCTTGGTAACACATTTTCTCTTCACTTAGGAACTTGAACTTGTCTTGAAACTTGTTCCATCTTCTTTAACCGTTTAGATCTTGTCATAGATCTTCAACTTGAATTTTTCTATCCATAGATCACTTGTAACTTTCCTTGTCATCATGATCATCCAACTCATCATAACTAATCATTAAATATTGATTCAATCCTTATTTAATATATGTTCCTTGCTCAGTGTCCTCCATTTGAATTTTGATTAACTTCACTCAGTGCCTAAACCTTTCCTTACTGTTTGGTGCCTTTAGTTCATTTGCCTTTACTGAGTCACTTCCTTTTGCCTTCTACCTTTACCGAGTAACATATCCTACTTGGTAACCAAAACAACTTAACTTACTAAATTGACAAATCTTTATCACCATGCTTTACTGACTTAACATAATCATATGGTAGGTAAAAAATAATTATATCAACATAATGTAATCATTGTCCAATCTGTATTAGTTGCCCATTTATGTTCTTCAACTTCTCAACATCTCATTTCTTCTTCTTGTTAACTCATTCAACTTATATCATTACTGAATGATATGACAACATAATATAAACCAGAAATTAATTGCTTGACATCAATGATAAGACAATAACTGATATAACCTTTCTACTATCATATATTCCTCTATTCTTGGTCGATCTTCATCATCATCACCATCAGATAATTAATCTTCAATATTGCTATCAATTATGGTAACACAAGGTTGTGATCCATCTCAAGGTCTTCAATTATGATGTTGTCCAGAAAATCATCACTCTCCAACTCAGGTTCCTCTTATGGTAGTACAATTGGGGGCAATTCATTAAGGCCATCTAGTTCAATCACTTCTTCCACCATGGTTGCAATATTTCCATCATGTGCAATTTGGTCCCATTTTGTTGAAGGACCCTCCATATATGTAGGATCAACACGAGAGAGAAGGCAAAGTGTACTATGAATGTACACCAGGTTCTCTACTTCCTTTGACCCCAATTGGTTCCTCTTCAATGAATCAATAAAAACATAAGCACTCCAATTCCTCTCACTAGCTGAAGAACTAGCCACTTGTGAGAGAAATCCTAATGCAAATGATTGCAACTTCGAAGTATCACCTCCATGGTTCCACCACCATCTAGAGGGACTTTCTTTGCTCACATATCATATAAAGCTTCCACTGAAGCAAAAACACCTTGCCCACATGAAATCTTATTCCATGGACTCCTTATAATCAAAGCCTCATCACCTCGACCATAAATCTTTTTTATTGTAGCCCAAAATCCCTTCATTACCTCTCTATCCTCATATGGAGCCCTCTTCTTGGTCTCTTTTGTATTATGCCATTTAGGATTTAAGACATATGCAACACAATGAAGGGGGGGTGTTCAATTTATTTCATCTTCCATGTAGTTTTTCTTCTATTGAGGCCATCAGATCTTTGAGATGCAGTAGAGAAACTAACGAGGATGGTTTTTAGGCGGAGCTCCTCAAGCTTGGTATCACGGTGCTAGGCTCTTATCTTCCCGCACTCTTTAATAGAGTGGTTTGCACTGGTTTCCCTGAGGCTTGGTCGAGACATGTGATTCATCCGATCCACAAGACTGGATCAATCTCGAACCCCGACAAATACAAAACCATCATGATTGGGCATACCTTTGCCGAACTCTATGTCATGACTTTGAACACTATCCTTTCTTTACAACTTGACAGGTTGGACTGCAGGGCTAGAGATCAAGCCGGTTTTCGTGTAGATTACTAGACCATGGACCACATTTTGACACTACGGGCAATCATTGAGGAGGCTCGCTATTGCTCTGCGAAAGTCTATTGCTGCTTCATTGACTTTTGTAAGGCATTTGATTCCGTCCCCTAGGTGGCCCTTTTTCAGAGACTTAGAGACATTGGGATATCTGAGATTCTTTTGACTGCCATTATGAGACTTTACGAGCATGTTGGGGGCAGATTTAGGACTCTGGAGGGCTTCTCAGATCCTATTCAGAGCACTATTGGGGTGAAACAAGGATGCCCTCTTTCCCCCACCTTATTTGGCATCTACATTGACAAACTTGAGGGTTTCATCAGAGACTTGTCTTTCCTAGGTGATGGCTGCTATTTACACCAAGTCTTAGTTTCCATTCTTCTTTTTGTTGATGACGTGATTCTCTTAGCCTCCTCACCTGAGGGTCTCCAGAAAATCCTTGATATCTTAGCCTCCTTTTGTGATTTGAGACAGCTTGTGGTTAATCTGGGGAAGACACGGGTCATGATCTTCAACTGCTTGAAGACCTCACATTTACACTTCTACTTCCAGGGACAGGAGATCGAGATTGCCTCCGCATACACATACCTTGGGGTTAAGTTTTCTGGTCCTTTCTTTAGTTTGAGACCTGCTATTCAACCCAGCATCAACAAAGGGATGGGTTCCCTCACCCTGATTGAGAGACAATGGTTTAGACACCACTTTCAGGACACCTTGTCCAAGTTATCTCTCCTGGATTCTCTGGTTAGACCTACTATACTCTATGGCTCTGTTGTTTGAGGACCATCGCTTCTTGATTCCAACTGGGCCTCTATTGAGCGTATACAGACTCTCCTCCTTCGGCGTATCATCAGATGTCATCGTACCACCTCCCACAACATCATCATGGCTGAGTTTGGGGCTCATCCCTTTAGGTTGGGAGCCATCTTCGACCTGGTTTGGTTTCTTCACCACCTATGTTGCTTCGCAAACTCTTCGGATGGCCGAAGTAGATACTCTTACCTCACCTATTGCTCTTCTATTGAGCTGGCTAGATCCGACACCTCCTCTAGAGCTCATTGTTGGTATGCTCAGGCCACTTCCCTTTTGGGTTCCATCGGGACTGATATCGATCACCTACCCCCCGTTTCAATTTTTTTTGGATGCTCTGGCTCATCTTCTCCCCTCCAGACAGGAGTTGAAGGAGCATGTCAGACTTGACATCTACAGGCAGTACATCATCTTGACCTAGACCAACCCTAGTGGGGCCTTACGTCCGAGGATGGCTTTTTATGCTGAGCACTTCTTACACATCCAGGATGGGATCATCATTAGACCCAGATATTTATCACAATGTTGGTGCCATGCTCTTCGGATCACGCTAGGATCTTTTAGAGTCGGCTCTCACCACCTGCAAGCACAGACTGATAATCACATTGATAGAGAGGATCACATTTGCAGTTTATGCATATTGTCTGAGATTGAGACCGAGGCACATTTCATTTTCCGCTGCCCTATATACTATGAGATCAGAGGGAGATTCTATTGCTTATTTAGAGAATGCATCTCCTTGACTTCCTTCTTTTTTGTCTGACCAGAGATGTCTGGCACTCTATTTACAGAAGACAGTACAACTCTGTGGCCATACCCTGCAACTTCTATTTCCCCAGAAGTAGGTCACCGATCAGCTCATTACAATTTTTTTCTCGCCCTCGCCCCTAGCTTGGGGAGTGAAGTGACCCTCTTGTGCCTCCACCATCGGTCACTCCAAATCTGTGAGACCTCGCAGTGCTTCTACCCATCAGCGATAGACCACCAACATATCACAACGACGGGTCCATATCCATATTCTTTTGGGTCACTATCCTTTTGTGTTGGATTTCTTTCCGCTCGGGAAGGACCCCTAGTCCTTGCCCTGGTGGTTCTTTGTTCTCTGCATCTTCTTGTTTGGCTCCTTGTTCTTTTAGCATGTTCCCCCGACCACTGTTTGATGGTCCGCTAGTTTCTTGCTATTTGGGTTGTATGTTTCCTATCCCATAGACCCTTGCTAGTCTTCCGTTGGACATTAATAAATTTATCTTATCTTATCTTATCTTTATCAAAGGATATAAAGAAGGATCTCTAGCATCTTTTATTGTCTTGATTCTTTCACACATGGAATCCATTTCCTCATAAATCTCCCCCAAACATGGCCGGTCCAAGTCTACAAATTTGATCACCTCACAAATGAGCCTAATAAATGCCATAACAAATCTAACATCAGCCCAAAAGTGATCATCAAGAACCAAACTTCTCACCTCAACTATAGTATCAGATGTAGACTATCTCCAAGCTGCCCATGCATCACTAACCACAATCGAATACAAAGCTCCTTTGACTTCACAAAGGCGGTCAAGAAGAATAAAATAAGATGCAAAGCTTGTATCAACAAGTTTCAAAAGTTCCACTTTGGGAAATTTCCAATGAACTGCTTGTGTCGTGATGGTTACAAATGAACATCTGAATTTTTCTTCACTTTTTTATGAGATCCAAAATCCACTGGAATTTGCCAATATCTTTTAATGTATTTCAGTGAATGCAAACAACATGGTGTCAAAAAAATATGTTTGTACTTCTTTTGCACCATCAAACCTGCTACTTTACAGACAAGGGCAGTGTCCGTAATAATTTGCACCACATGTGATGCTCCCACCTCAATTTTGTCACATAGCTGGTTATGAAGAAATCAACATTTTTTTTTGCCTTGTACAGTCAATTGGCTTCAGAAAATAATGCCCTTTGCTACATGTTACCTTGACATTGAGTAGGGGACGATTCCTAATATATGTCCACCCATCCATCACAATACTGCAAACTTGTGTAGCCCACACTCTTTTCAATGGTGTTGTTTGCTGCTCTAATCAAAGTTTGTCTTTAACGATTAGAGTAGTGTTGAGCTTTTCAAACCTAGGTGGCTTATACCCTGTTGGTCCATTACTGATAGCTTGGACCATCTTTGTAAAGGAAGGTTAACGGGAAACATTAAATGGTATTCCATTTGCATAAAAGAACCGTGCAATTGCTGCATCAACTACTTCTCGGCCTTGCATATCAAAAAGTCTTTCAATAGGTTTTGAGCTGCCAATGTGTGGTCTCTTGTGCGATTGTGAATGCTGTGTTGCCACATCCTTACTAGAAGATGCATCTGTCTCTATTGTCTCTCTATTCAGAGATTGAGTTCCAATCGTGTTGCCAGTAGTTGCCCTATTGTTGAAGCATGAGAGGAGCTAACATTTTGATATATTCTCCCATCAGCCCTTTCTTGATCTCTCACAGCCTCAAGACTTACTGCCTCATTTTCACAAGGGTCAACACATTTTCTAGGTATATTAAGGAACTGAGTCTTCACCCTCATGTAAGTACCTTGCCATTCTTTTCGACAATGTTCACATTTGATTGTAGTTGTTCTACCTGTATCTTTATTCCTAGGAACACAATCACAGTACTTCCACAACGTGTATCTTCCCCCACTCGACATTTTGCACAAAAAAATAAAAAATATTTAGATTAGCAAAGCTGCAAAAAAGACCTGTAACAATTCAAACTCAGAACTAATGTTTACACTTATAGTTCTATAAAAAGTCAGAGCTCAGAAATAATGTAAAAACTCAAAAACCGTAAGTGTAAACTGAGAACTCATGAATATTATTTAAGTTTACACTCGGACCTATAAACTAAGAAGTTAGAACTGTAAACTTAGAACTGTAAGTTTAAAGTTTTAAAGTTTAATTTTTAAAGTTTGATTTTTAAATTTAATTTTTAGGATCTCTTAAATTTTAATTTTTAAGATTTTAATAGTAACTTAACTGTTAAATTTTAATAGTTTAGGTGGAGGAGTCATGGCCTCCACAACTTGCAGACATGGTGTGGAGGCCATGACTCCTCCCCCTAGAACAACAACAGAAAACACAAAATGTCAAAAATGACCCCGTTTAAAATAAGAACACAGTAAAAATTCCACAGATTCTTAAAAATGGAAAAACGCAGGGAGATATAAGCATCCAAACCAACCTGGAAATGGCATGCAGGGCGTCCAAACCAATCTGGAAATGGCCTCCAAATCCAGAAAAGCGTCCAAATCGCAGGCAACAAAATGTCTGTCGCGGGCAACAGAATGTCCAAGTTGCAGGCAATAGAATCTCCAAATGGCAGGAAATAGGGCAGCCGCGAGTCCGTCTTAGCAAGGAAATAAAATCTCCGTTGCTGCGTTTAGGAATGAATAAAAATGTTCATTGTTTATCGTAGCTGCGTTTTAGGTTGGAATAAAATTTAAAAATGTTCATTGTTTGTCGTAGCTGCATTAAGGAATGAAAAAAAATGTAAAAATTACCTTGCTAAAAATCATTAAAATGAGGGTCAAAATCTTAAAATGACTTAATATTGTATTTTAAATTTGTTTTTTAATCAGGAGACGAGCAGGAGACTTCATTTTTTAGAATCTGAGACTCGGATTCTTCAAGAAACTTCGCCATATATATATACCAGATAAATGACAAATATTATGATGAATTGGTAAATTTAGAAAAATTAAACTAATATTGTGCAACAGAAAATGATAAAAAGAGAAAAAAAGTAGCATGGGTTCTTCATATTTTTGTTGCCAGAATGTCCTAGTTTGCTGCAATTCTTGTATTCTGCATTACAGTATTCAGTCTATTTGTAGACTAATTGAGCGGTGATGTACAGTATGATATATGAATGCACTTGCCAACCGCACAAACTGCATCAAGAACAAAGGATATCTGATTTGAAGGGGCATTTGGGATATATATATTGTGTGGGGATCAAAGGTATAATTGCCAGGTACAAAGAATGCATCAAAATAAAATTCAAGCAAATAAATCGTATCTGAGGATGGTTGAAGGGACATCTGATATGATGTCTTCCAGCTAAAAAATTGTTGATCGGCAACTGCACAGTCTTTAAGGGCATGAGACAACTTTCCAACTCAAACTTCATTATTGAGGACATTTTAGCTTTGAGGGATTTTTGTGGAGCTTTTTAGATGTTTTCTGCTGGGCTTTCGAGGGCTGGCAAGTCCACTTAGGAAGTCTATTGACCAAATATTTATGTTAGGTTCAATCATGCAACAAGTGATCAACCTTATTAGATTTAAAAATTAAATAATATATACTCATTAACATATCATTTAAGTACAAAAAAAAACATATTGCAGACATTGCCAAATATGCTATTTCTAGCCTTACAATGAATAGCCATATCAGGCTCATAAGGACCCTCCTAGCTCTTGCAAGCTATCATGTTATTTGCATTTAGAGTGCTTTAACATGCTCAGTTTATTTCTCTTCCTATTAGAGCGTGCACTCCCTGAAGACAAGTTATGCTAATAGGCAAATCAAAATATTCATTGTTAAAAAATATATATTTGTATTATAATCTTTTATTACTGATTGTTTAAAAAGAACTGAATAACAGAAATAGATTATTTATATTGTGCCTCGGAGAAAAATCAGATTTATATACATTGTTAAATGGATCTTTAAAAACCCCAAAGACCATCTTGTGATTTTTCATATCTTACTTCTCAATCCCCGGAATAAGATTTCCACCAACAGCCTTTAGGAGTTGACCTGCTCATCGAAGAGCCTATTTCATGGCAAAATGTCCTTCGCATTCCTTCACCATAAATGACATCTAATCCACCTAAACAAATATAAATACAGACATGTTTTGGCACATATAATTTAGAGCCAAATAGCAAAACTAATGCTTGCAAAAGATAATACAAAGAATCCAGACAGAAAGACCATACAAATTGTAAAGAAGGTGTAAGAAACAATCAAGAGATGCGCAGTTATCATATCACAGCATTGGTTTGTTATGAATTCTTTACTCATATTTCCTGATGGCCAAGAAGTTTCCCATTCTCCTCCAGCATCCCTCTCCTTTCACATTTCCCGTTCTTAGGTTTTCTCTAGCATTTCAGTGCAGATCCAGGCAGGGTTCCTGAAAAAAGTATCAATGCCATGACCTTCCAAATGATATTATGAAAAAGGATTTTAACAAATACCGTAACAGTATATCTAGAAAGTGATGTCCATAAACTCTCATGATATCAAGGCTAAAGCATTGTCTAGACCCTAGATCATCAAATACTAAGTAACCATAATGTTTTCAGAAGCTTAAAATAAAACCTCATTCTTTCTTACCCCTATGATAGGACTTCTTCCATAGTAATGAACTCTCCTTCAACTGCAAGAATGAAACCATGCACATTGTTATCGTGCAAGCTTGTGCTTATAGCTTGCTTCCCTCAGCATCACCAGTAATCTCCACAAGAACATTGTCCATGCTCGAAATGATGGAAACGGTTCGCATCTCTCACAACAATTTTTCTTGCAACAATCTTAGAAATAAACTTGATAGCTGAGTGGCAGTCACCACATATTCTAAGGTTCTTGACAACTCTAATTGTTGTTCCAGGGGGTGTGTTTAACAACCCAAATGCAATTGCCAACTTCTCACTATGGTGGCAAAGGAGTGATTCCTTATCCTCCTCCACCACATCACTCAATGCAGGTCTTGTATCTGGAATATACCCTGCTGCCCTCATTTCCCACGACAATTTCTCCAACTCTGCATAAATCTCCTGTGTTTGTGGGTGTTTTCTGTCTCCTACACAAAAACCATGTACCATCTTATGGACTTCAATCCAACTACAGCCAGGTAGCTTTTTAATTCCTCTATCTTTCATCATTTGCCTTAACTTTTGAAGGTCACTCCACCTGCGGGCTTCTGCATAGCTATTTGACAGAAGAATATAAGGAGCAACACTTTTAGGATCCAACTCAATAAGGAGTGTTGCCACAAATTCGCCAAGCTCTACATTTTTATGTGATTTGCAAGCGCTAAGAAAACACATCCAGACAATCACATCTGGCTTTAATGGCATTTTGAGAACAAAGTTTAGGGTTTCCTCGAGATATCCAGCACGGCCAAGAAGGTCAACGATGCATACATAGTGATCTATTGTAGGCATGATACAATAGTAGTCACTCATAACATTGAAATATTTACAGCCATCATCCAATAGGCCTGCATGGCTGCATGCAAACAAAACAGAAATGAAGCTCACATGGTTGGGGTTAGTCACAGAGTTTTGCATTAATTGAAAGAGTTTGAGAGCGTCCTCGCTATAGCCATGCATTGCATATGCTGCAATTATTGCATTCCATGAAGCCACATTTGGTTGATGCAGTTTATCAAATAATGTACGAACTTTCCATATGTTTCCACATTTTGCATACATGTCCATCAGGGCATTCATGAGCAAAATATCGCACAAAAATCCATATTTAATAGCTTTTTGATGGATTTCCATGCCCTGCTCCAAAGCTCCCATTTTGGCACATGCTGGGAGGATGCTGACAAAGGTCGCAGAGTTCGGTTCTACATCTGCCAATTGTGTTTGCTTGAAAACCTGCAAGGCTTGTTCAATGAGGCCATTTTGTGTGTATCCAACAATCATTGCATTCCATAATACTGCATCTCGTTGAGGAATCTTGTCAAACAGTATACAAGCCTTCTGTATAGTTCCACATTTTGCATACATGTCTATCAGGGCTGTCGTTAGTTCTATATGTGACAAAAATCCGCCCTCAATTAGTCTACGATGGATTTCCACCCCCATTTCCAAAGCTCCCATTTTAGCACACACCGGTAGGATGCTAGCAAAGGTTGCCGAGTCTGCCTTCACACCTGCTAATTGCATTTGTATAAAACCCTCCAAGGCTTTTTCAAAAAACCCATTTTGTGCATATCCAGCAATGATTGCATTCCACGAGACTATATCTCGTTGAGGGATTTTGTCAAACAATTCATGTGCAGTTTCTATGCTTCCACATTTTGCATACATGTCGATCAGGGCATTGACAATTATAACATCCGTCAAAAATCCAGTTTCCTTTATCTTTTGATGGATCTCCATACCCTGTTCCAAATCTCCAAGTTTGGCACAAGCTGGGAGGACGCTCGTGAATGCTGATAAATCGAGTTTTACACCTACTAACTGCATTTTCTTAAAGATCTCTAAAGATTTTCCAGGAAGCCCGTTCTGCGCATACCCAGCAATCATAACTGTCCATGAGATAACATCTCGTTGAGGTGTTTTGTCAAACAATTCATATGCCTTCTGTATTCTCTCACATTTTACATAAAAGTCTACCAGTGCATTTTTCACTACAATATCCGACAACAACCCGCTTTCTACTAATTTCTGATGGATTTCCATACCCTCTTCCAAAGCTCCCATTTTGGCACAGGCTGCAAGAGTGTTGATAAAGGTCACGGAATTTGCTTTTACACCAGTCAACTGCATTTTCTTAAAAATCTCTAATGCCATTTCACAAAACCCGTTTTGAGCGTATCCAGCAATTATTGCAGTCCATGAGACCACATTTGGCTGAGGCATTTCTTCGAGAAGCCTTAAAGCCTCCTCAAAAGCACCACTCTGTACACATGCTGTAATCATGGCAGTCCATGAAACCACATCTGCATTGCGTATTTTGTCAAACAGTTGGCGTGCCTTGTGTATGCTTCCACATTTTGCATACATGTCTATCAGGCCAGTCACAACTACATCATCTGACAAAAACCCACTTTCTGTTATTTTTTTATGGGTTTCTATACCCTGTTCTAAAGCTCCAATTTTAGCACAGGCAGGGATAATGTTGGCGAAGGTAAACTGGTTTGGTTGGGTACCAGTGTGCTGCATTTTATAGAAAAGTGTCAATGCTTCTTGAGAATAGCCATGTCTTCTGTAAGCTGCAATTAGCATATTCCATGAGAAAACATCTCGTTCAGTTATGTGGTTGAAAACTTTGCAAGCATCTGTAAAACTACCGCACTTGTCATAGAAGTTGATAAGTTTGTTTTGGAGAGAACTGTCTGTGACAAATTTATGTTCCCTTTCATTGATGTGAGAGTGGATTTGTTTACCCTCTGAAAGAGCTTTATTTGCAATGCAAGTCTGCAAGAGATGAATATAAGTAGTACAGTCAACAGAAAGGATGTTGGAAGTACGCAGAATGTGTAGTGCCTCCTTCAAACGACCCTCTCTGCAAAATGCTCTGAGATTTTGATTTAAATGGGCAACGGATGACATGATCTGATTGAGCTGGGCTTGTTTCAAAGCTTTCAGTTATACTTTCATGATAGCAAGGAGGAATAGGGTCCAATGCAAGAGCCATGATAAATTATCAGGACCAGATTAAAAATGTTGCGACCGTCTCCCTCTGGGTTGTTTCCATTATTTCACCAGAAAAAACAGGGGTTTAAACACAAAAGAGGTTTGAACATGGGTTTAGGCCCTAAAATTGGATGGTTTAAAATTGGATCAGAATGTAGCTAAGAATTTATCTTTTCTTCTAATTAGTTAGTCTAATTCACGATAAAATATGTTTGTGTTTTTATGTGTCTGGTTGTTATATAGAGGATGCATTGATTTGTGTATAATGGCTATCAAATGAATTGGTATAAAAGTATTTATAATGCTATAAAGTAGTATTATCAAAGGATTAATGTTAATATATATCATCTTAAATTTATTGTGCATTCTATTATTGTTCTTGATCAATCGTTCAAGGGTCCACCTAAGAAGAATGAGACTCGTGCAATTTTGTAGATTCTTTGATGTAGTTATAAACACCACCAATCTTTTCTCTGATTCAACCAATAGAAGATTGAGGTGAGCTAATTTCAAGTATCAAAATTATGCGAGTTCATTCCCCTGAGTATAATTATCTTCAATTTCACACATTAGATTAGTTACGCAATTGTAGAGATCAATTTTGTAGATGCTAATTTGAACTAAGGAATATCATATAGTTAATTTGTAGAGTTTGAGACACTTGATAAATTAAATCCTCAAATTATAGTTGTCTAATAAGTTATTTTTCTACATCTTTATCATAATTTTACTATCACTAGAATCTAGCTAAGTATCATATTTAACTTCATTTAATTTAGCATTGTTGATACTAGTCCTAACTCATGATCCTAGGTCTATTATTGATTAATTATTTGTTAGGTAAATTCTTGTGGAAAGCCATTATTATTTATTACATTTTTGTGTACATAACTTTCTTACATAACCTAGGGTTTTATTATTATGGTTGTTCTTTCTAGATTAGGTTTCAAGTCTGGTGATTTTTATCGTTACATTTTCTTTCATATATTTATCAAGATTTGGGTCCACTCTCCATTGTGCTCCGTTGTGCTATTTTGATTAGGGTTTGAAGATTTCTTATTTTTATTTATTTGATTCATACCTTCCTATCCTTAGATTGCACACTCATGTTATATCATTTATTATGGAGTGTCTTTAACATTTGGCTTTAGCTTCTAGTAATGCATGTTTTTAAAAAATTGTATGTTCTAATGCTTAAGGAGGTGGATGAGCAAATGAGGGTGATTTAGGAGAGATTGAAGGAAGATTCAAATGAGTAGAAAAGCTATGTAGATAAAAATAAAAGTTTCATATAATATTAAGGAGGAGATAAAGTATTCTTAAGAGTTTAACCTCAAAAGAGTTAAATCTCATTTGGTGAGTAGAATAAATGTGCTCCAAGATACGTCAGGCCATTTGATGTCCTAGAAGTTGTAATCTTGTTGCATATATATTAGCTCTACCTCTACCTCTCTCTTAGATTTATGATGTTTTCTATGCTTTATTTTTTAAACCCTTTCATTTAAATGTCTCTCACATTCTTGATTGATATACTTTATATATTAAGGACTCAAGGGCAGTTTTAGTAGAGCCCCCATGAATCCTTGATGAACAAGATATATTGTTCAACAATATAGAAGTGTTCCTATATGAAGTTTAATGGGACCATTAGTTAGATGAATATGATACTTGGAAGGGTTATGTAGAGATGCAATATATTTCCTCATCCATTTTAGTGCATTTAGGATTCATTCTTTTAGATGTTAGGAGGACAACTCTTTCTAGAGGGGAGGGATACCTGCTCATTTTGCACTAATACATAAATATTTGTAGATATGGTTTAAATATTGATGTGAATACTTTGCTCAATATGTTGATTTATTAATGATGTGTATAATTATGTTAAATATGAGCCACATTTAATATTACACACGCACACAAAAAAACTAAGTTTGAATGCCATTTCTATAGTAGATATTAAAGCTATAATGATGTGATTAAATTCATATTCCAAAAAAGAACTACATTTTTTTTTCTATGCAAGTATGATGAGACAAATATCGACAATCTCATCAAGTGAGTGAGATCATAAAAGGGAAGAAACTCTATCCATCTAAGGGTGACATGAATGAAAAAAGTCCTTGCAAAAAATAATGTAGTTGCATAGGTAGATTTGCATGGCATAGGTAGATTTGCACCCACACCTTGCCCATGGTTTTCAAATTTTGGATGGATTTGATTCACTTAGAAACGTTGGTCGCCATACCTCTGAGAAATTTGAACACAGTGTCAATAAACATAGTACCCGAATTGACTGCCACGGTGAGGCTCAAGGAGCCAGTCAATTTGGTCTACAACACAATCATACTAAGGATTCTCAGAATGTAAAGAAGAGTGGACAAAGAATACAAGAAATTGATGGAAACACTTACTCTGGGAATCATGGCAGTAGTTGTCATAATATTTAGAAGACAAAGACTATCTTAGGACTGAGGAGGTCTACTTGGCAGAGAAAAATCCCTTCCAAAATTTCAAATTATGATTTATTGTTTTTTGAAGAAGAAGAGCCCATGTTATTGGTCTCTGATCAAGAAGAGCTAACAAATTACAAGGCTTCTTGTAAAGCCTTTGATTGCAAAAAATGGCACGAAGAAATGCATGAGGAAATGGATTCGTTATTGACGAATCAGACTTGGGACTTGGTACTTTTACCACCCAATAGGCAAGCTTTAAGAAATAAATGGGTTTACAAACTGAAAGAAGAGGATGGAGGTCAAATTCGTTATTGGGCCAGGCTGGTTGTCAAAGGTTATGGTCAGCAAAAAGGTTTGGATTTCAATGAGATATTTTCTCGAGTGGTGAAAATGACTATCATTCGAACTGCTTTAGACTTGGTTGATGGGATCTCGAGCTTGAACATTTGGATGTGAAGACAACCTTTCTACATGGCTATGTTGATGAGGAATTATACATGATGCAACCTGAGGGGTTTGTCAAAAAAGGTCAGGAGCATCTTTGTTTTAGGTTAAAGTGGAGCTTGTATGAGCTTAAACAAGCTCCATGACAATGGTATCTCAAATTCGATCAGTTTATGATTGAGCATAAGTTTGTACGTTCAGAAGTTGATCCATGTGTCTATTTTAAATGGTTGCCTAATAGTGAATTTGTCGTACTTCTATTTTATGTGGATGATATATTAGTGACTGGCACTAACATACGTTTTGTTTGTGAGCTTAAGACAAAACTAGCTAACAGATTTTCCATGAAAGATTTGGGGGCAGCCAAAAGAAACATGGGATGACCATTTTATGGGATAAACACAAGAAGAAAATCTGGTTATCTCAAAAACAATACATTGAAAAGGTATTGGACAAATTTGGTATGTCAGAAGCTAAGTTGGTAAGCATTCCTTTACCTTCTTATTTTCGCTTGTCTGCTGAAATGTGTCCTAAAACACAAGAGGATCAAGATTTAATGAAAGGGATTCCTTATATATCTATAGTTGGGAGTATCACATATACAATGATTTCAATTCACCTGAATATTGCTCATGCAATGAGAGTAGTAAGCATGATTTATGAGTAATTTTGGTAAACCTCATTGGGAGGCTGTCAAATGGATCCTAAGGTACCTAAATGGTACTTCTGATTTTGCTTTATGTTTTGGGAAAGATGAGACACAACTGCAGGGATTTGTAGATTCGGATCTTGGTGGGGATTTAGACAAACAAAGATCTACTTCTGGATATGTTTTCACATTTTTTCGGGCAACTATTAGTTAGAGCATCATCTAGATTCACCTTAGTGTCTATCTTTTCCATATGAAGCTTCACTTCTTCAACCACATGTCGAATGTAGATGTATTTAATTATGAATTGTTGTATATTGATGTAATTTTGTATCTCAGACTAATAAAGATATTCCCTTGCTTCAAGAGTGGACGTAGGCATTAATATGTTGAACCACTATAAATTCTTTGCATCTTCCTTGTTATTTATGTTTTATGTATCTTTCTTTTATCTTTGCATTTCTTGTTACTTCACAATTGGTATCAAAGCAAGGTAGAAATTGTTGGTCAAGATTCAGTGGTTGAAATTTCGAAATCATGGAAGAAGTAAAGGTGGAGAAATTTTTTGGACAAAATTTTAGTTTGTGGAAAGTACAGATGCATTCCTTGTTGATAAAGCAAGATCTTTCACTTGCACTTGAGGGTAAAACTAAGAAACCTTCTACGATGAAAAAAGAAGATTGGAAAATTCTTGACAATAAGGCAAAGGCGACTATATTTCTCTCGCTATCCAACAATGTTCTCTTCAATGTCTCAACCGAATCAACAACCAAAGCGTTTGGGATAAACTCAAAGCCATGTATGAAATGGCATTGGCTACAAATAAAGTCTTCATCATGAAGAAGCTTTACAAACTAAAGATGAAGGAAGGAAGCGTTATGGAAAACCATATCAATGAGCTAAATACTCTAATAAGCCAAGAAAATTCAATTGGTATGACATAAGATGATGAGAACAAGGTTGTTCTCTTCTTGTTCTCACTACTAACTAGTTGGAATAGAGTTGTGACAACGGTTAGCATTTCAGTATCCAGTAAGAACAAGTTGGTTTTTGATGATGTAGTGGCTACTCTTCTCAGCGAAGACATGAGAAGAAGGAACCAAGAACCCTCATCCGAAGAAGCTTTAACAGTTGTAAGCATTGAGAATAGAAAAAGGAGCCATAATAGAGGCAAAAATAATCATCATAGGAGATCTAAAGCAGCTAGGAGATCAAAGTCAAGAGGAAGGGTGATTACTGGTTTTGTGGACAATCTGGTCATGTGAAAAAGGATTGTAGAAACTACAAGAAAGCACAAGAGAGAGTGTGGGACATTGAAGCAAACACAACCTATGATAACATTGATGGTACCT
The DNA here is from genome assembly GCA_027943335.1 of Chamaecyparis obtusa. Classification (NCBI taxonomy): domain Eukaryota; kingdom Viridiplantae; phylum Streptophyta; class Pinopsida; order Cupressales; family Cupressaceae; genus Chamaecyparis; species Chamaecyparis obtusa. The sequence continues at coordinate 1,882,117 of BSBK01001064.1, forward strand.
TAATATTGTCAACTTGTGAAACTACTTCTGATTCTTGGGTCTTGGATTCTGGCGCTTCATTTCATGTCTCCCCATGTACAAAATACTTCACCAATTACCAAGAAAGTAAATTTGGAAAAGTATATCTAGGAGATAATAAAGCTTGTGATATTATTGGTAAAGGGGACATTTTATTGTCATTAAAAGGAGGGGTTAAATGGTTGCTCAAAGATGCCCGTCATGTTTCCCAATTAAAAAGAAATCTGATTTCAGTAAGTCATCTCTACACAAAGGTTTTCTTACCTCTCTTACAAATACATGGAAGGTCACGAAAGGTTCTATGGTTATTGCAAAGGGAGATAAAGTTGGCAGCCTATACATTGTAGAAAATATCGGTGAAGTGAGAGTTGCTACCACTCCATGCATTATGCTCTCCAAATTGAATAACCCCCACCTCTTTCCTATGTGCCATTTTCTTCCATTGTCCTTTATAGTTATAGTTGCATGGAGAATCCATTCGAAACTATTGTCAATGCCATGACAATTTTTTAAAAAACTATGAGATGTTTCCTCATGGTGGATGGGGGATCTTGCCTGCAAAGGGTATCTTCTCCTTTTCTTTAGCTTCACATCCTAATGTGGGGTCTCCCACATTACGAGGGCCAACAAAGAAAATGAAATGGCCTCCACATTGCCCATAACTATCAATCTAACATTGAATTTAAAACTTTTCATCTATTTGACATTTGTTGGTTGAAGTTTACTTTAAATTCTAGTGGAAAGTGTATTTCCTAGATTTGTATTAGAAAAAAATTAGGTATCAAGATATGGAGAGTATACGTGTATCGTATCAAAGTAACTCTTAGGAAATAAATGGTAATGAAAGTAGATAGAAGGGAATATAGAAAGTGTGAAAATTAGACAAGAGAAAAATAGTAAAAGAGTGATAGAGGAGATATATATATATATATATATATATATATATATATATATATATAGAGAGAGAGAGAGAGAGAGAGAGAGAGAGAGAGAGTTTTGATCAACTATATTGTTCCAAAAGGGGTTTTTCAAAAAGATTATGAAATCTATCAAAACATATAGGCTTGAGAGATTTCATGGTATGTTGTAGTTAAAATTTCCCTCATAAATGTGTAAGGAAATTGTGAATGCATAAATAACATATGCAAATTATTTGATAGAATTGCCCCAAAGACATGGTCTCATGGCTTGCTATGATTGCGAAATATGTACAAAATGGATTTGTTGAAAAGTTCATAAAAGCTTTCAAGTGAATATAATTGGCTCATATAAACTCAATCTATATGATCTTTGCTTTCTTTCTCCTTTCTTGTGCCAAGTCATGAGATTTAGATCAGGGAGTAGAATTTATCAAAGTATAATACAAGAACATTTTTGTTAGATGTTATGGATGCAACTACCTTGGTGGATATGTAAGCAAATTGTTGAACTATTTGCACTTTAAGTATTTTGTATAATGACTCAAAGAAATGTCATCCCATGGAATGCAATGATTGTAGGATGTGCATTGTCTTCTACAAAGTTGGAAAAATAAAAAATAAAAAATTTACAATCTAAAATGTAGAAAATACAAGAGATCTAATCTTGATCACTTTCTTCATAGTGCTTCAAATGAGAGAGGACTTGTAGATGTCTAAAAAAGAATTTGGCATTGCATCAATGAGGTATAGAAAAAATACTGCCACAACTGTTGGTTCACATAAACAAGTTTTAGATTCCACATCAATTATGTTGATAATCAAAAACATTAGTACAAAAATGCTTGCCTAGACAATAAAACCACAGCATCAGAATCACCCTTGAACATAATGGATTGAACACAAGTCTAACCGTAAACTTAAAACTTGAAATCATTGTTTCCTTTACCCATATCATTGTTCTTATAATACTCATAATTGAAAAGTAATGTAAATTATACGTAAGATGTCACCGACATTAGCTGATGATTGTTGTGATATTTTCACACCATCGCCCCATTGCAAATGGGGACCCCCCTTTTTGTCATCTTGCTGTTGTTAGCAAGTGAGTGGAATCTAAATTTGGCTAAGTGTTGAGGTAGGATTGATCTGGTTTTAGTCTTGGAGATGGGATGAAAATGGAATGAAATTGGGATGAGTCGAGGTAAATTTGGCTAAGTTTAAAATATTTTTGGGGATGGGACTTGTTTCTCTGTTCAAGAAAATCGTTGCTCATCTTTGAGCTGAACGCGTTTCAGTTCCATCTAAACGTTGCTCATCTTTGAGCTGAACGCATTTTAGTTCCATCAAATCATTGCTCATCTTTGAGCTGAATGGGTTTTAGTTCCATCAAATCATTGCTCATCTTTGAGCCGAGCACGTTTTGCTTCCATCTAATTTGTGTCTCATCTTGGGGCTGGGGCCTCTTTTCGTGCAACAAATTTTGTTGTCTCAACTCGCAATGCACTATTTTAAGGCCTGAGTTTTTATGACAGACTTAAGTTAGCCCCTGTTTAGGCCCTCTAGGATGTTCATTACGAAACATATAGCCCGGATTTCGAAGGGAAATGGTTGTGCTTACATCTGCCCCTTTAAATTTGATAATATAACTGCAAAATTTGAAATTTTGACTCTCTAAAATGGTAGTTATACCTAGAATCCGAGTTTGACCTGCAAAACAAATAAGAAATGGATTAAAATATCTGAGTTGCCTTTTATATGAGGCGGTTTGCATTTGGATTGGGCCTACCCTAAATTGCATTGATTAATTCCTCAATGCATGGCCATACAGCCCCATAATTAATGAAAATCTGGGCAATTAAAACATTAAATCAGACCATGTCCTAAACAAAACGTGTGGCCTTTTTTAATGACATTGGGCCCAAAATTATAGGCAAAACAACCTTGAAAAATGGTGTATGGGTTCAGGATTGGGTTAGACCTAATTTGGGCCCCATATAATGAAGTGTGTGGCCTCATAAGGCCTCTACATCAAAGCACTCAAGCCCAAATCCGACCCAAGCAACTAAATATTGGGCACTAAACTCGAGGTGAGATCTCTAATTGAAACTTAAATGCTAAATGTTGGGCACTAAAATCGAGGTGAGATCACAAATTGAAATTTAATACTAAATGTAAAGTGCAAAACTCAATGATATTTAATGATATTGGAAGTTGTAAAGTGCAGATCTGGGCACTAAATTCGATGCATGGTTTGTTGTAAAATAAAATTGAATTAAATGCTAGGCTATCTTGCCTCGAGTTTAACCATGGAGGCTTTGTATTTAATGATCATTTGTAATTAAGGAGAGGGACCGAATTTAATGTCATGGCTGGGAATTAAATGCTCAATGTAACTGTCATTTAATGGCAAATTTGCAAGCCTTTTCTATATAAATCGAATTGCTCTACTATTTGAAAAATATTTTCATTGCAAACAAAGGCAAGTTAGGAGCTAAATTTCGAATTGTAGGTACAGCTGAGAAAGTTCGAACTATTGGGGGCAGATTGTGGGGTCTTCCTTAGTCATTTAGTTTGGAGGGCTATCAATTGAGGGTGCCAAGACCCAGTCAACAGTGGTCCTCTGATTATCTTCAGTAAATTCTAGACTTCAAATCCAATAAAAGTATCTCAAACCTCATTTCCAAAATTGCATAACTTCATATCAAACTTCATCTTTGGATTTTAATAGTGTTTTTTTTTACTAACAGTGGTGTGAAATCAAATTGGCATGAGTGAAAGGGCGCTTAGGAGTAAAATAGATCAGTTTTCTGAATTTCCTAGGGTGTTACAGTTCTGGATCAATCAATTTTATAAGTCTGAAGCAAATATGTAGAGTCCTGATTTTGATTTTTTCAGCTACCATTAATCTCTGATTTTAGTTCAATTCTGATAAAATTTGGCTAGGTCCTAACTATAATAACTGTTGCAAGCCCAGGTATAGAAAATGGAGTTGGAATCCATGGGCCAAAGTCTCAAGCCAAGGGAAAGGACTTACTAGTGAAAGATGAAAGAAGCTAATGAAGAGCAAATGTGGCCAAGAGCTGGATGGTTCAGATGCAAGCAAGATGTTTCCAAGATGAATTAGAGCGGCAGGTACAAGGCCATGATCAAAGAATACTATAAGGAAAATCTTCAAGATATCAAGACATGGAAGAAAGACAAAGCAAGTTCGAAAAGGAGGGAATGCTATCTTGAATTTCATGGGAAACCCAATTATCACAAGAAGGCAAGATTCAAGACAAGAACCATTTGAAGAACAAGAGAGAAAGGATGAAGAAATTTCAAGAGGATGGAGCAATTGGAAAGATGAGCCATCACAATTGAAAGATTAACCAATGATTTATCATCAAAAGGTTAAAGGGTATTTATTAAGTTTCAGGATAAATTTGCTGAGGTGACAACCATATCCTCATTCAATAAAAGCATGCAAAGTGTCACATAGTGACAATTTGATGAGATTATGTCCAAGTTCATTGAATCCTAAAGGAGGATGAGGATAAGGAACACATTTCCCAAGGTGATGAGGTGGCTTCATCTACATATGCTCTCTTCTCATTGATCCACATGTCGTTGATCCTTATCTGGTTGTTATGGATTTGAATTTTCTTATTGGCCCATGGAGGCAATATAATTTTTCTATTGGCGCACATGGTGGTGCTTAATTGTAATTGGGTGGATATTAAATATTTGTAATAGGTGGTTATGGAAACCCTAATTGAGGCTTTTACCTCTTAATCTTGGCCCTTGATTTCAAGTTTTTTGCCTCTTAATCTTGGCCACTCATTGTACTTGAAGCCTCTATATAAGGTCATTTGCTCTCATTTGTAAATTAGAGTTATGTTAGAGAATTGGTGCCAAAATACTATCAAAATTGTTCTATATTCATTGTTGTGTTTTGCATGGTGGATATACATGATCATTTTGGTGTATTTGCATGGTTCTTTACATCTCTCAATTAAGATAGGATTTTATTTCAAAGTTGTTAGAGTAAGAGTAGAGACCGATAGATTGTGTGGTGATATTGGTGGATGTTTGATTGGATTCTATAAAACTAGGCCGCTAGCTCCTTGTAGATGCAAGGGTGCCCTGTGTGGTAATCTAGTAATTGCGCTTAAGTTCAATTGACATTAGATCCTTAATTTGTACTCCAAGTTGGATTGAGGGGAAGATGTTGATATGAAAACCATTTTGAGATCCTTTGAAGCTTTGTACTAGGTGAAGTTGAAGTCGCAGGCAAGCCTCCATTTGGTAGGAATCCTAGTCCGTCCATTAGTTTCCCATCCATAGTTAGAAATAGAAGTAGTCTAGATAGTAGAAGTTTGAAGAGCAAAGTTGGAAGTGATATAAATCACGGATATACTTTATCATACATTGCAAAGGCAAATCTTTAGCAGTGCAAGTAATTTGACACCTTTGAATAAATTACATAAGCCCGCCTAAGTGATTAACCAGCAAATCACATCATTTCAACTAAGTTAGATATCCATAGGTATAAGGAACCTTGGAGTCATTTCATGATCTTCATTGCAAAGCTTAGCATGGGAGATGACTTTGTTCAAGAGAGGATTTGATGTTCTCTGTTTCTTGAAGCATTGTGTATTTAGTCTTGCATGTTGTGTAAGTGGAACAAAACTCACATCAACAATTACCCATGAAGGTATAGCTAGTTTAATACCTGCAAATAGATATGAAGAGATCCCCTCAACCAAAAATACTCTTTTTTCACTTTGAGATTGGCAACACATCGATGTCATGACATGGAACTGTAAATTTTTACTAAGCTAAACTCCAAAAATTGTCTGAATTCATCTTTCACAAACTTTCAAAAAACCAATGGTGTGTAGAAGTGGATTGCTAAGCATCATTCATGCTAGAAATCCTTTCTAAATAATCCAGTTCGAATCCTCATACAATTGCAAGTTGCTACTCATGCTGCTAATGAATATGCAAGCTTTCACACCATATGGATGCAAATGCAACACAACTGTTCCCACATATTCTTGCTGAATAAGCCTGCTATAAAACACACTCTCTTTTGCTCTAATTTATGTCAATGATTGGAAAATGACTGCATGAAAGAAACCTGAAAACTATGGTATTAATGGACATAAATCAAGACAAGATATTAAAACTATGAACACATTAAAAACTGAATTAAGGATATACATGAAAGGCATTGAAGGAAATTAATTGATAGAGCTCAAGGTAGCCTTTTGAATCTTGGTGTAGGGAATTTTATGTTCTACCATGAACAACCCAACACTCCGTGTCTTGTGCTCTTGTGAAATTGCCTTAACATTTTCTTCTTTCCTATTTTTCCCTTTTTCCTCTGTAGATGCAGGATGCTTGAAACTGTGGATTTGGAAATCAGTCTTAGAAAGCTTAGAAGAATTGTGGAAATTTAGTATGACACTAACCAAAAGTAGTTTTTTGTATTACGCATGTTGCTTTATGGTTCAATCTTGTTCTTAAGAAGCATTTGAGATGGCCATTGTTCTCCTTCCTTTTTTAGTTTCTACTTTGCATTTCCTAGGTTCATACTAATTTAGTTGATTTTGAAATTTGAAGTGCATCTGAATTCTCTATTGCATATCCGTAGTTTATTTCAGATCGTTTGGTTTAGATTAGAACATTGAAGGATAAAAGTAATCCGAGGAAAACCCAATGCTAGTGAAATACATCCAATAAAGTTGTAAGATGGTATACACTCAATTTTTGACTGTATGAAAAGGCAAGTAATTTAGTGAACTACAAAGGTAATATGGCATGGCAAGTAGCAAGGAATCTGTCTGTATGTTGTCGTGCAAACCACTAAATTTGAGTTTATCCATACTCTATTCCAAAGCTCTCATTTGGCACAGGATGGGAGCACAATGGCAAAGGTTGCAGAGTCTGCCTTTACATCTGCCAATAGCATTGCCTTGAAAGTTTCAAACATTTTTTGAATATCCTGCTATCATGACATCACATGAGGTGACATCTCTTTTCAAGCATTTTGTCAAACAGTTGACGTGCCTTGTCTATACTTCCACACTTTGCAAACATGTCTACCAGGGCAGTTGCAAATACCAAAAAAAATCTCTATCCTTTATCCTTCAATGTATGTCCATACTCCGATTCAAAGCTCTTTAACCTGGGCAGTGAGGATGTTGGCAAAGGTTGTGGAGACTGGCTTCACACCTGCCAATTGCAATTGCTTGAACATTTCTGAAGTCTTTTCAAATAAGGCATTTTGTTCATATCCTGCAATAATGAGATTTCATGAATGAATAATAGATTGATGGGAAGCAAACATAGAGCCAACAGAAGCATACAAGAGGCCTTGTTGTTTTCCATTCCACACTACTGCAAACACAGGGCCTTCTGTAATTTCAGTTTCTCAATTGGTGATTCCACACATTCTAAGACAGGAAAAATCGTGTTGGCATCCTTGGCATCTTTCACCTTGAATCTGTAGAAGTCCAATTAAAGAGAGTCTGGCGAGAGAAGAGGATTATAGCAACGAAAGCCTGGACTGATGGACACTGTGACCAATTTAAAAGTTTTAGATTGCAGGTCAAAGGTTTGGATATGCATGAATTTGTTATCTAATACACGTGTGGCAATGGTTATCCAGTTCCCTGAGGCAGAAAACAAGAAATCAGCCAATGAAAAACCGGGAAAATCCTACGGTCGAGATGGCTTGCATCATCTTGCATTTCCTTTACAACTGTGGATGTCCAAAGTCCACTTCATATAATGCCTTTGGCGTAATTATTATCAAGGAAGTTATAAAAGCATCTCAGGGGACAAAATAAATTGGCAATAATTTGTGTGGCAATGGTTATCCAGTTCCCTGAGGCAGAAAACAAGAAATCAGCCAATGAAAAACCAGGAAAATCCTACGGTTGAGATGGCTTGCATCATCTTGCATCTCCTTTACAACTGTGGATGTCCAAATTAGCCTGTTCACTTCATATAATGCCTTTGGCGTAACTAGTATCAAGGAAGTTATAAAAGCATCTCAGGTGACAAAATAAATTGGAAATAATTTTGTAATAAAGAGTTGGAAACAAATTAAAAATCTTTAAGCGATAGAGGTAGAAAAAAGAGAACAAGATCTGAGAGTTGCCTGAATTCTTGAATTATGATGAGTTTTTGAAATGTAAATTTTGTTCCTTTCAGTCATTGCAATATCTGAATTGATAACTTTCTGATATTATTAGGTTTTGTATCTATTCATTTTCAGTTTATGCTATGTCCTTTTGGACGATGATGGCAGTCCTGTCATTCCGGGATTATTTTATTACAGAGTTTAGGCGCAGACCAACTATAAGAGTAACGGTGGCTGTATTTCCTTGAGATTGCATGACCATGGACAAGACAATCTCCATGGAAAAATATAAATTTGCATATGTGAATTGGTACATAATATATGCCCAAATGGCAGACCTGACATGGGCACAAGACGGAAGAATTAATCCAGACTAACGAACCACTCAAAATGACAAATGTAGGAATAAAGATTTGTCAAGAGATGCTGCCAGCATCATAACCAAGGACGGGATTCATTATTATCTTTCTGTCACATTCCCTGCAGGCTGAGCACATAACAATTTCCTTTTATGCATCCCTCTCTTTTCATATTTTCCATTCTCCTCCTTCCTTATAATCTCTTCCATCACATTTTCTTGCTGGCTGAGCAGCTTTCGATTTTCTTTAAGCATTCCTCCCCTTTCATATCTCCATTTTTTTGCCTCCTCCAGCTTTTCAGCCTAGAACTGTATAGGACACCTGGAAAACAGTTCAAACTTGTGATTCAGGCGTGTTAAATAACATGGCCTTAATAAATATCTCATCAATATATCTTGGCAGGGATGCAAAATATACAATCAGATTTCATTGAGTCCACATCCTGTTCTAACTCTTCAAACACTCAACAACAAGAATTTCGAGAAACTGAAAATAAAACCCAATTCCTTATTACCACATCAACTCTAATACCGTGCACCATGTTTTTGTCAAAGCTTCTGTTTCTTGCTCGTGTCACTTTACATTACCAAAAATCTCCACAAGAACTTTAACCCTGTTTGAAATGGTGGAACCAGTTCGCATCTCTCACAATGATTTCTCTAGAAACAATCTTGGAAATAAACATGGTTGCAGTGTGACAGTCACCTTCATATAATGGCTTGCATCATCTTGCATTTCCTTTACAACTGTGGATGTCCAAAGTTAGCCTGTCCACTTCATATAATGCCTTTGGCGTAATTATTATCAAGGAAGTTATAAAAGCATCTCAGGTGACAAAATAAATTGGAAATAATTTGTGGCAATGGTTATCCAGTTCCCTGAGGCAGAAAACAAGAAATCAGCCAATGAAAAACCAGGAAAATCCTACAGTTGAGATGGCTTGCATCATCTTGCATCTCCTTTACAACTGTGGATGTCCAAAGTTAGCCTGTCCACTTCATAAAATGCCTTTGGCGTAACTAGTATCAAGGAAGTTATAAAAGCATCTCAGGTGACAAAATAAGTTGGAAATAATTTTGTAATAAAGAGTTGGAAACAAATTAAAAATCTTTAAGCGATAGAGGTAGAAAAAAGAGAACTAGATCTGAGAGTTGCCTGAATTCTTGAATTATGTTGAGTTTTTATAATGTAAATTTTGTTCCTTTCAGTCATTGCAATATCTGAATTGATAACTTTCTGATATTATTAGGTTTTCGTATCTAATCATTTTCAGTTTATGCTACGTCCTTTTGGAAGATGATGGCAGTCCTGTCATTCCAGGATTATTTTATTACAGAGTTTAGGTGCAGACCAACTATAAGAGTAACGGTGGCTGTATTTCCTTGAGATTGCATGACCATGGACAAGACAATCTCCATGGAAAAATATAAATTTGCATATGTGAATTGGTACATAATATATGCCCAAATGGAAGACCTGACACGGGCACAAGACGGAAGAATTAATCCAGGCTAACGAACCGCTCAAAATGACAAATGTAGGAATAAAGATTTGTCAAGAGATGCTGCCAGCATCATAACCAAGGATGGGATTCATTAGTATCCCTTCTGTCACATTCCCTGCAGGCTGAGCACATAACAATTTCCTTTTATGCATCCCTCTCTTTTTCATATTTTCCATTCTTCTCCTTCCTTATAATCTCTTTCATCACATTTTCTTGCTGGCTGAGCAGCTTTCGATTTTCTTTAAGCATTCCTCCCCTTTCATATCTCCATTTTTTCTGCCTCCTCCAGCTTTTCAGCCTAGTACTGTATAGGACACCTGGAAAACAGTTCAAACTTGTGATTCAGGCGTGTTAAATAACATGGCCTTAAAAAATATCTCATCAATTTATCTCGGCAGGGATGCAAAATATACAATCAGATTTCATTGAGTCCACATCCTGTTCTAACTCTTTGAACACTGAACAACAAGAATTTCTAGAAACTGAAAATAAAACCCAATTCCTTATTACCACATCAACTCTAATACCGTGCACCATGTTTTTGTCAAAGCTTCTGTTTCTTGCTCGTGTCACTTTACATTACCAAAAATCTCCACAAGAACTTTAACCCTGTTTGAAATGGTGGAACTGGTTCGCATCTCTCACAATGATTTCTCTAGAAACAATCTTGGAAATAAACATGGTTGCAGTGTGACAGTCACCACAAGCACAGAAGTTCTTGACAACTATAATAGTTGTTCCAGGGGAGGTTCTTACCAGGCCAAATGCAATTGCCAACTTTTCACTATGGTATCAGAGAAGCGATTCATTCTCCTCCTCTTCCACATTCATGACAGGTCTTGTATCTGAAAGATACAGTGCTGCCTTGATCTCACTAGACAATGTGTCCAGCTTTGCACAAAATTTCTTATGTTTGTGGGTGAGATTTGTCTCCCACACTAAAAGTCTGTAACATTTTATTGACTTCGATCCAACTACATCCAGGTCTCTTTCTGATTCCTCTACCTTTAGGCCAATTTTCTTACCTTTTGAATGTCATCCCATCTGCCCATTTCTGCATAAATGTTAGACAAGAGAACATAAGGGGCAGTATCTTTAGGATCCAACTCAAAAAGAAGTGTTGCCACAAATTCTCCGAGCCCTATGTTCTTGTGTGACGTACAAGCACTGAGCAAACACATCCACACAACAACCTCAGGTTTTATAGGCATTTTGATGATAAAGTTTAGGGCCTCCAGAAGAAAGCCAGCACGGCCAAGAATGTCAACCATGCAAACATAGTGATCCACTAAAGGCATAATGCAGTAAGAGTCAATCATGTCACTGAAATATTTACAACCCTCATCCACTAGACCTGCATGGCTGCATGCAAACAAAATACAGACAAAGCTTATATGGTTGGGCTTCATTCAGATTGTGTCATCAGGTCAAAAAATTGGAGGGCATCCTTACCATAGCCATTCATTGCATATCCTGCAATCATCGCTGTCCATGAAATCACATTTGGATTATGTATTTTGTCGAACAATCCACGTGCTTTCTGTACTCTTCCAGATTTTGCATACATGTGTATCAGACTATTTGCAACCACAACATCTGATGAAAATCCACTTTCATTTATCTTTTGATGAATCTCAAAACCCTCTTCCAAAGCACCAACTTTGGCACAAGCAGGGAGGATACTAGAATAGGTTGTTGGGCTTGGATTTACACCTGCCAGTTGCATTTCCTTGAAAATCTTTAAGGCTTTATCCACTAACCCATTTTGTGCATAACCAGCAATGATTGCATTCCATGACACATCATCGCGGACAGGCATTCTGTCAAACAGTTTTTGTGCCTTTTGTATGCTTCCACATTTGTGTACATGTCAATCAGGGAAGTCACAAGTACGACATCTGACAACAAACCGCTTTCAATTATTGTTTTATGAATTTCAATACCCTGTTCCAAAGCTCCAAGTTTGGCACAAGCCCGGAGGGTGCTGGAGAAGGTCTCTGAATTTTGCTTTAACACCTGCCAGCTGCATTTGCTTAAAACTCTCCATAGCTTTTTCAAGAAGTCTGTTTTGTGAATATCCAGCAATCATTGAATTCCATGAGATGGCATCTCGTTGAGGAATTTTGTCAAACAATTTCTCTGCCATGTGTATGTTTCCACATTTTGAATACATGTCTAGCAGGGCATTTGCAACTCTAACATCTGATACTAAATTGCTTTCCATTAGTTTCTGATGAATTTCCATACCCTGTTCAGAAGCTCCCATTGTAGCACACGCTTGGAGGATGCTAACAAATGTTGCTGCGTTCGGCTTTACACCATCGAATTCATTTGTTGAAAAAAATCCAAAGCTTTTTCAACAAAGCCATTTTGTGCATATCCAGCAATGATTGCAGTCCATGAAACAACATTTGGTTGAGGCATTTCATTGAAAAGCCTTACAGCCTCATCGAGAAACCCCTTCTGTGCATATCCTGCAATCATGGCATTCCAGGAGACCACGCTTCTTTCCGGCATTACTCGGAAAAGCCTCAAAGCCTTGTCAAGAGCACCAAATTGTGCATACCCTGAAATCATCGCATTCCATGAGACTACACTTCGTTGAGGATTTTTGTCAAACAAGTCGCGTGCCTTCTGTATACTTCCACATTTCGCATACATATCGATCAGGGAATTCCCAACTACAACATCTGCCAAAAACCCGTCTTCAATTATTTTTCGATGGATTTCCAGACCCTTTTCTAAAGCTCCCATTTGGGCACAAACTGGCAGCACGCTGGTAAAGGTGAATTGATTGGGCTGAACATACGTTAACTGCATTTGGTGAAATAGTGCCAATGCCTCTTGAGAAAACCCATGTCTTCTGTAAGCTGCAATAATCACATTCCATGAGAAGACATCTGGTTCGATCATATGATCGAAAGCTTCGCGAGTATCCACCAAACTTCCACACTTATCATACATATTGATAAGTTTATTTTGTAAACTAGTGTCCCGGGCAAATGTGAATCCCCTGTCATTTATATGAGAGTGTATTTGTTTACCCTCCGAAAGTGCAGTCTTTGTTATGCAAGTCTGCAATAGTTGAAGGTATGTAGAAGAATCTACAGGAAGGTTGTGGGTAGTAAGGAGAATGTCCAGTGCTTCTTTCAAGCAACCCTCTCTACATAGGGTTCTGAGAATGTAATTGATATTGAGATTGGTAATGGATGACATAGTATGATTTAGACGGGTTTATTTCAAGGCCTCTTAGCTAGCGATTATCACTTCGTTTGGTTGCAATTCTTTTCTACTAAAGCTGTGACAAGTCTCCATTGAGATGTCTGCTGGAGTTTCAGGTTGGCATCGTGTGGAATTTGAGAAGCTACAGAAACTTCAGGCTCAATTTTCAGCGGGAGATCGGTTTAAAAAATATATAGATGTCACTGTATCAAACTGCATGTTGACGATTAAGTTCCATACAAATTGTACCTGCGGCCATACTCAAGACATCGATTTAGAGTTTTATCTGCCTTGCATACATTTTCAATTAGAAAATTAGTTGAATTTTATTTATATTACATTTTTCATATAGTCTTGTTTTCAACCCGATTTGATTTCTCTGAGTTCATCAAGAACTATTTAATTTCATGGAGAGTCTAAAATTGAAATAGTTTTGAAATAGATATCAATTTTGTATATTTTTTTAATTAGATATCAAAATACATTAAAAATAATTAGAGAAAATTTAGAACTACTATTTAGAAATCTACATTTATTTAGAAACCACCTTTCTATTAGAAATCATATATGTAAGAGTAAGAAACAAAACTTAAGTCTCTAGAGTAAGAACTCAAATGTTTTAATCAATTAAGTTCAACCTCTTGAACCACCCCCCTTCCCCACCCCTCCACCCCCTCTCTCCCAGTTTAGAAAAAATACATAGTATGTTTTTTAAGTAGTGTCAAATAAATATACAATTACTTAATGACTGGCATTTATTTGAAAATAAATAATATTATGATATTTTTTCGTATTCATCTTGTATGATGATTATAAATAATACTCCATGATATCAAGCATTTGAAATTTGAAATATAACTCAAATTTGTATGATTTGTATAATTAGATAATAACATAAAGATTCAGTATATCAAATATGTATTTAGTTGAAAGATAATCTTCTATGGAATTGATAAAAAGGGAATTGAACTTGTTTAATAGAACTTTTTGTTATTTGAAACATTAATATATAAATATCTACAATAAATAATATTTTTTAAGCTAAACTAATAATAAATTATACAATTATAAATATAATATTTGGTAAGTATTATTTATAAATTAAAGTAATTTGTAATTATTTTAAGATAACAAAATAAATTCATTTTTTAAAAATTGTTATAAATAATTGTGTAAAAATAATATTTATTAAATTTCTAAAATAAATTTAAAAATGAACAAGAGTATATATATGTATATGTATATGTATATGTATATGTATATACATATACATATAAGTATATATAT